>JAKTUW010000001.1:0-421230 GCA_030556915.1 Wickerhamiella qilinensis
TGCAGCAGGCGCTGCCTAATCAATTATGGGCGGTATCAGCAACGGCTTCACGTACTGGACATCGGCTATCACGAACGTCCATGGAATATGAACAATGACAGCAGGGCCCGGCCCGCCCGGCTGCCCAAACCTTCAGCGCTGCAATACAGCAGTGTTGTGGGACCCGAAACCACTACTTTCAACGGTGCCCTAGAAAGGCTGAACTCCAGGTATCGGGACTTGCTCGATTCGTGGCTCAGCAGTGCTAGCCAGGGCCAGGCAGAATTGGCTTTGCTAATGAAGCAGACAGATGGCATGGCAACGGCCACTAATGCTAAAGTTGCAAAAGCTACGAAAGCCGATCACGCCAAGCTCGTTGGCTCGCTGGACGAGCTCACTACGAGCCTGACGGCAGTACAGTCCGAGATATCGGAGATCGTGGATCAACTTCACGAAATTGATGCCCGAATTCCGCCATCAGACCGACTTTTGGCGCCCCACTTACCAAACCGCCTTCACTATGAGTTATTGCACCGCGAATTGCTCGAAAGACAGGCCCTACAAAGGCCGCGGAGCATTGATCGGGCGGCACCGTCAACAGCGCAGCTTTCGGCCGAGGCTGCGCACGGGTCCACGCTCAATCGTTCTTCATCAGACTTTGTGGCTGAGGAAAATATTGCGAGCGGATCGTCCAGTCAACATGCCGAATTTAACTGGCGAGACCAGCTGCGGGCTAAGTTAGACAGATCCATCGACTGAGGCGCCTTCCAAGCCCCCGTGCGCACGCACACGTCCAGCAGCGGCTAGTTAAACAGGATCCGGGACTGACGATGCACATAATAAGCGTATAAATATACATGAACTCATAAATAATCAATCCTGTCGCTGGGCAATTACGTCGTCTACAATTCCCGAATAGATCTTGGCCAGGTCAGTAGTTTCGTATTCCGTCAGCAGCTTTTGGTCCTCGACCAGCTGTACAAACCTCGGGTCCAAGGGAATGCTGCCCAAAAATGGCACCTGGAATTGCTCCGCTAGCGCTTTGCCGCCCCCCTTTGAGAAGATATGGGTACATTCGGAGCAGTGCGGGCATACATAGCCGCTCATATTCTCAACTACTCCCAGTACCTGAAAATTAACCTTGCGACAAAAATTTAGCTCTTTGCGGACGTCCGCAGCAGCGACTTCTTGTGGCGTGGTGACCAAAATGGCGCCGTCCGGGCGAATGTCTCGCAATTCTTCCGCAATTGAAATATGCTCATCGCTGGTTCCCGGGGGAGTGTCGATGATCAGATAGTCTAGCTCGCCCCAGACCACATCCTTAACGAACTGGCGGATCATGGCCGTCTTTTTTGGCCCGCGCCAGACCACGCTGTCGCCTCTATCTTTCAGTAGAAACCCGAGGCTAATCAGTCCAAGCCGCTGCGTTTCGTCTGTATACACAGGTACCCAGCCGGCGCTACTCTGGTGGACCTTTTTGTCTTCGACGCCAAACATGCGCGGCAGAGACGGACCGGTTAAATCAATATCCAATACACCAACTCGGTAGCCTTTATTAGCCAAGGTAAGGGCAACTTGCGTAGTCGTAGAAGATTTGCCTACGCCGCCTTTCCCTGATAGAACAAGCCATATATGCTTCACCTGATCCATATTCCCAGAGGTGCCACAAGGACTTGTGAAGAAACCGTTACCGGGGGTGGGCCTTGACAAGCGAAGTTGTTCTCGAGTATCACGTGAGTCGAGATTTCAAATCACGCAGACGTTGTTGCATATCAGTGTGCCCCTCAGGATGCGGGTGCTCAGCGTTAGACTAGCACTTCAGCTTCGTCTGTAGAAGGTGAGCAGTTTATTTGTGAAAGAAAATTGAATTTCCACTCCCAACTGTGTTTTTCACTCTTCAATCTCTGCCCGCTCACTTTCGGTAGAATGCCCCCTCGCACCCATATTTGAGCTTCGGCCCGGTTGAGAAGTGACTAACCTCCTGTTTTTGATGATCAGGCCGGCGGTCACTGCGGGCAGGCTGCCGGCGTGTACGGCGCGAATACCCTTCAAGCTAGTCTTGATCCGAAATCAAAGTGGTCACCAGAGTGACATTGAAGATGCTGGTAAAGCCACGCTACGTGAGCTGCTCAGCACATTCAAGGCCCCTGTAGATTATGCGTTTGGGTATGGTAGTGGCGTGTTCAGCCAGGGGCTCGGTCAACGCAACGCAAATACGCAAATAGATCTCATTCTCGGGGTTCGGGATCCGTTAGGATGGCACAGTATCAACATGGAGCAGAACCCGAGGCACTATTCCGGGTTGCGTTACCTTGGCTCGTCCACCATCGCATGGGTGCAGGACCGCCTGGGCGCCGGGATCTATTTTAACCCCTTTGTCGATATAAACGGCTACAAAGTGAAATATGGAGTGGTTAGCCTGGATACTTTGCGAGGCGATCTTGAAAGCTGGCACTCTCTGTACATGGCGGGCCGTATGCACAAACCTGTACGAATCTTGCAACACAATGATGAGATAGATAAGGCCCAGGAAAGCAATCTTCATGCTGCACTTAGCGTAGCGCTTCTCTTACTTCCCGAAATATTCAGTGAACGGGACCTTTATCTCAAGCTGGCTGGCGTTTCTTACTTGGGAGACGTGCGCATGGCGATAGCCGAGAATCCGCGCAAAGTTCGAAACATCGTGGATAATCAGTTCGATCTTTTTCGCAAATTGTACTATCCAATTTCAAGATCACGAGATCTCCTAATTAAGGCGAGTGGCCATGTTGGGCCAGGAGCTCAGGGTCTAGCTCTTAAACAATCGGAAGCCCCCGAGGACCGACAAAAACTACTGGACTTCCTCCCTGAGCATTTTCGCAAGAAGTTGCCTGAGTCCATTATTGACGATCCGAAGGCCCGCACAAAGGTTTCAACCGCCGTGGCAATGACGGTGAAAGGGCCGTCATTTACTCAGTCTGCTAAGGGCGTTCTGACAGCCGGCATTGCTCGCTCTCTCATGTACAGTTTGGAGAAACTGCGAAAGCGCTGGACGTGAATACTATATTATTCAAAATAAACATAGCATGAACAGTTCTGCTGCTCAGGGCTTGCGCAGTGCAGCAAATCGGGCTGCCAAGTCGTTTGCTGGCGGTGGAACGCTGCCGCCTGGCCCTCCGGTTCCAACACTACTTGGAGCAGCTGCGCCGGGCTTGGGGCCCTTGATACCTTCAGGGTGTGTGTTAGGCGCAGTGTTTTTTCCTGCATCCAAAGCTTGCGGTCCCACGCTTGCTTCGGTAGCAGTGAGCGAGGCAGACTTCTCGACATCAGGCTCGTAGATACCCGGGACGCGCACATCGTACGCCTTCGCTATCTCACGGAGGTACATCGTGACTAGTTCATCGCTCGGCACGCCCGTATGGATCTTTTTAAGGACCTTTTCGGGCACCAACTTACTATAATTCTCCATCGCATCTACCATAAACTCCTTAGGCAGGGCGTGGCCCAACATCTCCCGCAGCGTGAGCAACTCTTTGACGTCTGTGTGGGGTGCGGCATAGATAACGGTGTAAAGTGCCTCCTTAAGCCGCTCATCCTGGTCATATTTGTCAATCATTCCTATCCTTGCCAGTATCAATGAGCAGTAAAGCTCTAGTATTTCCAAAAGTTCGACCTGAATATCCTCTCTTATCACGATTTCCACTCGGATCTTGGCACTCGTCACTTTACCTGATTCCATCAACTGAGACAGGTCTCTACGATTCTGCTTGGCAATTGCGGTTTCTTTCTGCTCGACAAGCTTAAGCCTAGTGGCTGCCATTTTCAAGTTGGCCTTGAGCCGTGCAGTGAAGGCCGCTGGGGCTGGCATTGTTGGAATGTACACTGGATGAGGCGCTGTCGTCTAGTCGTGCGAGGCATGGGCCGGGGGTAGAGGGGGGTAAGCTGCATCCGAAGGTTGGGAGAAAGCCGTTGCACGCTGGCTGTGCTGTTACGGTCCAGATCGAATGGACCCGGGCCAAAAGCGCCAGGAGCGACTCAAGAAATGGAAGGCAGCCCAACTCGCTCGACAGATTCCGGACTTTGGAGCATTGAGTGCCGAACCTCATAATCTAGGCACTCTCAATCCTCCGGCGCTGGCAAACGCCCAGAAGACACCCAGTTTGTTTTCGCTCCAGCGCAGGGCCGGTCTGGAACCAAGCATTCCAAAACGAATAAAGCTCACAGCGAAATCTGAGCAAGCCAACAGGTCCGTCAAGAAGCTTCCTCTGCTCTTAAATACTGAGAGTGGCGATTGGACCGGCAGCTTGGTGGCCGATCAAACTCCTGATGGAGTAAACACACGGTCCGACCAGCCGGAAGGTACTTCTGCCAATGACCCATTGGATGCTTTGCTAGAGAACATGGACGATCAAAACGTGAAGAACAAAACTTCGTCTCCGAAACTTTTGGACGTCGATGAAAGCTCTTCGGCCGCTATTGCCGACGTCTTTCTTGTTGACCCCAAAGGAGTTATGGCGGAGCTGGCAACAAAACAGACCAAGTCTGTCTCCGCGATCGATCATACCCAGGTTGAATATCCCAATTTTCGCAAGGTATTTTATTCCAGCCCTGAGAATATGGCAGATCAAGATGCTATACGGAAAGCAATGGGCATCGAGGTAAAGAATACCACGATTGCACCCATATCAACATGGAGCCAAGCCGGTTTTTCGCAGCCAGTGATGCAGATTCTGTCCAAGAGAAACTACCGCACTGTTACCCCAATACAGGCCCAAGCACTGCCCGTCATAATGTCAGGCCGCGATGTCCTGGGCATAGCGCAGACAGGCAGCGGCAAGACTATGGCATTTGTACTCCCACTACTTCGCCATGTCCAAGATCAGCCCCATCATGCGGGCGAGGGGCCAATTGCTGTTGTCTTGGCCCCGACCCGTGAGCTGTGCGTTCAAATTGCGGATGAAATGTCCTCTTTTGCCGCTTCGCTGCAGCTTCGGGTTCTCACTGCTTACGGAGGGTCGCCTATCAAAGACCAGGTAGCTAGTCTCAAACGCGGAGTTCACATCGTCGTGTGCACGCCTGGTCGCATGATCGATCTTTTGGTAGTGAATGGTGGCAGAGTGCTAAGGTTGTTTCGCACGACTTTTGTTGTTGTGGATGAAGCAGATCGGATGTTTGACATGGGGTTCGAGCCACAAATAAGCAAAATCATACAAAATGTGCGGCCTGACAGGCAGACTGTTTTATTCTCGGCAACGCTCCCCGTGTCCATGGAACGGCTCGCTCGTAAAATCTTGACCGACCCGGCGGCGATTTTCGTAGGCACTCGGTCAACTGTTTCCCCAACAGTTGATCAAGCTGTCGAGATTTTAGACTTTGAGCAGAAGCTACCTCGTCTTTTTGATATTTTACGAGACTTTGAGAGCAATCAGCCAGACGCGCAATCAATCATCTTTGTTGAAACTCAAGAGCAAGCAGACGACCTTGCTGCCCAGCTGATCAAAAAGGGGTTAAAAGCTACATCTTTACATGGCGGTAAGGAGCAGTATGATAGGGATAATGCTATCTCAGAATTCAAAAGAAACGAACTAAACGTACTTGTTGCCACCTCTCTGGCTGCTAGGGGATTGGACGTGAAAAATGTTCGCCTCGTCGTCAACTTTGAGGCGCCGAGTCATCTCGAAGATTACGTTCACCGCGTGGGCCGTACGGGGCGAGCTGGTCTTAGTGGGAATGCCATTACATTTCTTGGTCAGGATGAAAGTCGACAAGCGTTTGATGTGGTGCGTGCCCTGCGTGCTGGTCACAAAGAAGTACCTCCTGAAGTTGAGGAACTAGCGGCCAGATTCAAGGAGATGCGAGACAAAAATAAACGATCATCCGGCTTCGGTGGCAAGGGGTTGTCTCATTTGGAGCAGGATCGCAGAGCAAAACGTGCCTTAGAAGAAGGTATATTAGTGAACGGCTCCCGCCATACCAAGACTTCGGGTGATTTGCAAGTAGAGGAGATTGGTGGCGCTAATAACGCCGACGAGAGCCGTAATTCTGCGCCAGAAATACATTCTGGCAGTGCCAGTGGAGCAAGGGATTCGACGGCTGCTCTTTTTCATACATTGTTGGAGATTAACGACCTACCTCAGCCTGCGCGTGTAGCTGTTACCTCGTTTTCGCAGCAATCCAAAATCATGGAAGCACATAGCGTTTCCATTACAAATAAGGGCCAATTTTTTCCACCTGGCTCAAAACAAAATGGCGATAGGCTTAGTTTGTTGATTGAGGGCAAGACCGTTCAAACGGTAAGAGCCGCGTATAACGCACTCATGGAGTTGATCACTGCTGGCGTGAACCAAGCGGCGAAAACTAAAACTCGATACTCTGTTTAAGACTTGTATATATTTATATTGATCCTTGCATCTAATTGTACGCCTAATGCGTAGTGCTTAGCTATATATTAGCCGTCAACGCGGGCGCAGTGGTCGATTGCGCTCTTGGTGCTGAGCAAATCGTTGCTCTGCGGCCCGCGCTGCATTTTGCCGCACAGTTTCAGAATCTCGCGCAGCAGCACTATTACTATTTGAGTAGGTATGTTTTGACGGCACCCTCTGATCACGCCTAACTTCCTCTGTACCGCCTATTCCAATCGTTTGGCCCTCTCCCCGAGGCTTTGATGAACAGCTGCCCATGACAGAAAGAGTAAACACTGAACAAATCAGACTATTATTGACCCTACCCGGAGGTTCCGCAATTCGAAGGAAGTCTGATGACGGTATGCGTAATTGTACGTGTGTGTTACCAAATACAGTAAACAGATTAGCAAAAAGAACGTGCCGTGACCAAGAATCGAACTTGGGTCTCAACGGAGCTGAACCACAACGTTGCGTACTGACCACTATACTATCACGGCTGACACAGGTTAAAATTTGGAGTTTTGTATATATTATATTACCTCAATGGAATATTAAGCTCAGTGATTGGCGCCACAGGAGCCTTACTGAAGGCAGCGATACTGATAATTCCTTTATAAAGGAACACATTATATAGCTGCTCTTCTTGTCAACTTTTATGGTCGATGGTAACAACGTGTTAATGATATGGCACCCGGCATCTGAGCTATCCAATCTGCACGTCTCGGTTGAACCCAAGCATTTAGCCACGCAAAATAAATATGAAGTAGAAAAAAAAAAAAGATACGAGGGACTATTTCAGGTAGCAGTTTGCTACTTACTCAGGGGCAATACATAAATGTGAGAACCACTGGTTCTCAAGCCATCTAACAATGGCTTAGAAGCAGGAGCTTCAGTATCTCCTATTAGACGTTTGATGTGGATCAAGCAGATTCGGGCGACCATCACTGTAGCTGTAAGGGTTCGATGAAAACGCCCCTGTGGCAGCGGTACTCTGGTACTGACGGTAGCTTGGGTACTCATCCAATCCTTCCGAGCTACCATGGCTCTTGGAACGCATTGCGTTGGGCAGGGTCTCCTGGCCCACCTTGGTGGAAGAACTATCATTTTGGTGCAAAAATGATTCTCTGTAACCATCACGCGCCACCTCAGCCATATCCTGTAACTCGTTTCCTTCTGCCTTATCTTGATCATTGATAAATGCCTCTCTATCGTCGCGCATTGGTTGGTACCTCGTGTCTGGATTCTTGTACACAAGTGCCCAGATGCACGCAATAATCACTAAGATCAACAAGACCAAGGAAAAAACGGCATTCAAGATGAAAAATACCACACCCACAATCGATGCTGCAACGTCGGCCTTCGGCCCAAAGAGTTGGCTGAAAAACAGGAAAAAGATGGCGTTAATGAAACTAATAGCCGCAATGGAGATGTTGAAAGCATTGGTCTTTTTGTCCATAAAAGGCTTCATCCACGAGATCGCCACCAAGAATGCTAGCTCAACCACAAGGAATATGACAGACTGAACCTTACCATTTGCTTGACCGAGGGCAACCACAGCGGCTTTGATAAAGTTATATGCGAGCAGAGGGATCAGAAAATAGTAGGCAGTAGCTCGGAACTGGACATACAAGAAACCCCAGCGGTTCAAGACCTCGTTGTTACCATAAAGAATATAAGCGGGGTTCTGGAAGAGCTTTGTAGATTCCCGGGCAAGCATGATTACCTTAACGGATGCCCACAATAAACAAGCCACCACTATCACATACATCACAGCCGCATCAACAACGGTGGCAACAGAAACTCTGTCTGTAAACTCCCACAGGCATAAAACAGACAGCTCCGTGAAGCCAACCAGAAAGTACCGGAAAAGGACGCCCTTGGTGTAAGCCCTCCAGTGAGTCCGGTAAGAGACAAAGCGCTCTCGGTGCATCTTGTTTGCCCGCACAAGCAACTCAAGCACAAGCTTCACGATAACAAGAGCTAACACCAAGAAAAACCCAATAAAGACGAAAAACACAGCGCCAGTCAGAAACAAATTCGAAAGTTCGATGTTGGCAAGGAAGGCAACACGCTTGATTCCTTGCAGTAACAGCGTTTTATTGACAAGCGAGTTATCGTGTTCATCGCTGGTAGTGTATTTTTCATCCTCAGTAACGCGCTTATGGAGCAAGTGTCCGGCGGCCTTTGTGACCTGGCCCAGGTAGCTGGTAGCAACGTTGTCGACGAGAGAACGCCTTTGCTTTCTGTACACTGCGATGGAAATAACATCTTTATTCGGTAGAATGTTGGTTGGTTTGCCTCCAGTTGAACGCACGTACCAAGACATAATCTTCTGCATGAACTTGGTTGAGATAATGCCCATTGTCCACATGAAATTCTGCCCCCACGATGCAGCGATCGGTGGCAGTCGGTGCACAGCCATCATACAAATGATGGCCACCGACTGGAAATAAGCAAAAAGTGACACGACATTTGAAGTGATGTGCGATGCAGTAGAAATATGCCCCAGCAGAGTCGAAATGCCAGCCACAATCAATCCCAGAGCAATAACCGCGAACAGGCCCCACGAGGCATACTTAGTTTGGACCGTCTTCCCATTGGAAAGCTGTGCCTCGACACATGCAATGGACGATCCTGTCTTTTCGCCTTGCTCGTCCAGCGAGTAAACATGGACTCTCACCACACCGTCAAGATCAGGCATCGTATAGGCGATTCCCGGCACTTGCTTGGTGATGTCTTTCGCATCTCCGCCCAAATCAGCCAGATTCTTTTGCATTTCAACGTCAAAATGCCCCGGGCTCATAGGGCACAGAGCTTGACTCACGGAGCATGAGTTGATATTCTTCTTAAGGATGGATATGCCATAGGCGATCAACTCAATCTCAGCAGTAAAGTTAGTAGCGATACTAGACATGATAGATGCCGAAATGTTGACCGAGTTGCTGGTAGCGTCATATATAACGTTAAAACTCCGAGCCTGTAACTGGGAGCCTTCTTGACAGGTCATAAGGGCCGATGTTTTGATGATCTTAGCCTGAGCCCCTGCGGGCGCCAGCGCCAGCAAAGTCCAGGATAGCAAGCGAACAAATTCGGCTAATGCTCGCATAGTGATTCCTTGCGTAAACTAGAAGGACTCTGAAAGCAAGCTCTTCTTGTGTGAATCGACTTACTAAATCGAGGGGAAGAGTGCACTCTCAGCAGTTTCGTTGGTGTCGCAGCACCCAAGCGCTTTTGAAATGTAAACTAAGGAGGCTCGGAAACCCCTGCCCTCTTCACCCGGGCACGGCGACGCACTTACCTATTAATAGACTCGAACAGATTTGAACTTTTTCCAAATAGTATTATTTCTCAAACTGTACCAAAGGAGCCTTTAGCTAATCCTATGTACTCGTTGTTCTCGGAAGTTCCCCAGAAATAGTTGATTGGCCGCACTAGCTGCACGAACACCAGGGGCGGGTACGCGTTGTTATGCAAGTTCCCCATATCCTGCAAGGCGGTCGCTCCTAACCCTCTCATTCGGTCGCCGCTGGGCTACATCAGACTTGGCGTTAACAAGGCAGTGCTCGAACTAAGACCCGGAAGGATTCAAGTTATTGCTACGCCACTAAAAACATGACTCTCCAAGCTAGATCTGCATGGCCCGGAAGTGCGCGATTCGAGTGGATTGCCGTCTACACTGCCCTTGCTTTCTGCAGGTAGTCCACCCCTTTCCCCCACGCCCATGTAGCAGCTAGCGGGCAAAACTGTGGCCGTCGAGACTGTGCATGACTGCACTCGGCAGGCCAAGCATCCACAAACCATGGGCGGCGTCCTGTCCTGGCCAGGGCCAAGCTCTTACTACAAGAAGAAATCTTAGAGCGTCAACATCGGTGAAAACACACATAGAAGCTCAGTTCATCAATACTTACCGTTGCTTAATGTAATTCGCAAGCCATGTCAACAGACCAGACTAGAAATCACCAGAGAGCGTCCGGTATAAATCATGCGCAGAAGTTCATCATATATGCTCAAAGCTAGTAGATTAATAGAATTTTGGACAGAATAAGATAATTGTATGCTCATCAACTCCTTACCGTGAAGCTCTGGCCCACAATCGGTACCTGTGCTTTGACGCTTATCTCGTCGCCAGTGGACACCCGGATCTGTTCCGTGGTCATTGGGGATTCGACATTTGGAAGCATAGGCAGACCCCGCTCTTTCCGAGCAGCTTTGACAGCATCCCGGATAGCAAATAATACCGAAGAGCCAAGGAACAAAGGGGGCTCTCCAATGCCTTTAGAACGATTGATAGTTTTGAGATGCTTGAACTCTCTATCCTGAAGAACGTCAACGTTGAAATGCTGAGGAATATCTCTGAAGCCTGGAATTTTATAATTTCCTGGGCCACGCGTGAATAAACCACCCGAGCTTAGCCAGAGCGACTCCTCAATGGTGAACAGTCCTTGTCCCTGAACAAATGCGCCCTCAATTTGACCATAGTCAATGGCCTTGTTGAGCGGGCGCCCGATGTCCATTTTGATGTCAGTGCGTAGATTTGCCCAATCGCCCGTCAGAGTATTGACTTCCGCCATTGTGACTGCAACTCCTTGAGTGAAATATAAAAAGGCAGGTTTGGGATTGGGATCGCCCCACACATAACCAATATCCGGAGTTTTGTAGTAGCCATTAGCGCTCAAATTAATCCGATCAAAGTATGCATCGTGTGCAATTTTGGACATAGGTGCATCCGATCCCAGTTTTTCACGAATTGGCCGTAGTCTTTCGTTCAACTGGTCGCACGCATTTTTTACAGCCATGCCGTTCAAGTCGCTGGACGCCGAGGCAGCCGACGGCGACGCATTAGCCACTGTTTGCGTACTCGTCTCAGAAACAAAGACTTGGTCGAGTGGGACTCCAAGTTCAGAAGCGCAAATCATGGCCATTTTTGTATGCAGCCCTTGGCCCATTTCTGTGCCACCATGCGATAAAAGAATGGATCCATCCTCATATATATGCACCAGGGCACCAGCCTGGTTCAACCAAACCACGCCGAAAGATATGCCAAACTTTGTTGGTACATATGCAAGTCCGCGCTTGATCCATTTTGAGTTTTTATTGAAGTCGTCAACCTCTCGTCTCAACTTCGGGTAATCAACCTGCTGTAGCAGCTGTTCTGCCAACAATGGGACAGTGAAGTCGTCGCCCAGATTCTGCTTGAAATGAGTGATACCATTCTGCAGTGGGTAGTAATTGATCTCACGCAGCTCCTCAGCAGTTATACCCAGCGCCTCCGAAACTTCGTAAATAATTGACTCAGCGGCAAACATACCTTGAGGACCACCGAAGCCACGGAAAGCCGTATTTGAAGCAACGTTTGTTTTGCAGGGCCACGCTTTAACGTGAACGTTCTGGAAATCGTAGCAACCATCAATATGAAACGCTGCTCGATCCATCACACCTTTGGTGAGATCAAGACTATACCCAGCATTTGCATATAGCTCGGCTTTTAACGCAGTAAACTTGTTATTCTCATCCACGGCAACCTTCCACTTGATCAAAAATGGATGACGCTGGCCGGATTGAAGCATGTCCTCACTTCGAGATAATATCACGCGTACCGGCTTCCGGAACTTTTTAGCAGCGCATGCAGCAATGGACGAGTAGTGAACCGATCTTGTTTCTTTCCCTCCAAAGCCGCCTCCTAGGCGCTTGATCCGCGCTACAATACGGGAAGCAGGTACGCCTAGGATCTGAGAGGCCACCAACTGAGTTTCGTTCGGGTTCTGGCTGCTCGCATAGATCTTGTACTCGTCACCTTCCTCAGGGACAGCAATAGAGCCCTGCGGTTCCAGATAAAAGTGCTCTTGAGCCCCAATACGCGCCACACCTTCGAATACGTAGGCTGCTGCGCTGAATGCGGCATCTGGATCGCCTTTGGCAATCTCCGGATTGATGGGGAAATACGATTCTTTTTTAATTGCATCCTCAATAGTAATAATAGGCTCATACTCCTCGTAATCGATTTTCACTAGACGGGCAGCTTTGGCGGCAATTTCACGGGTCTTGGCACAGATAAGACCAATGCAATCGCCCACATAGTTCACCTTACCGTCCTCGACAAAAAACATGTCTGGTCCATCCTTAACAAATGACCCCCACCTGTTCTGGTGAACATCGTTCACGTCCACATAGCCCTCCACGCCCTCCAAATTAAGTGCTGCAGACCAATCAATAGAAATGATCTTAGCATTTGCTTTGGTCGACAAGACCTGGACTCCCTGCAACTCATTATGGAAAGGAGGAATATCATCGACATATTGCGCCTCTCCAGTAACTTGCTTCAAAGCGCTAAGGTGAATATCGCTTTTGCCCAGAATCCGTTCCTCATAAACATTTCTGAGGTCTCTGGCGCCTATAGGGTGGTTACGAGTCACTTCTGCCAAGGCACTGGGGTCAACAGTTTCTCCTAACCTTTCACGGACCAATTCGTAAAACTTGAAAAAGAATGACAAGATGAGAGACCGCCGGAACACCGCCATGCCACCGGGCACATTGTAAGGAAGACTGAATTCTTTGTCCAGAGCATTTATCGTCTCTTCTAACAGCACGCTGTTGACTTTTTTACCTACGAGCACTTGGCTCGTCTTTGCTAGTACAGTGAAAGGAGCTACTCCACCATATGCCAAACTCGCTTGCTCAACAGTTCCATCTGGCGCCACCTTAGCACGCAGACAAGCAGTAACAATGGAAATATCATCATCCTTACGTTTGGCCTGTTTATAGGATCGAATGATTTCACGCGGCATCGACTCTGGTATAACAATTTTTGCTAGAATCCCATTAGCAGGAAGTAGTGTTTTGCGGTAACCTACAAAAAACGGCACTTCCAAGCTTCCCATTGAGATATTCTCCTCACCATGGGGCGTGACGACTACAATTGTGGCATTGCAGGCCACGAATATCGGATTCAAATCAGATATAGGAGATGCCGTAGCGATGTTACCGGCCGGAGTCGCTACGTTACGAATTTGACGACCCGCAAAGTACTTGAGCTGCTCGACGATTGCTCTGTACGCTTGAGTTTTTTCCTCGCCTACCTGCGCAATAAGCTCTTCGAGTCGGTGTTCAAGTTCGGAAAGAGGGATGTTTGCACCAATAGTTAGGCCCTTTCCGGGAACATAATCGAATGACTGGAGCTCGTGGACATCGTTGGCATAGATGGCAGTCGCATGTTCGTCGCCACGTATCTTCACTTCGATTTGGACCTCCGAAGCCCCGCTAACGATTTTGGCGCCAGGATGCTCTGATTTAATAGACAGGAACTCGGAAAGTGTCGCTGGCCTATACCAAACAGACCCGTCGGGCCCAGTGATCCTCTTCAATTTGTACTCGTACTGCTTCAGCGCGGGTGGAAACAAGAGTTCAGAGTGAGGATATGGTCTGAGCGCTTCACCGTTTGGCGTTGTGATTTCTGGGCTGTTGAAGCAGATTTCACTCTCGATTGCTCGCCCGTTAGCGGCTCTGTCCGGTAAGGAAGAGCCATTCGCCCTGCAGCAACCCCCAGAAGGAGTCTGCCCCTTACAGCACCCATCTGAGCCAACACCATTAGCACCGACCCCAGTTGTATGACCATTAACCCTGCCACCCGACAGTTCGCCCGCGCGTATTATGGTGAAAGTATTCGCAGCATCTATGATCGGCTTGTACCCAGTACACCGACACAAATTGCCATCAAATGCCTCCGATACCTGCTCTCTGGTGGGCCGGCCATCAGAGTCACGGAGCAATGAATACAAACTCATAACTATTCCAGGCGTGCAGAAGCCACATTGGGAGCCGTGGAACTTAGCAATGCGCTCTTGCACGGCATGCGGCTCGCGATGATTTCCAATGCCCTCAACCGTAATGAGATGTTTTCCATCCAGAGACAGCAGCGGGGCTATACAACCGTTGATAGCATGGTATCGTGGCCGCTTTGCGGTCGGGTCCCAGGTGCTGAGCGTCATGGTGCAGGCGCCACATCCGCCTTCCTGGCAGCCAAGTTTGGTACCAGTCAGGCCAATGGAGCGCACATAGTCCAGGACAGTTTGTCCAGGGTCAACATTTCGGACGGTATGCTTCTTGCCATTGATATAACACTCAATGATATCCATGGTGTTCGTATGGCCTGAGCTCAGTTGAAATTGAAAGGTGTATCGCGGTGTCCGTACAGACGTTTCGTGTGTGGTTAGGTCTGACACCTCCGATAATGCAAGATACGTCGGGGATTGCCGAAATGCCTATTGGCGGACAAGCAAGAGCCGCACGCACACCCAGCAGAGCATCATAAATACGCATGAATCAATTATACAAATACAAGTGAGCAATACAGGCAAAGATATTAGTTTAAAGCCGCCTTTACACGTTAAAGGCATTCCGTCAAATGCGCTTGCTGAAGCAAGTACTGGTCACTCTAACGAAGGTACAGGGCAAGAACACAAGCAGTGCGGGATTCCAAAAGCAGCTCGCTCTCGCTTCCTCTTCACTGGATAGAACAGACGCCTTATTCTCAACTCCGAGCCCGCTCGGGTTTTCCGCAAACTCAACCAGTGAACCCGGCTGCCAGGGCCAGGTCCTCCTCTTAGTCAACGAGCCCTGCTATGTGAGACTGGCTGGCATGGTTAAATAGTGCTGCGCCCCGAGTGCTCTAAGCTCTTCATTTTCTTTGACGAGATCCTTCATCAGTTTGATAGCTATTGTTAGTACTATTCCGGTCCTTCACACCGCCCGCTGGCGCGTTACGACTTCTGCGAGTCCGCATACTTACTCTTGTCTAGTACCACAGCCTCTGACCGGCTCTGCCCATACTCCAGATCCGGGACCACCGCAGTGATCTGGTCAAATCCCCGCCGAATCGCATCTCGTCTCTTCTTTTCTGCAGCAACATGGTTCAATTTTCGATCCTTGGCAGATGGGCCCTCCTGCTTGACGGGAGGTCGTTTTTTGGTAGGTAGCATGTATAAGGGCAGCTTACTACCCCACGTTTCGCAGGCTGTCACAGGCAGCATAAGGGCACGGGTTCGATTCTGTTGCCCAGACAGCTGTATCGCGAGGCCCAAGGCATCTACGGCCAGCCCGGAATCAACGCTCAAAGAGCAGCCAAGAGGTCCTCTTGATTTGATACACACTTGATTTTATAAGACAGCTTCTATCGGCGCAATTTATTTCCGAGTCCAGGCGCTGGTGCGGCATTATACACTAGACTTCCAGACTATGCCACGTGTTTAAGCCTAGGTCCCTATCACACCTTTCTTAACTTGAACGATGCTGAAATCTATTTCATGTCTCCAATCATAAGATTCAAAAGAGTCCTCTCTAATAAAAAGCGGACTGTTAGTGTAGTGGTTATCATCCTTGCCTTCCAAGCAAGGGACCGGGGTTCGATTCTCCGACAGTTCAAATTTTTTTTGGAACAGGTTGGGAGACTGGTCCACGGGCTCAGCCGGCCCCTCTCTCTAGCATATCATACTCGTAACTCGCTATAGGCGTATTTCAACTGTCAGGGGTTTCACTTCCATGCGCAATTTAGCGGTGACTCGGACTGTGGTACTGGTGGCAATTGTCGTTTCGATTGCTCAGATATACCTTCAATGGTCGCTTTGGCTCCGCGCTCGGTCGGAAAATCCGAATCTCTCCTATGACGACGTCTACCTCCCTTACTTCCGGGCAATTCCGCAGTTCATACGCTTCACACCCTGGACACTGTTCACTGCCTCTTTTGCAGAATCGCATATTGGCTTTTTGTTGACGTACCCGGCGCTGCTGTACATTGCCGGACGTTACTTCGAGTTGATCTGGGGCGCCAAATCGCTTTTGAAATATATTGCTTTAACCACGGTGGTTCCAGTAACAATTACCAGTTTTATATTGGCTATCCCATCGCTATTCCGGTCAGACAGCCCACTTGCGGCGAGAGGTATTGGCGGCGGGGCCTCTTTGACCTTAGCGTTACTAGTAGCTTTCAAGCAAGCAATTCCGCTCCACACGCTAGTGTTTTTCAATGGCAAAATTCGGGTTCCTGTTAAATATACCGTTATGCCTACACTACTGGCTTACACTTTTGTAGGGCTTCTCGTGGATATTTCTTATCTATATTTGGCATGGTCGGGCTTTATATTAGGATGGTGGTACCTTCGGTTCATAAAATCCATCGTTGCGGAATCTCTACTTCCCTCTGGTGCACCGACGACACTTAAAGGCGACAAGAGTGACGCCTTCTCTTTCGCAAAATTCTTTTTTCCGCTGCCTTTGACACAAGCCATTGCGCACATTTCGGACATTGTATTCGATGGAGTTGTTTCAATTGGGCTGCTGCGCCCATTTGGTGAGGAGCAAGTAAGCGCTAGTAATACCCGTGTCCAGACCAGTGAGGCGAGCCGCCACCGGGCACTTGGCCTGCAAGTCCTTGGACAATGATTGGACCTCGAGTAAATTGATATAGGGATCCCCTTAATAATGATATAGTCTACAGGGTTCAGCATATCTAGCTACGTCCAGCAAAGCCAAACTGCTCCAAGGACCGTCGCGATTCGTCCTGGTGTCGAAACTACGCGGCCCTTTCAGGCTTAGGACCAGGGGCCACTTTCAATGCCTTCTTAGCGCGGCCACGGCCATTCCAGTATCGCTGGAATTCCTTCTTGCACGCCTCAGTTGTGTAATCGCAGGTTAAGACTGCCGTGAAGTCTCCATCAGTGTATGCTAACTCCTTTGTGAGCTCACCTTGGTCTCCAAAACCAACAGAAGCAAGCAGCTTGGGGGAGACCAGGGCTACTTTGTTGAAATACACACTGTGCCACTGCACTTGATGTCTCCAGGCGTCAGCTTCATTTTGGAATTTGTTGAACTGGCGGTAGAGAGGATCGAGCCAAGTATCCAAAATAGCTCGAGACATCAGGGTGTTTTTATAAAGAAACGACAAGGGTGTAACGCCTATAGTATCGCGTGTCATGATGAACTCGACATCGGCCGGGTCGTTGGTCTTACTCGACATAATGTAAGGCTGGTCCCGGACGACGCGGGTGTTGCGGAGCATTTTGGGCTTGAGGTGCGTCGGGTCAAAAAACTCGCGTTCGATGTCGGGAAGCGGGTTCATGATTATTGCGGACGAATCCAAAAACCAGAAATGAGCTGTATCGGGGAATGTGTAGAGGGCCTCCCTCGCCATGGCCACACGCGCCCAGGTGTTTTGGCCACGATGGGACTCTTGAATCACGGTTTTGAAGTCGCGGGCCATTCTGATAAATACGCCATAGTCATGGGCCTTGGCATATTCGATGCGGTTTTCAATAATCTTGTTCAGATAGTCTCTGGGGTACTTGATTTCGTCAAGAACCGTGACAATCACCACAGAAGGCGAGCGTGATCCCGTGTAAAGATATGCATTTGGATTATCTTGCTGAGGCAAGAACTCGGCCTCTTGCATGTTCAAGTCTCCCGGGGCCTTTTTGAGCCCTTCGCGATCCGAGCCTCCCGGGATGGAGGGCACTATGATAGTCTGTTGAGTGGATATTAGTGGGCGGCCGGTCCACAGGCTACCGCTGCGCTGTGGTTTGGAGCCGCCAAAGAAGAGCCAAAGCACGAGAAGAATGCCAAAAGCGAGGACAGCGAGCTCGCGTAGCACCTCGAAGTTCAGGGAGGGCCAGCTCCGACGCCGGTTCCGCACCGGCAACGACTCCTCATCATCGTTGTCCGAGCTCACAAAGCTTGGCAGAATCTGGAACATGCCATTTCGGCGCCGCCGTGACGTTCCCGAGTCCAACGGTGCCATGGCCAGATTCTGAGACACGATGCACTCTTTTTGGTTATTGACCAGTCCACGTTTAGGTAACAGGCTGCAGCTCAAAAGGGGTAACGGCGGCGCCGCACGTCAGGTGACGCGTGCTGCATGCCGTCCGTGGCCATTCAGCACCCATAATAGCTAGTAATTCTTATGTTGGACCCCTATCGCTGAAATTTCTTAAAATATAGCGCCTTGAATCTCTTTTCAGAAGAATAAAATAGTCACTTGCTAGCTCCCTCTTGAACAGCGGTGGCTGTCGATATCTTGTACTCTGGTCTGTCTAGCCCTCACAAGAAGCATACCCCAAGCCAACCTGTGTCCGTGCCCTTGAACTGTACCTTGTAGCCCAATGTCATTTGCTAGTAAAGCAAGGAAGATACTCTGCATTGGCCGTAACTACGTCGAGCACGCTACCGAGCTAGGCAACCAAACACCTGCCCAGCCGTTTTATTTTCTGAAACCGTCGTCGTCGATCCTCCTACCAGGCCAGGGCCCCATTCTCCGCCCTCGCGGGGTCAAGCTCCATTACGAGCTAGAGCTCGCAGTCATTTTGGGCAAGACACTCTCCAATGTCGATCGATCCACGTTCGACAAGCAGACAGCACTTGATGCCATTGATGGCTATGCCTTGGCCCTTGACTTGACTGCTCGCAACGTGCAAGACGAAGCAAAGAAGAAGGGCCTGCCATGGACTATTGCCAAGGGGTTCGACACTTTCCTACCTGTAAGCGATTTCGTAGCAAAGAAGGCCCTCCCCGATCCCGATAATGCTTTCCTCAGGCTGACTGTGAATGGCACGACGAAACAGGCGGACAGCACGAACCTAATGGTGTTCAAGATCCCGGACATCATTGCGGCTTGCTCGAGCGTCATGACCTTGCAGGCCGGTGACATCATTTTGACGGGAACGCCCAAAGGTGTGGGTGAAATCGTGCCTGGAGACGTTCTAAAGGGCACTTTGGAATACGATAACACCATCCTCGCCAAAATCGACACCACCGTGGAGGAGCGTCCTGGGCCCTACGAGTTTACGCAGACTTAAATAAAATAATAAATTATACGCCACCACTGTTTCTGAATTAAGATACTCAGGGCCTGATTTCGGCCACCGTAAGCTTTGCACCCAGGCTGGAGAGTGTGCCTGCGAAGCCCGGTTCCTCAGTTTGCGTCCGGCCGTTACGCTGTGATACGCTGGCGCTGCTGTGTGAAAATGGGCAGGGCGGAGATTCTGTCCGGGAGTGTTCATATGCAGCTTCATGGTCGTCATCAAAGTCGACCGTTTGTTGAGCGTCGGCGG
Source organism: Wickerhamiella qilinensis (assembly GCA_030556915.1). Lineage (NCBI taxonomy): Eukaryota > Fungi > Ascomycota > Dipodascomycetes > Dipodascales > Trichomonascaceae > Wickerhamiella > Wickerhamiella qilinensis. The sequence continues at coordinate 19,457 of JAKTUW010000001.1, forward strand.
CATCGCTCTTGCTCTGGACGAAACCTGAGGAAACAGGTACGAATTGTCGCAGAACCACACCTGCCTCCTTGAAAATCGCAGCACTTTGATGGTCCATAGAGTAGCTCTGCGAGTAGACCACCTCAGTGATCCCGCTCTGGCAAATTTTTATGGTACAAGTCAAGCAGGGGCATGTGTTGCAGTACAAGACACTATTCGCACCGATCCTGTCCCTCCCCGCTTCCAAGAGAGCGTTCTCCTCAGCATGAAGGCACAAGCAAGTATCAAGTCCGCTCCCCATACTTGAACCTTGGTTGCATCTGGCACAACCGCCCTCGTTGCAGTTTTTCAGGCCACGCGGCGTGCCATTATATCCCGTGGCCACAATGCGGTGATCACGCACTAGCACACAGCCAACTCGACGCTTCATACAATTGGAACGCCGTGCAGCAAGCTCGGCCAGTTCCATGAAATACATATCCCACGAAGGTCGAATGCGCGTCGCATCCCGCAAATTTAGCCCGTCTAGCATCTCGTAGAATTGGACATGGGTGTGGAAATCATTAATGATGGAGATATGCGCGCGGGAGGCAATCGTCGCACCACTCTGTTGGTATCTCAGGTCGTCTGACACCCGAACAAACTCCTCAAGATCCACATTTGGCGATTTGGTGCCGCGAGCCTGGCTTTCAAACCGAGCCCATCTAGTCAAAAGCGGGGCATCGACGTCCACGTGCAGGAAAAAGGGGCGCTTCGCTGCCGCGTCTAGCAGCGAAATGCTATCGATAAGCACTATAAAGTCGCCCTGCCAGTGCGCTAGAGCAAAATCCATAAGTTCCTCTTCGCTCGAGAACAATCGCCCGTCATTTCTGGAAACTGGGATTGTCAGCGCATCAGTATTTTGCGGCCTTTGAAGCACCAGGCGCTCAAACCCTCTAATTTCAAGATACTGAGACACCTGGAGGCTCCCAGCCATATAGGAGCCCGAGACTCCTATCAGCATTATTCGCGTCCGAGCCGGATGGAAGCGGGCCCGTACCCTCTAATTAATCAGAAGTGGTGTCTGTCCTGCAGGAGAGGTGAGCGGACATGTCAGTACTTCCCGGTCCCACGACCAGAGCCAGGGAATCGCTCAAGTGTCTGCCCTACCCCCACATAAGGCTCGGCTGACTATCGCCGAGCGCTGCTGTCAAACCGCCCGCACCCACCCACTTTACAGCTAAGGTCTCTCTGCCTTCATGTTGAGACGACGCGGCGGCAGGCTGGTGCCTCGCATGCGCGACCGGGCGCAGGGCCTTTCGCGAACAATGCATCGCACCGCAGTCTCGCGGTACTCGACAACAAAGCGCCAGGTCCACGAGGTCTCCCGCAAGGCCGAGGACCTGCACCGCCGGCGCTCACGCTGGCGCTGGCTTGTGCCCACTATAGTCATTGTGCCACTGCTCTACCTGACCGCTACGCAAAACTCTGGCGAGGAGACTCCACGGCCTGCGAAGCCGTGGCAGGTCAGGGCCTACTCGACTCTGCCGCTGCGGGCTCTGTCGCGCGCCTGGGGACGGTTCAACGATATCGAGCTGCCCATCTGGATGCGTGAGCCGGGGTTCAAGCTCTACGCATGGCTCTTTGGCGCCAATCTTGATGAGATGAACGACCAAAATCTCAAGAACTACCGCAATCTGAGCGAGTTTTTCTATCGAGAGCTCAAGCCAGGCGTGCGGCCGATTGCCGACTCCGTTCTAGTGTCACCTAGCGATGGTAAAGTGCTCCAGGTTGGCCACCTTGTGGGCGGTCAAGTGGAGCACGTCAAGGGCCTGTCATACAGCCTGGAGGCCTTCATTGGCGTTCCCAAAGAGGCTCCCCACCTCCACAAAGCCTCGTTTACTGAAGGCCCTCGAGTGGATGGCGATATCGAACGCGATGAAGAGTTTGCCCACCTCAACGGCATCTCATATACGGTGGATGAGATCGTGGGTTCTGGGTCTGACGACTCTTCCCAGGTCACCCAGCTGGGAGACGCAGTGGCTTCTCGCTCTGCCAGCTCTGCGGCCTCAATTTCGTCGTCTGTACGGGACATTTACCTTCCTGACCTAACAACTTCTCAAGCGGAGAATAACCTGTTTTATGCTGTGGTTTATTTGGCCCCCGGAGACTACCATCGCTTCCATTCGCCGGCTGCGTGGGTAGCCCAGCTCCGTCGCCACTACGTTGGCGAGCTCTTCAGCGTTGCACCCTATTTTCAGCAGAAGTTCACGGACTTGTTCTGCCTCAACGAGCGTGTAGCTCTCTTGGGCCGGTGGAAGTATGGATTTTTCAGCATGACTCCTGTCGGCGCTACGAACGTGGGTAGCATCCAGATCAACTTTGACAAGTATTTGAAAACTAACACTCGGTTTGTCCAAGACGGCGAGGACGCTGAGCGCGTCCGTGCCAACAAAAAAAACTGCTACGAGGCAACGTACGCTTCGGCCAGCCCGTTACTCAGAGGCTTCCCGCTCCGACGCGGTCAGGAAATGGGCGGCTTTCACCTGGGGAGCACCGTCGTTCTGATTTTCGAGGCACCCAAAAACTTCAGATTCACCGTTGACCGAGGCCAGTATATAAAGATGGGTGAGTCGCTCGGTGAGCTTAAGGCTACATAACATAAACATAGAGCCTGCCAAGGGACTTGATATTATAGCTAATACGATACCATACACCAATACACTATTTAAATGAGCGCTTGGGGACGAATCTTAGAGACTCATATGCTCTTGGGGGCGAGCTTTGTGTCTCTCTGCCCACTGGGCACGCCTGATCTTAACTTTCAGGCGGTCCACCTCGCGCCGAGGAATAATTTCGAGCTTGTCAGGTCGCCACGCCTCGACAAACGTTATTAGAAACCTCAGCCCCCACAAATAATTGGCCCGTTGAGGAAGTGTAGCCATGAGTTTTACAACTTCAATGGTCTCACCGAAACGAGATGGGTTGGTATTATCGATAGCCTCACAGCGAACGGGCCTGAAGATGTCTGATAATCCACCCGATTCTTTTTCAGACACGGAATCTTGTACGTAAAGGGTTGTCTGTTTCTTAAACTCTTCCAAAAATGGCGAGTCATTGTCAAAATTGAGAACAATAGGTAGAAACCGCTTATCACTCAGCTCTATCCTTCGAATTTTGCTCAGTGGAGGGAGCAACGCGGGGCTCGACAGCGAAGTCTCCCGTCCATCTCTCCATATTACCTTCACGTCCACAACAACGGGTGCAGCACCTGACACATTTCGTACGATTAAACAGCGATGCTCAGCTGCAAATACCCAAAAATAACGATAAACGAGCCAGAACGAGCTGCTGTTTTCTGTAACTGTTAGTGGTAGTATAGAGATTATCAGGCACCCAATAGAAAAAGTATCATCCTTTAGTGCGTACTGGCCACCTCCCAAAAAGAGCACACCCATTGCTTGACTGATAGCCGCAAAAGTGCTAAACGACCGCTGTATATCAGTCTGATGATAAATTACGCGAAGTCGCTGAAGCACTGAAACATTCCCTGTCCCAACAACAATGTATGCGGCCCCTATTAAAAGGGGCCCCAGAATTTGATCCAAATTGGCGAATGCCATTCTTGCCTCCCTATCTCCACGATCCACCCGTGATATCGAATTCAGTGCCCTAAGCAAGTCATCAATACAACCCAATACAGTGTTCAAAGCCTCTGCGTCATTAGTTCCAGCGTAACGTACGCATATCGCCAGAACCGCCCCTCCTACAATATTCCAAGATGGTAGCTGGTCCGACCCAGGCATTATTTTGGGTAGCCAAGCTCTTGTTTTCCCGATTTGACTCCACAGAACAAGATGATGGGCCAGGCAGCGTAAAAGGAGAATATGAGGGCGAGAGTAAGAAGCTAAGACCAACGATTGCGGTGGTAGCAGTTTAGAAGCAATGGCTTCATTTTCTGATTGCAGAAATATAAGCATAAGCGCAATTATCGCGGAGTCAGAGGCGCTCTGAGCTGATGCAACAGAGTCGATATCGTCACGAATAGACACAGCCTCCAATTTTTCCACCACATGAATATCAACCATTCCTCTAAGATCCGGCCCTTTTCCGAGATTTATCAACCCAACACCAAGCCCTGATACAAATCGGTGCACTCGATTTTTGGATGGAGACGTTGACAACAGCTCATGAAGTAGTATCTCGGTCATTCTCCTGTGCTGCGTCTTGGCATATAAAAGCCCCAAAGACAAAATTGCCCCTGATTGAACTTCCGATGGCACGCTCAAATCGCTTGATCCTGGTGGCAAGAGAGCATTTATGTGCACAGACAAGACTTTCGTCAACTTTGGGCTGGCAGATCCCAGCTCACTGGCACACATACCTAGTAGCAACGCGACACTTGAGTTTGATTGCTTGAGCCCCAGGTATCCGTAAACGTGCCACTCCCGCAATTCTTTGAGATGGCCGTTGAATCCTAAACCGATCAAGAACCCAGCATGTTTGTCCGAGTGTTTTCCCAGTTTAGCACCATTAAGAAGTATCCAGTTTCCCGAGACATTAGGAGCATCGCGAGCAATACTCAGACCTATAGAGAGGCCATGGAAAAAGTCGCTGAGCCCTAGGACAGAAGCACTGATCTCGGACTTGTCAAAGACAATATGTGCATGCGACTCTCTCAAAACAACGTCAAATTCCATGTCAGGAATTGCTACTTGTTCAGAGATCAAGGGGTATCGGCTTGAAAAAAAAATAGCACCGAGCCCGTATGGCGATGACATCGTTCTCAGTGCAACAGTATTCACAAGACGCCTCTGTAAATCGAGCCAGGCATGTTCACTGATATTGACAGGCTGAGGCAAAGAAACTTGGTGAATTTTTGATATCTGCAAGAGCTTCATTACCTCAGAGAACCTGCTATCTTGGTTAAAAATCAATCGCGTTATTGCCATCCGCGAAACCTCGTGGGGATCTGGCTTCAAGTATCTTTCTTTGGCATCGAAGTCTCTAGCAATAGTTTTCATATCTTTTGGCGCCCCCAAAAAACTGCTAGATTTCATTGATATTGCCTTTTCAGCAAGCCTAGATTGATTTTTGGTAGCCTCAAGGTCTTCTCGCCCGAGAAGGTGCATATTGTCCAGTCGACCGTATTGCTGCGAAGCAGACTGTACAAACGTGAGCACTTCTATTAATGGCAGGCGCAAAGGTTCAAGGAGCCTGCTGAAAGTTTCTGCAGTTGGGTTCAAAGACGCGAACAGGTCGATCAACTGCAAAGTATTCGACTCCGAGTTACCGAGTAAAATGAATACCTGAAGACAGATGCTCGTCAATGGAAAGTGGCTGTGACTCCCCCTCAAAGTAGGATAATCTATTCCGGGAGGAATTAGAGTTGATACCAGCGTTGAGATTATGTTCGGCACCGCTGCAACAATTGGAGCCATTGGCGTGTGAACAGGAGGGTGCACGACCTCCACGTTATAATATTCAACCCAGTCGGGCCAATCTATCCACGAAGTCATGAACGACAGCAGCTCTGCCAAGTAGTCTGCTTCGCATTCCCCATGGCAATCTAATAGGAACTCTTCTCTCAGCAAATGCAGACAGAGAATCACTGCGGATGCTTCATCTGCCCTTAACATATCATCGACGGCCGCCTGAACATCTTGACCGGCGCGCTGCCATTGAGATTCAAGCTCTGTTTCGCTGGTTAGATCCAATGATAAAGCAATCACTGTAGCCTTGAAAACATCTTGTGGAGTGGTGTAAGGCAGGTCGACAATGAGAGCATTGTAAACTGTTAACCATTCAACGAGTCGTGCAGGGTCCAAGACGGTTGCTAGGAGTGAAAAGCAGTTGCCAACAAAATCATCGTTAATTTCGATGTTTAACGAAAGCCTAATATTTCGTAGCTGAGAGGTCTGCAAGCACAAGAAATTTCCTGAACCCTGCTTCACGCCTTCAATTTGGCCCCAAGACTCCAATTGAGGAATGAGAATAGGATGCTTGGACGGGAAAAAGGGAGAGCTTACTTCAAGCTCGCTCTCATCGGAAAGGGTGACAAAAAATGGATAGCGCTTTCCGCCAATATTGAGACCCTCGATTCCTACAACGCCCTTTGTACTGGCCCTTTCGTATTTTAGCAGTTGGTCATGCCCGAACAGACAAGTATGAAGCACTCCAGTCTCTTTTTCCCATATATATATGGCTTCTTGACCACCAAAGCTCTGCCCAAACACGGTAAAACTATTGCACGTACGGCTGGCTTCAAATGAGTTCAATGATACTAGAACGCCCTCCTTTTGCATGCTCGCAAATGCATCCTCAACGACAGGCAAGTCAACAGAATCACCAACATCATGAAAAGTCTCAGGAGCGGCTAAGGATGCAACCCGCCGTTTGTTCACTGATGCCGTCACTGATGAAAACCGTCTAGAGGGACGGTTACTAGCGATCCGGCTGCTACGCTGCCGTGAGCCGTCCAAATATCTTATTTGGAATATCTTAATCTCATTGCCGTTTGTGAATGCAGCCAAGTTAATACCCTTCTCTCCAAAATAAATGCATCGATCACTGCGTGTGATATTGCTTGTCGTCGAGGGTACAATTAGACCCAAGAGCTTTAACGCGTTGGTAAGAAGATACAATTTGCTGTCATGGCCTAATACAACGCCCTTTTCGCACGCAGTGGCAGTCACTGGTGTGAACGGGAGTGACATTGACTCGGTTAGGCCGCGGAGATTGAAGATGTAGACCATCTGTTCTGCGCAGGCCACACAAACGCGCTCGCCGTTCATAAACGTAAATAACGCGAACTGCGCGGGATAATCAAAAGTGAACTGCTGAACGGAACAGCCGCCTATGTACCATTTTATTGTCGAATCATCGATTTCAAGAGTGTGTTCTGCACCGTCGTCAACAACAGCTGTGGGAACCCACAACACCATTAACGCTCAGCGTCCCCCAGTCCAGCTGTCGGGTGGGTAGGTTTGTCAGAATCGGGCCAAAGCTACCTTCGACGACCAGTACTAACAAAAATATACTGGAAGCCTTGGCGCGCATTGCAGGGCCTTTGAGCCTTATAAATAGATACAGTCAAAATATTACTCTCTTAATACGTAGTTTAAAGCTTTGTTGATCTTCTCTTTTTGATGTCCTCAAGGATGTACTTACCTTCACGCATTCCTGAATAATAGGCTCCATGGACACACTGTGCTCCCTCGTGCGAGGCATGCTCGCCCGCAAATCGCAATCGACCAGCACCACGCTCGAATGCCTCGATTCTATCAGATCCTTGGCCAACAGTGTCGCCGCTGTAGCTACCGCGGAAATACTTGTTCTGGGTCCAGTCCGTAACAACGACACTTTTCGGTTCCGGCAATGGCTCATGACTTGTTCTAATAGCCTTTAGCGCTGGCTTTAAGTACTCAAAGGCCTTTTCTGGGTGGGCTTCAAGATACTGAGTAAGTGGCGGGGCGAAAAGCGCTACAAGAACTGGCTTGCCGCTGTATCGAAACACGTTCGTAAAGAAAACTAAAGAGTCACCTGGTTTGATGCTTCCATGGCGGTCGGCGTCAATGGGTGTGTCGCTCATGAAAGCCATTCTGTCCAGTTTATCGTCCCAAAAAGGTGCGTCGAACTCAAGATACGCTTTGCCCAGAGCTGCCATGTGCCCTGTTGAGATAAAACTACTCAAATCCTTCGGTAGTTCCACCTGAAATAGGTCCCCATGAGTCGCCACTAAAGCACCAAGTGGAACCGTACAAACAATGTAATCACTCCTGTAGATTTTGCCACCTTCAACCTGCACGGCGTAACCGTCACCCGCCTGTGATATTCTAGTTACGGGAGAATCAGTTTTCAGGCTCGCAAAACCCCAGTCAATACCATTTTTTACAAGATCAAGCATCTGATTCATGCCATTGACAACGTATGCGTCGCGGCCCAAGGACGGGTAATCGGCTTGAGCTACCGATTGCTGGTCCCAGGATACGCCTAGCCACGCCTCGACCATCTGGACATATCTCGCAGCCCAAAACTTGTCTTTTTCGCTGATCAGGGGTCTTTCCTGGAAAAAGTTTACAGCATACTCTTTGTAAGGCATGTCTCTCTTGCTAGCTCGTCCAGGAGCACCATAATCCAAAGTAATCTGACCATACATCTCCGATGCTATCCGATGTATCTTTTCTGATTCCGGTAACATTCCACCGGGCCGGAAGTACCTAAATGACCCATCGTCGTAAACGGTCTCTATACGGTTTTGCAGCGCAATGGCGAATAGATCGTTCACCAGAGTTTCATGTAACCAAGAGGCGCCCAGATCATAAGTCATTTCTTGTCCATGCTTGATAGAGTGAATTCTTCCTCCAATGCGATTCTGAGCCTCTAATATGCAAGCTTTTACCCCAGCTTCACTCAATGTCCGAGCAGCGGCAAGGCCCGCCATGCCGGCGCCGATGATGATCACCGACATGGGCAGTTGATAGCACTGATCGGCCCAAGAGTGACTAAGGCTATCGACTATCACCAACCTTGCAAAGCACATGTATGCGGTTCCGCTGCGCGATTGGTCTTGCAGAATAGCAAATTTTCAGCTAGTAACTTCAGATAGCAGGTCTATAATAGTATCTGCTTCTCTTATACCAGTCAGGTATGCTCCATGTACACATCCGGGACCTTCGAAGGCTGTGTGCTCCCCAGCAAACCTCAAGTGGCCACAGCCGTCGACGAACGATTGAGTATCGCCTTGGAAGTCATTACCTACGGGCTCAGTTGCATAGGAGCCTCTGAAGAAGGGGTTTTGCGTCCAATCGGAGACAAAAACTTGATTTGGTTGGGGAACTGGTTTTGCGGAGTTTAATCTTGTCTCCCGTAAAGCTGGCTCTATAAATTTGAAAGCGTCCTGAGGGTGTTGTTCTAGATACTCTGTGAGAGGCGGAGAAAGCAAAACCAAAAGCGCCGGCTTCTTTCGGCCCTTGTAGGCATTCACAATGACAAGCGGCACGTTACCTGGCTCAAGCGGCAGGTCCTCTCTGGGAGGCTTGTCTACAAACACGAATGCTTGGTCCATTTTATTATCCCAGAACCTCTCTTCAAACTCTAAAATCGCTTTTCCCAGAGAACCCATGCGAGCTTGTCGGAATGTTTGGCTGAGACGTTCTGGTAACTCGCTAACAAACAGGCGCTCATGTGTCTCGATGAGTGCACCGAGTGGTATTGTGCAAACCACGAAATCAGCTGAGTAGGTTTCGTGCAGCTCTCCGAGCTTTCCGTCTACTGTCACAAATATTTTTCCGTCATATGAGCCGTTCTTGCCTGTAATCGCGGTTACTGGCGAGTTCTTCACCAGTGTTACAAGGCCCCAGTCTACCTGATTCCAGATATGCTGGTATACGTGGTCATAGCCGTCTGTTACAAAAGCATCGCGGCCCAAAAATGGCGGTATAGCCATAGATGCACTTCCCTCTGTCCATGAAATGGCATACCAGCTCTCATAAAACTGTAAAAACCTTGGGACCAACTGCTTGTTACGTTTTGAAATCAATGGATATTTTTCCACGAATTCAATGCTGTAGTCGCGGAGGCTTTTATCAGGGACTCGCGGCTTCCCTTGGCCATAATCGATTTTGGCCATATCTGACACGTCGCGGGCCACTTCAACTATGTCCTCCTCACTTGGCACTGGGCCCTGTCCATAAATGAACAAGCGAACGTCGTGATCATCATATGCCAGTGGTATACCCATTTTGACACCTTGTTCGAATAGCGGGTTTGTTAGCGTTTCATGCATCCATGATGCACCCAGGTCGTAACGATTCCCACTCGCAGTGACAGTGTGTATGCGGCCGCCTACCCTGTCCTGAGCTTCAAGAATTAACACCGTGAGCCCGGATGCAGCTAGATTGCGGGCTGCCGTTATTCCAGCAATACCGCTACCTATTACAATCACTGATGAGGTCTCGGTAAAATCGACCTGGTTCATCCAGCCACTATGGGATCGCTCTGTCGTCTTTGGAAGTCCATTGCCAGCTGGCCAAGGTGCAGTTCATGGGTTAGGGTATGTGCAGTCAGCACAAACATGCAAATGCATGTGAGCGAGCTTTGCAATTACATCGCAGGGTCGTTGGACTTCAACCCAATTGTTTACACCTTAGCCTCTGGAGTCTCTCAGCAGATAATTAAATACTGCCAATATACATAAATGTTCACGGTAGCGTATCGCATCTTAACCTGTCTCCACAATGTCACTCCATGCACTATCTGCACTGTTTGTAACACGCTGAGAGCGACACAAATTTTAAAACGCAAGTGCGCCGGCGTCTTTTTTATTACTCTGCAGCTGTTCTGGTGCTGGCTTCTTGTGATTATGTCCAGCCGCAGACATCACCTGCAGGTAGGCACGAGAACCAAGGTCCGGCATGTAGCCCTGCACACTATCACAGGTAACTGCGCAGGTTACGTTCGTCCTCAATGCGCCTAGTGTTCTTTGTTTCTAGTGTTTCATTTCTATTAAGGTGGGTTCTGGGCCTTGATCCTGTCTTCTACGACGTAATCCGAGCTATTACTATCCAATGTGAACCGGGTACCGAATACTTCACCTGTAACGACTTCGCATCTAACTCTTTCTCAAATTGTGGGCCAGGTGATGTACCATGCTACTGCTCAACGCTCTCAAATATCCACGAATTTTGCTCGCAGGCGTGTAACTTTCCTGCTGTTCACGTTGAAACACTGGAGGGCTACAGCAAGACACCTTGCGGGGCTATGCAATATAACCAAAAGCAGAGCTTGTCCCCAGAGAGAGAAAACGGGATCCGCCATACAAATCTATTGGTGAGGCGCAGACTTAGTAGGGCTAGTCTCACTAACATGCTCAAACAGATTCGCGCGCGGATTGCAGGGCGCATTTCAAAGATGGAGGAATCTGCAGAGGAGTTCTCTAACAGCGAGTATGGTTACTTGGTTTCTGATGCAGCCATTGGAACCAACAAGTTCGGCAACTCGGTCAGCTATGAACAGTGGACACATGATCAAGCTAGCGAAAACATCATCCATTGCCTAAATAATAGCACCCTATTCTGGAATGATACCTCTGCTAACTTCGAGAACCAGGATCCAAGTTCTAACCCCTTTCTTGCCGAGCTTGCCATCCACAATAGCAGGGCGTACTATCGTAAACAGTTTCTGACAGAATCGGTCCTGAGCGTAAGCGTTGAATCTTCTGAAATAAGCTCGTCAGTGTTGCCGATACCACGAAGAAATGGTGATTCGTCAGTTCAAGTGCCATCTACTCATTTGCGATCTAGTAGTCTGAGATTCAATACTACTTCTTTACACAGCTCTGCTTTCTTATCTCAGAATGCAAATGCTAGTACGAGTCGAGTTTCTCCAAAGTCGCATAACGCTTCATCAAGGGCACAGTCGGCCTCCCCACAAATCGCACTCTATTTGGCAGCGGCCCTCTGTCCAATAGTTGCTCTCACCATCTGAAAATATAGTTGAGATCGCTAAACGCCAGCAATTAAATATACGCAATAACTAATATTTATTTTCGCTCCATCTTAGTTCTTGGTGTCCCGGCCAGTAAGTAAACATGCCCTGGACCACCCGGTTACTAAGTTGGTTTTGTATACATGGCACAGCTCTTGGAATGATCGGTATTGTGGATGTATTTACAGATTCTGGGCGCTCACGGGAAGAAGAGGAGCAGCTGTATCAATACTGGGATAGAATATTAAAGAATGAAGAAGGTTCGAAGCTAGCTGATTTAACAAACAACTCACCAGACGTCTTGAGAGAATGGGAGCCTATGCTGCAAGAACAAATTCAGTCTAGCCTTTATGGAGCCTTCTTTGCACATTATGACGCGTACTTTGCCTCTTTGAGTGATGTCTCACAACTTCTCTCCGAAGCTTCAGCTATGAAATTGCGCTATTTGCGTGTCCTAGAGTGCCTGGGGCTCAGGGCAGAGAGCGTTGAATCTTTCGAGCACACCTTCAGCGCTCTTTTACGAGACTCATTGAACCTTTCCACATTTCAAGCTAATCTGACACTCTTTTTCAGCAAAACACCGATTTCTAAAGGAGGTGGTGGGACCGTCGCTGAGCTGTTTCGGCTCGGCTTGGGTCGAGATAGCCGGCAGGTTATCAAGCAGGCCCTGCGATCCGAGACGTCTTCGTATATCAGAGACCATTTCGCCGGTTTTTGGTCCAATTCCGTGGAAAATAAGCTACGCGCCTGGGCACAAACAACTACTGCGCCGCTATTGCAATTGGCGCCGCCAGAAGACCGCGTGGCAATCCAACGAGATCTAGAAGTCTTGGCCGAGGGTGAACTTGCAAACTTGAGGATATTTGAGCTGTACGATATGATCCGAGAGTTTCCCAACTCGCGTGCTGGACTCCTAGATCTCAAGCGGACCATGGTCACGCCTGAGCTTAGGGCTATGGCTACCTCAGTATACCAAAAAGCGTGTGGCGATAGACTGCTTAACAACGGCGTTCCCACAGTTGACATCATTTTGGCGTATCTCGCTACAATTCAAGCATTTACCCTGATTGATCCCAGGGGCGTTTTACTCGATGTTGTAGCGGGTCCCATATATCGATATTTGAAGGCCCGACCGGATTCAGTGCTCGTTCTAGTCGATGGGATCATGGGTCACCCTGACTCCCCACTCTCATTTCTCGCCGATCAACTTACAACCACTGTAGAGGACGTGGATGATGATCTTCAAGACATGAACTGGCTGCCAGACCCTATTGATGCCCCTCATAATTTTATTAAGCAGCGGGCTGCTGACACGATTTCTACTTTACTTTCGCTGTTTGACAACAAAGAGCTCTTCATCAAGCGGCTCACTTTATCAGTAAGTGAAAAGCTCCTGGCCAGTCATACAGACGTGGAGCTTGAGCGCATTCGCGAGAAGGCCGAAGCCCTGAAGCAGAGATTTGGGGAACGGCAGCTACAGCATATTGATGTTATGATATCGGACCTCATGACGAGTCGTGCGCTCAATGATAAACTGCGACTGAGCAACCCCGATAGCAGCATTCTGCAGCCTGTTATTATGAGCCGCCTCTACTGGCCGCCGATGATCCCGGGAGAGTTAAATCTTCCCCCGAACATGACCGGTGTTTTGACATCTTACGAGCGCGCTTTCTCGAAGTCTGATCAAGAACGAAACCTGAAGTGGTTTATTGACAAAGGCCGCGCTTCCATTACTGTTGAGCTAGCTGACCGAAAGCTAGAATTGGATGTGACGCCGCAGCAGCTGGCAGTGCTTCATGGATTTCAAAGTACAACCACAGGCTCAAAAAACACGTCCCAGCTCACTGTTGGCGATTTGATGACAAAAACAGCACTTTCTGAGCATGACGTATTGGCAATTTTGTCTTTCTGGGTACATAAGGGAGTCATCGGATCGTTTGGCGACGCCTATGGTATCCTTGAAACGCGCGAAGCTGCCGAGACAGCAGATAAGATTCTTTTGACAACAGAACTGGCAGAAAGTATCGGAAACGATCAAATGGCCAATATGGAAAAGTATTGGTCCTATATTGTGGGAATGCTAACGAATCTGGGCGCGATGCCCGTGGAGAAGATCCAGTCGTTCCTGGTAATGCTCGTTCCCAAGGAAGACCCGTACTTGAAGAGTCAGCAAGAGCTGGAAACTTTCCTGTATCGCAAGGTCGACGAGGATAAACTTAAATATCTGGAAGGCAAGTTTGCTATTCCCTAATCTATCCGTATTTATTTGTTTTACAGCATAATGCCCGAGCGAGCTCACATATGTCGATCTTATCTCCTCACTCCCACCCTTACCTCAACTGCAAGGTTCCCACGGCCGCGTTGTTGTCGTTGGCGTTACTTGCAGTTTACTATCGCACTATCTTGCTCCTCCTACCGAGGCAGTAGTACTTTTTTTAATTGACGGCACTGTACTCAAGTTGTCATGGCAGATGTACTAGTGAGAGCAAAGCAGTTGTATGACAATGGGAAATTCGATCTGGGCTTCGAAATCCTTGCCTCTCAGGCATCAAGCCTGGCTGCTATGAAAGAGTTAACAGACGCGGGCTTAGCGTTCCGGTTCCACGATTTACGAGCTGCCTTTTGCGAAAAGAAGGGGCGCTTCGAGATGGCCAAAGAAGATGCCCAACGAATGATCAAGCTGCACCCGTCTGATCCCCGGGGATATCTCCGTCTTGGCAAAGCTTATCTGGCGCTGGATAGGGAATCACATGCATTGATAGTTTGCCGTCGAGCGCAGCGTCGGGTGGCAAAATCCGACCCTTCTGTTAGGCAGCTGGAACGGCTCGAGGCTGAGATCCAGAAGCGGCTCGGTACTAGCAGAGCCAAACGAGTGGATCCTGTTGGAGTCTTGCCGGTCGAGCTTCTCCATTTGGTTTTCAAGTTCGCGGGTTTTGGTCTGGCACAAATTGTCCAGCTACTCACAGTGTCTAAATCATGGCGAACTTTCTTGGAGTCGCATCCGCTCTTCTGGTCCCAGATAGATATCAAAACACACAAGAACTCTCAAATTCATGCCAATATCATCCTCCAGTATTGTGAGAAAGCCAGGAGTGGTTTCATTTTGGACCTTAGCAGTGCGTCTGTCCGCCAACCAGCTCTTTTGTATAGTGCTCTAGCCAAGCGGTTTGGCACCAAGCTGTTCCGCCTCCGCCTTGCTGTATCTCCAAGCTTGGCAACTGGAACTTTTCGAAAGATGAAAACCAGCTTTCCTCAACTAACACATTTAGCCATGCCATCAGAAAATATGGAGGCGGATCTCACGTGGGCGCTGTCTAGTGTTTCACGCCTCGAGAACCTTGAGATCACGCAGGTTCTCGAGCCTCGCGAGCCTAGGCTCACATCCTTGCCTCAAGTTGTGTCCAAATGCATTACACAAGTTCGCCTAGCCAGTGTGACGCCTACACTAGGCCTGCGGTCAGAGATGCTGAAAGCTTTGGCTGCGTTGGCAAGCCTACAGAAGATCTGCTATGAGCGGGTTACTCCGCAACTGGAGTTACTAAAGCCCGCTATAGCGAACTCACACTTGCACTCGCTAGAATTCACGACTACTCGCACAATCGATTCAAAACAAGTATCATTTCCTAGACTGCCCTTTGGTATGGAGCGTCTGGTGCTCAATGGCTTGTCAATTGATTTCATGCAGACTGAGCCTATGGAGATTCCACTGACCTACTTGGAAATGAAGTGGACAAGATTAGTTAACTCTTCAATGTCAGAGCTATTCAGCATCTTAAATTGTGCGGGATCGCTTGCATCTCTTGTTTTTCATGAAGTAACTTTTGATCTCGCGCCAGTGCTACCATCCACGATTGTTTTTAAGAGGCTGAATACATTGCAACTAACGAAAATGGCAAATATAGACGATGAGACAGTGGACTGGATACTCACTTCGATGCCGAGCCTCAAATATGTGAATTTGGATGATAGCAACGTCACGAGCTCTCAGGTTATAAGGTTTGTGCAGCACGGAGTCGGGCTGCTCCGCTGCCGCAATTGTCCTCTAAGCTTTGACACTATGTCCTGGCTCAAGACGCAGCCAGTCCGGGTGATTCTCAACTGAGGTACCATTATTCATATGTAATATTTATATAGGTCGTTTACATTAGGCCAAGACAGCAAAACATTATCCGTCTATGGTGTAAAATCTGCAAGCTTGATCGTCCCCCACGCTCACCACTGCGCCAGCAGGCTTATCATAGTAAACGTCAGAGACGGCAAGTTCGTGGCCAGGAAGTAGGACATCGCTAGATGCAGAATAACCAGAAATTGAACTTTTCAAGGTGGGTACAGCCAGCAACACGACACCTTGCTCACTGCCGCAGGCAAGATATTGGCCGGCCAAAGAATCACTGCAAATTAGAGACATCCGCGTTGAGTGGTTGGGGACCGTGAGGTACCGTGAGGTGAGCTGGCTCATTGCGCCATCGTATTCGACAGTTGAGGCCGTAACTAACCCTTGCTTGGACATTGACCACACTCTGCCGACATCATCTACTACCATGCTGGTTACCCCACCAGGCACGGTCTCTGAGGCTCCGCCCGGGTATATAGACAAGTCGACCTCATTGACATATTTACGCGCATTGCGCAAATCCCAATACCTTACTTTCTGGTCATTTCTGGAACCACTAGCAACAACATGGTCTTTTGCCCACACCGCCGCAGTTATTGGCTGCGACACCTGCATAACTTTGCGCCCACGGCCCCTTGGCACGCTAAAGGAGGTTGCATGCGCGTTGTTTATTGACCTCACCGGAGTACGATCCCTTCTGTCCATGATGTGGATATTGCCCCCCTGCGTACCCGTAAGAAACAGCTCGGGGCGGCAGCCCACCTTGCAGACTTGATATCCAACATCTTCACAAGGCGTGAAATCCCCCAGTTGGCTATTTGAGACCAAGTCCAGCTGTTTCACGCTAGCAGCCGAGCACGATAGCAAAATACGGTCTCCGCGAGCAACGTCCATATCCCTGATAGCGTTAGGATGCAGCTTCGGGATCTGAGCGACGGTGTCTGCCACCAAATCATTTCTCGAATTCAACATCAAAACATCTCCTTTCCTCAGTCCTACAAAAATCCAGCCCAGATTCTGCGCGCCAGTAACGCAGAATGGAGTCTGTGGAAGAAAGCTGACTCCGGCCTCTTTAAACCGCGCGGCTTCGACCTTCCACTGGTCTTCATTGGGCTGGTATATCCCTATGCTTTTTAGATAGTGCCGCATATATTCCGGTGCGGGTTGGCGGTCCAATGTGCGTCGCTTTCTGTCCGCAAGTCGTGGCTTCGCCATCTTGCCATCGGGTATCGTAATTACATCCGGCTCACTCGACGGCAAAGGCGTAAGCTGACCCAATATTTCGTGAGCCCCGGACCCAAGTTTACTGCTGGCTGCGACAGTGTTAGTGACATCCTTGCCAAGCCACCGGTCCAGGCTCATCGTGCAAAGGTCGGCGTGGAACGCGAAACGCACAATGCCGCTGACGCGTGAGCGCGCGTCAGAGCCTACCTGCAGCTAAATTAATATCACGTGATATACCGATGAACTTTCGATAACATTCAGACAGAGCATTTGATATCTAGTGCTTAAATTTATTTCAGTTCAGAGTCTCTGCTATATATACATTGTCCGATTATTCTATGGTTATCGGAAATCACGTTAATGTTGAACCGCTGAAATTCGAACAGGTCACAATTGCTGATGGCGAGGTTAGTTGTGGACTGATCTATGAGGGTTAATTGACTTCCGCATAAGCGTCTATCTGATAAGGGGTTCGAGATAGTTGGCGGGCCTGGCACTAAATAGAATTGATTGAATTTAGCTACGTAACAGGTCAAAGATAGCCATACTGACCCTTCAGAGCCTTTACATACATCCTAATTTGATGCTGGAGGAAGTCAAGGACTTCGGAAGGAATTGAGTATTTGCGAAGATAGCTCGCAAGATAAACTTTAACCAACCAGACCTTGTCGAGATCGTATTCAATATTTTCCTGCTCCTCCCAGTCTGCATAGTACTTGGACGAGCGCTGAAATACAATGTGATCATCGTCAAAGGCGACATTGAGGATCTTTTTAGGCGGCGAGGGCAGCTTAGGGGATATGACAGGCAAAGGTAGGAGACGCTTAACAGTAAAAGCAGAAAGCCAAGCAATATGTGGGGCAATTTTATCACTGTCTATTTCCACAGACCACAGCTTCTCATTGTCAACAGGACTTCGGAACCACGCTCTCTCAATGCGGGCTGCCACTAGGGCCTGCCCATCGACATTCCTGTGCCGCCATAGAACATAGATAAATGATCCGGATTTGGGAGGAAACTCCTCATATTTCCACTCGTACTTGTAATCTTCGCAAGTGCAGAACTCTAGGTGCCCCTTGGTGTAACTGTCTTTGAACAGCGAAATCTGGTATTCTAACGGAGTGCGCTCGCCCGCCGGGAATGATAAATCGATGATAGAGGCATGCTTCAAGTGACCATTTGGCGAAGCATATAGTGCGATGGGTCGAATTGCTGGCGTCTCGTGGAAAGTGTCAGGGATAAGAGAATACCTGTGGGTCAGAAGGCCGTGGGAAATGAGAGTAAAACAAGCTTCTACGTCTGGCGGTGATACATTGAGATTGCTCTTTAGTATCTTATGGACACCAGTAAGCATTTGAAAAGAAGTTAAACCAACGTCGGGCCTGAAATCAAACATATTGCTGTAGCTCCGGGCGGGTGTTAAGGGGGCAATAACTTGGGCCTCGTAACTTCTAAACAGCTTCGTATCGTCGCAGATATCCGACATTCTGAGTACAACTAGGTAGTGTTGGTGGAATGTATGAGTGCTCGAGCTCAATGCCTACGTTTGGCTTAAATTGGTAGGATGTTCCGAATGCGGTATCTCCACCCAGGCAGTTCTTTCGGATCCGGCCGTCGTAAACCTGCTCATAACACATCACTATGTACAATTATTGATCAGATCTGGATCATTTATTGCGGCTCAGAACTTTAGCTGTTAAGGATTTCAAGCCCTGTAGTGCCGGGGAGTCGGGAATGAGACCGAGCTGATTTAGAGCTTCATCGTGGTAATGCTTGGCAAGCTTTCGGGTTCGAGAAAGCCCATCTGCCTTCCCGACGAGCTCACGCGCGGTCTCAACATCACCGGGGTTTTTGAACTGACGTCTAATCATGTCGCCCAAAACGGGATACTGCTCCCACGCGTATAAGACGGGGGCAGTTGCCAAGCCAAGCTTGAGATCGGCACCAGCTGGCTTGCCAAGCTGAGCTTCTCCAGTAGTATAGTCTAACATGTCATCCACAATTTGAAAACAAAGACCGAGGTTCCGGCCAAAGAGGTACGAGGCCTCGACTACCGCATCATCGCACGAGGCAAGAACCGCCGTTGCGCGACAGCTCTTGGACATGAGGCTCGCGGTTTTGAGATAGGTCTTGTGGATATAATATTCAAAGCTGGCCTTTGTTGCTTCGGTGCTCGTATTAACTGCCGTGTTCTTCAGCTGCATGAACTCGCCCTCGACGAGGTTTGCTATAGTGGTTGACAACAGCTCAATGACCTCCGCGTTGCGCAGTCGGGCGATGGCAACCGAAGCACGGCCCAGCAAAAAATCACCGGCCAAGATGGCCATTTTGTTGGAGAACGCCACGTTCCCAGAAGGCATACTCCTGCGAGTCTCTGAGTTGTCAATTACGTCGTCATGCAGCAGACTAGCAGTGTGAATCATTTCCACAATCTCTGCCAGGCGGCGCTGCTTGGGTAGCACGCCATTTACGGGCGAAGGAAAGGCATCCTGCGGGCGGCTGAGGGGATTGAGCACGAGGTCTGGGTTGATTCCATGCAGAATCGCGACCGGACTCAGCGGGTCATTGACGCC
Organism: Wickerhamiella qilinensis; assembly: GCA_030556915.1. Taxonomy (NCBI): domain Eukaryota; kingdom Fungi; phylum Ascomycota; class Dipodascomycetes; order Dipodascales; family Trichomonascaceae; genus Wickerhamiella; species Wickerhamiella qilinensis. Next base: position 38,813 of record JAKTUW010000001.1, read on the forward strand.
TTCGCCTGTGAGCGGATCGTTAGGCCGGACATCGGCTTTGTCTATCTGACCCCGAGTTCTCTGGGACTCGGGGATTTCCGACAAGGCTTTGCTTAACAGTAACACAATCAATGGCCTAATATGCTTGCCCTGGCTCTGGAAATAATACAAGGCCACTTTGTTGAGCGTGGGATGCGACGATCCTATTAGCGAGGCAATATTTTTCGCAAGTGACGACATCTCTGAAGATACAAGCGAAAAGGGATCGTTGATCGGAGTTTCAGGCTCCACAAGCTTGGCTGCTTTGTCTATTTCCCTTTGGAGAGCCACGTCCTGGGTGCCCTGCAATTTAGCCGCGGCCGCCTGCAACGGATTCTGCTCAGGAAGAACGGACCTCATAGCCTTGCCGAGGACGGAATACCGCCGTGAAGTGAGGTTGCGTCGCCACATCTCTAAACCTCGACTCTCGCACTGGTGCTTCGATTTGAAGATCTGTTCAGAATATAGCTAGGGATCGCAGGTGTAGTAGGTTCAGACTATGCGTCTTGCCGGACTCTGGGCCGAGGAGTGGTACACGTGACCGTTGAAATTTCGGAGCCGGGCTGTATCCCCCCTCCCACTCCATACTCCTAGCACAGCCCAGCCGTTGCGGCCTACCTTACGCTTGGACTTGCAATAGACCCAGACTGGGGCGAACAACTTGCTCACGCTGGGCCAATACTATTACGCTCCCACAAAAGAAAAGCCAACACCCGTTCACTTGGCCAACGAGCAGGGTGCCATATGCTCAAATGGATGGTCCAGGAGTGCTAGGGTCGGTTGTTGCGTTTTTCAGAGACCTGCTTGTAAGAATTCTACAGGCCGGGGCAGTGCCCGAACATGTAGCGCTTATCATGGACGGGAACCGCCGCTACGCGAAGAAAAAGCTCTTTGGCTCAACGAGCGATGGCCATACTGCTGGATTTAACACGTTATCCACCATACTCGACTTTGGCTACCGTTTGGGCGTTCGGGAATTTTCAGTTTTTGCATTTAGTATCGAGAATTTCAAGCGCCCCCAGAAAGAGGTCGACAGCCTGATGGACATAGCAAATTCGCGGTTAAACCAGATTGTGGAGCAGGGTGATCTGGTCGACCGCTACGGCATTAAAGTGAATGTGATTGGGGACCAGGAGCTCTTGCCACCATACTTGCTAACAACCGTACATGAGGTGGTGAACATGACTCGGAACAACACCGAGGTTGTATTGAACATATGCATGCCCTACACTTCGAGCGACGACATGGCTCAGTCCATCGAACACATTACCCGCCACGCAGCTGAAGGAATGCTCGAATCATCGGACATTTCGGCATCGACCATCACTGATAATTTATACCGAGGCCCCAACGCCCGACCACTAGACCTGCTAATTCGCACGTCGAACTTGGCCCGGCTAAGCGACTTTTTATTGTGGGAAATCGACGAGCATGTCAAGACCAGTCGAGACAAGCGCACATACATAGACTTTGTGAACGTGTTGTGGCCTGAGTATACCGTGTTTGAATTTTTCAAGTCGCTGGTCCGCTACAGTTACTCGCGGTCCTCCTAGCATTGCGCGACTCCCAGCAAGACCTTGGGCCGGTCGTTGCAAGAAATGTTGCGAGCGTATCTAAAATAAAGATACTTATCCCTATGTGTATTTAAGATTTTAATGAGATAGCCAAGGGAGATAATTACAGGACAATAGCATCGTACTTTTGCTTGAACCACTTGATGGTCTCATCCTTGCTCAGTCTGTGGCTCTTACCAACGCGGGCACGCGCGTGCTTACGGCGGGCAACGCGGTAACCGGGGCGGCCGCACACAACGTAGAAGTCCATGCCGTAAATACCGATGTTGGGGTCGTACTTGATGCCCAGGTCGATGTGCTCGTTGATACCGAAGCCGAAGTTGCCGGTCTCAGAGAAGTTCCTTTCATTGAGCTCGTACTCCTTGACCTTCAGGCCGCGCTCGAGAATCTCCTCGGCCTTGGGGCCGCGGACCGTGACGTGCACGGCGATCTTTTCGTTACGACGGATGCTAAAGGTACGAACCGTGTACCGGGCCTTGGAGTAGACGGGCGTCTGACCGGAGAGCTGCTCCAGCACCTTGGCGGCACGGGTCAGGCGATCACCGGACTCACCGACAGAGATGTTGAGAACCAACTTCTCGATCTTGACATCCCTCATGGGGTTGGCCGACTTGTCGCTCATTGTTGGTATGGTTAGTTTGGTCCTGCTTGCGTGGACATCCAGGTTGAGTTGCAGCGAGCAGAGAGCGGTTGTGACTGCGAAAAGCCCTAGTCGCTTTGATCAGAGAGAGGATGGCAAGGCAGGGGGAGGAGGGGGGCTGCTGGGAGAAAAGTCCGGGCAGTGGCGGCTCCTGATCCAGGCAGCGCGCGAGCCCGAACCCACTCACTCGGGCAGCGGAAGCAGGCGGCCGCGCCGCTTCGTTGCGTAGCAGTAGCATGGTTCCGCTGCAGCCATAGAAGCATGGCACATGGGAGCGCGCTGTGCATACCTGCAGGGCCCTACACTTGAGTGCCAAAGGTTACCCACGCACGACGTGTGTTCCGGGCTCGCCACTTAAATGAAGGCTTTTGAGCATCCGAGATCTCGAACCTTCCGCTGTATGATTTCGTTGCGACCTCAATTAGGCTCGGTCTGGCCTCTCCGTCCACCTGCTGCTGAGACATACAGGTCTGCATGCCAACGTGCAAGCCGCAGCAGGTACGCGGTGGCACAGTCGATGTGGAGAGCTCCTGCTGGCAGTTGCCTTTTGAAATGCGAGACGACACACCCATGCGAGCGCTATATATATACTCCTATCCTGGGGCTAATTGTCGGGAAAGTGTTTTTTTTTTGTCTTCTAAATTGTCTAACTCAACTTTGGCAATGCCGCGAGCCTTTGTAGTCGGTGGTGGAGGGAACGGTCAGCCAGGCTCCGAGGAGGAGCTTGAGAAGCTTTACGAGACCGACGACAGCCGACCCGTAATTGCCGCATTCACGTCCCCGAGCGATTGGAAACTTGCCGAGCTCCCGACGCTCGAGCAGCTGCTGTTCCAGCAAATTCAGCGCAGGGCCGGCGCACTACCGGGGCACACATTCCACCCCAACCGGCGGTTTGACGAGGGCCCGACGGCAGCACCCTAGGCAAGCAGCACGCTCCACGCGAAACGGGGCCGCGCTAGTTGGTGTTATATAATTACAGAGCTATGTTCAATGCATTCATAGGCCGGCCGCCTTGTTGAGTTTCTGGGCCTTCTCGAACTCGTCCTTAAACTTGTCGGCGTTCTCCTTGTTGCCAAAGCGGATGGCCAGGGTCAGCGCCTCAGGCTCGCCGTCGGCCACGTCGGACGCCACGTTGTAGACCCAGCTGCGGTCCGAGCCGATGTTCGAGCTTAGCTTGTACTCGGGCGCGACAAAGTGGTTTGCGCAGATCTTGAGCGTGCGGTCGCGCCGCATGAGAATGCGCACCTTGCCCGACTCCTTGTGCTTGAGAAACTTGACGTCGCCTGTGCCGCGCTCCTTCCACTCGTTGTCGTCCTTGTCAAACCGGAAGAGCTTGGCCCGGATCTTGAACAGAACGTCCTCATCCTCCTCGTTTGTTTTGATATCGACGCGGTCGAGCTTGACCAGGGGCTCAAAGTGTACGTCGGGCGACTCGGGGGCCTCGTCGTCGTCCTCTTTGGCAGCAGCAGCGGCGGCGGTGGCGGCGGCACCGGTCGACGCACCAGACTTCTCCGTCGCGGCGGCCTCGTCCTCCTTGTCCTCTTTCTTGTCCTCTTTCTTGGGCTTACTGCCACCAAACATGGCAAAGACGTTAGGCTTCACTTCCGCAGAGCCGCTGGAGCTGCCGGGCTCTGAGGCGGGCTTGGTGCTCGCGTCGGCGGCAGCAGTCGTGTCGGCGGCAGCAGGCTTTTCGGACGCAGCGGAGGCGCTCTTGTTCTCAGATTCGGACATGGGGGAATAAAAGCTGAGGAGCCAGAGGTCCGCGAGGTGAGTGATGTGATAATCTGGGAGGAGCAGCCGGGTAACCGTTGTCTTCCCAAAGGTGAAGCGAAGCGGTGCTAGTGGCGTGCCAGGGCAGGGCTGGGCAGGGCTAGGCAGCGTGCAGCTCTGGCACCCAGGCTCGGGCTGGTCTCACCCCCCTCCGTCCGTTCCGCAGCCTCACCTTGTGTCAGCACCACAACGCAGCACTCACTCACCAGCACCACACTATGGACGCCATCGTGGCAAAGTATGGGCCTGACGTCAACGACGGAGCCAACTTCGGGCCCGAACACCCCAAAGTCATTCCGGAATTCAGCGTGCCTCCGATCGACCAGCCGGCCGCGTTCCTGCGCGCGCACACCGACGACCACGCGAACCCGGACGCCCGCATCAAGCTGCAGCACGGCACCACCACGCTGGCGTTCAAGTTTCAAGGCGGGATCGTTGTCGCTGTTGACTCGAGGGCCACGGCCGGGTCGTGGGTAGCCTCGCAGACCGTGAAGAAGGTGATCGAAATCAATCCGTACCTGCTGGGCACCATGGCCGGTGGCGCCGCCGACTGCCAGTTCTGGGAGCGCTGGCTCGGCATGCAGTGCCGCCTGTTTGAGCTGCGAAACAAGGAGCGTATCTCCGTGTCTTCGGCGTCGAAGATCCTCAGCAACGTCATGTACCAGTACAAGGGCATGGGCCTGTCTATGGGCACCATGATCTGCGGCTACTCCAAGTTCGACAAGCCTGAGATTTACTATGTCGACTCGGACGGCAGCAGGGTGGCTGGCCACCTGTTTGCCGTCGGCAGCGGACAGACGTTTGCCTACGGCGTGCTTGACCAGGGATACAAGTGGGACCTGCCTGTCGACGATGCCTTGGCCCTCGGTAAGCGCGCCATCCTGGCTGCCACGCACCGCGACGCCTACTCTGGCGGCTCTGTCAACCTCTATCACCTTAAGCCTGAAGGATGGGTCTACCACGGCAACCACAGCGTGGGCGAGGCACTGTGGGAGACCAAGAAGGCCGAGGGTTCGTTCAACAACATCACCACCTCGCTCAACTAAGAGCCCCGTGCGGACCATGCTGGGACTTGGTCGGCTTGCGGGCTTGCGGGCTTGTGCGTGACTTGATGAGCGCTGGTCGGATCCTTGATTCGAGAATTATCTAGTCTACGTTAAATCATTAAGGCTGGCGCCATATTATACACAATAAAAAAAAAATAAAGAAAAGCAGAGCCGACACAACGATGTTTCGTCAAGCACTGCGCTTGGCAGGAGGCTCCGCATCGTCGAGTGAGCGTTTGAGCTCCATGCTGCGTTGGTGCGCTCTGAGCTGCTCTATGGCCGCCAGAATGCTGGGTGATGGGTTGGCAATCTTCTCGGCCTGGGCCAGGAGCTCGGCAATCTTCTCCTTGGTCATCGGCGGTTTGCTCGGACCAGGGGCTGCGGCACTTGAATGCCCTGTGTTGGCACGTACATTGGTAGCCGACGCCGGGTTCGCCGCTGGTTTCGCTGGTGTAGCAACAGTTGCTGTATCAGGCACAGAAGCGGCAGCTGAAACAGAAGAGCCCTGGGAGGGCTGGCCAACTGATTCTTGTGGTGCGGGTGCGGGAGCGGGCGCGGACGTGGGTGTGACAGTAGTATTACCAGTAGCGGTCGGCGCAATGGCCGACGCTCCTGATAGGACGCCTGCGTCCTGATGAACTGCTGAATCGTTAGATGCCGCCGAATTAGAAGCAAGGGACGATGCAGCAGCTTCGGTAACCGCCTGGACCATGGTATTCATAGTTGCCTTATCTGACAACGCAATTTGGGCAGCCTGGACTTGGGACGCGCCAGCATGAGTGGCGGTGGTGCTCTGTTGAGGAGCACCTGATGCAGCCACTTGCACATTTGCAGGGGTCTGACTCTGCTGCGTCTGTTTCTTCATGACTTCGAGCGCCTGGACCATTAACCGCTGAATCGCCTGAGGATTTTGAAGCACAGCCCCAATGTTGTTAATGCCACCGCTGGCCTTGGCGGCTTGTGCAATCACAATTGCCAGTGAGTTTGTAAGAAGTTGACGGTTGATGGCGGGCTGTCCAGCAGCTGCTAACTGGGCCGTTAATTTTTGTTGCAATGTAGCCAGAAGTTTGACAGTATCTTGGTTCAATCCACTTTGGCCATTGCTATGCGTGGTCCCGTCGCTGCCCTTGGGTTGGCTGATTGATGAAAATTCACGCTGCGGGATCTCTTGGGCAAGCTGCGCAATAGTCTTTTCCTGTGCACCATTGGCCTGCTCTTGGGCGCGTTGCTGCTGCTTGGCTGCTGCTTTCTTCTTCTGTAGCTCTCTCTCAGCAAGATACTCTTCATTAAGACCCCAGAGCCAGCCTTTGCCCTCTTTAGATACCTTACGGAAGGCCTTGCTCGACGAGAGATTGTGACGCACAGAATTTTGCCACCCTGGCTGCGAGTAGCGATAATAGGGGAATATGTCCATAATACCCTCGTAAATATCCGCCAGCGACATGCCTGATTGAGGAGCACGCTCTTGCAGAGCAGTAGAAATCAGATGAGAGTACGAGAATTGGGGCTTCTCTCGATATTCTGGGGGAATCTCTTCTGGTTTGTATTCGCGGCGGGGCTTCCGCCTGCTCGATCCTGAAGTGGCACTACCTGACATTGCAGCATTCTCTGCAGCCGCTACCGCGAAAAAGTTGTTCTCATCTCCGCCCTCTAGTTTCACGTCTTCGCGCTTCTTTCTTGGGGCCGGCGACCCCGATGCCGCACGCGATGACCCCGCCGTAGTTGATTCACCATCCGTGGCATACTCAAGAACTTGATTCCCTTGATCTTCAGCTCCCTCGACTGGAGCGGGAACAGAAGGCAAAACAAATGTAAAGGTAATCTGGCCGATCTGCACCCGGGTCGAGTCCCACAAGGGCACGGTCGACCCTGTTTCGACAAACACATCACCAACAAATGCTCCATTGCGGCCAATTACGGTGAGTTCAAAACGCTGGGTGGCAAAATTGTAGAATATCTTGGCATGACGCCGCGAAATTGCCTTTGTTGGCCCCAAATGGACGTCCACCATGTTGGAACCATTCTCGGCGCGTCGCCCCAGGATCACTTGCAAGGTCTGTACATAAAAGGTGAAAGAGTCAAAGTCAAGGCGGGCATATGCAGAAACGCGCGTGCCATCATCCGCATCGTCATCACCAGGCTGTTGCGAGTCTGGACCCGGTGTAGAAGACTTGTTCGAGACGCTATTAGCGAATGTCAGCGGGGCCGAGGACGAAGATGCCGGCGTGGGCGTCGCGTAGTTCGCAGCCTCAAGCGTCGGACGACGGACCTCCGTATTTTCATGACCTGTGCCACCCGGAGTTGGCGTCTGGAAGCTCATGGGAGCGTCCCGCGCCGGCGTCTCACCTCTAACCTGCTCCTCGGACGCGCTCATCCGAGTGTGCACGATGGTAGCTGACAAAGCGGGATTCGGTCGTTGGGATGGTGATATTTTTCCACATGCTGCATGGTGCATGTAGCTGCAGAAGTTACCGGGCCAACCTAACGGCAAAGGAAGCGTGGGGCTAGTGAGTCTCTCTATTACGTGGCATTTATACTCTTTACTCCTTACAATGACACGAAAAATATATCTGAGTATATTTGAAAACAATTAAGCAGTTGTCGCCTTGCTCTTACTACACCATCGCTAACTTCGGAAAGTTTGCGCATCAGACTAAGGGTACCTGAGGAGGATGCGGGGACAGCTGTGGGGCGACGCCGCGAGCCGTCGGCCCCACAGAAGAAAATAGCACCGATACAAATATGTATCTATGGAACTTGACGATCGGCGACATTGACCATACCATAAAGGAGAAAATAAATAAACTATCGGAACAACGGCTCGTTGCAAAGTAGGGTATCGTCCACCAGGGCACGAGAGGCCCATTGGACAAGCAGCAAGCTAACAGCTTGCTAACAACTTGTTAACATCGGAAATAATAGTTTGCAAAGGCTCGCGATCCAGCATAAGATTTATCAGAGGCGTGAGCCCTTTTAACCGCTGCCTGCTCTCCGGGTCGTAGCTTTCAAGTGGTGTCATGCTCTTCTGCCACATCATGCGCTGCCAGGCGTTTTTTGCCCCAGAGTAAGGCTGGAGGAGGGTAGCACAATGGAGCATCACTAAACCAAGTGCGTATATATCACTCCCGTACGACGTCGCTGCTCCTTCACGGACCTCAGGGGCGCTATAAACCGGCGAAAAGGCGGACAACTTCAAGCTTCCCTCCATCGTGGCTGAAGAGAAGTCCGCAATGACCAATTTATCACTAGTGGAGTTATCGTTGCGCAGAATGTTGTCAAGCTTGAGGTCTCCATGAACTATGCCCCTGGAGTGAATAAATTGAAGCGCTTTGGCAAGCTGAAGCGTCCAGTTGAGCCAGCGCTTTTTTCCAATAACGGGCTCGGATAACGTCTGAAAGCTGAACATTGCACGATCCGAAGTATCATTTTCTTTTTTACCCTGGAACTGCTCCAAGAAGTGGACCAAATTCATATCGTAATATTCAAGCGTAAGCCGATTGATACTGGCGCCAAACCAGCCATAAAATTTGACCACTCCCGGATGACCGCTCGGGGTATTCAAACGCGTGAGAACTTCGGCCTCACTTGCAAGAACGGTCGTGCTGACGTTTCTTCGGCCAGATTTTACGGCGTACAATTCGCCGCTCGGTCCAACTGCTTTATACACTTGAGAAAAAGCCCCCTTTCCTATAGGCTCTGCAGACAAGTGAAATCCCATAGCGGAAAACTCAAAGGGCTCCGAAGAGTGATCCAACTTGTGTCCTTTGTGCGGGCATGGGGACCCAGAAGCATACTCCCGGAGCCGTATGCTCTGGATGACAGGTGTGAGGGGCGTGTCGAGAGGCGAGCCCGGGGAAACCAGGCTGTCGTCGTCGTCGGACGTCAGTGCCGGACTAAAGCTCGTATTCAATGGCGTACATGATACGTGCCCAGGGCCCGCACTGGGGGCTCTGCCAATAACTGGCGTCTGCGGCGTTTCCGGCATGTAGCAGACGTCCAAAACGTGCTGGACGAGCGCGGAAACTGAAAGGCTTTTTTAGCGTTGGGAGTTCATTAATCCTGGGGAACGTGCATAGATAAGCTGGCGTCACACGTACGGCACTATCCAAATTGGGTCTTTGGGTATGAAGAGGTGGCGGCACCAGGGGAACGAACAGCAAGCTGCTTCAACATCTCGGGCACGCGAGCAGAGCCCATCTAAATTAAATGGTACTTTTGAACAAATTCTTCCGATATGGAACTATGGTAAATCCTCTGATGGCTTACCTTCCGCCTCTTGACAAATTGCATACCAGGCCTGTTGAGTCAGTGTACCACCTGCTGCAGCCCAGCAAGTTGGCCCCTCGGAGCGAGTCTCGGCTAAGGGTGGGGATACCCTAGATAGCCAGCCACCAAAAATATCGTGCCCGTTTGCGGCAAGAATGTGTCCCATCAGTTTCCGAAGACTGCATCCCGATCTCTGGGATATTCAGACATTCTCTGGCAATTTCGTACTGAGCTCCGACAAGAACCAGCCACCCTGCCGTGTGTCTGCGGTAGCCCCTCTTGCCCTAACCTGAACCTGCGACCCAGCTCCTTCCTCCGCCCAGCTCAGGGGACCCACTGGGCAGGTTAGCAAGGCGGGACCCTGGACCTGGTGCCCAGCAGGATTACCGTGCGTGCATGAGGTGATCACTCAGCAAGGAGCAGGGCATAGATAAGGTGCCGCTGCGAAACCTTGCCTGCTTGCTATCACTTCAACTGCACTATGAGCGAGCACGAGTCTTTTATTGTAAGTTCTACTACCTATTGAGCGCATAGCGAGCGCAATTGAGTCAGAGCACAGTTATACTAACAATCAGATCCGCCTGAAGAATGACGCCACTGACGCTGACGTCGATAACGCCGTAAAGCATTTCGAGTCGCAAGGTGGCAAGATTTCCCATAAGCATACGCTGTTCAAGGGCTTTAGTGGATCTCTGCCCAAGGACAGGGCCAGTGCGCTGGACAGCATCACGAATCTCGAAGCTGTGGAGAAGGATGGCAAGGCCAGCATTTTCTAAGTACGCGCTATCTGATCGCTAACGGTCACATTTTGCGAGTTTTCTGTAAGTAGATTTATGTAGGCGATCGTTATTCTGCCCCTTTCAAGGTGTTGTTGTGTCGGCTGTTTGGAGCTTGCGGCCAGCTCACGGCAGGCGCGCTAACGTTCGAGAGATACATATTGATTGTTTCTTAAAATTACATTAATACTTACGTTTGGCTCAAAGTCGGAGCTACTCAGCGATAGTCCACGTTCGGCCATCCGCAGAACAGCGCATCTCCGAGTGTCTTGCACACAGTGCCCGCAGCGCAGGGCCGGACAACCCAGGCACCATGGTCGCAAACGGCGAAGTCATCGCCACTACAAGACAGTTTGCCATCTGTGGCACACGGCGCACCGTTGGTGATGTTTCTTGAAGGAGTTGATGTTCCAGTAGCGAATGGCACAACTGGAGTTGTGGCATTAGCAGACGGCGGCACGGGCAGGTTAGTGATCACTGGTGGCGTGAAAATGGAGGCGGGAGCCACAGGGCTAGTCTCAACGCGTCCGCGAGAAGTACCTGCGGCTTCAGTAGTTTGAATAGAAGCGGGAGCAGAAGACTGAAGAGGCGAAGGAGCGCCCACGCTACCTTGAGCCCCCTGGCCCGGGGTACCAGGTGCAGGTGCGGCGGGTGCTGGCGATTGGGGCGAGCTCTGAGATTCAGCCGACGGCTGAGGTGCGTTATCAGTGTGTGAGGTCGCTTGCGAGCTCTTGAGAATTGGACTCGCGGGAGCCGAGTTTGCAGGGGCCGGGTTCGCAGGAGCCGAGTTCGCAGGAGCAGGGCGTGCGGGAGCGGGGCGCGTAGTAGCCGGCTCTGCAGGGGAGGAAGCAACAGGTACTGAATCCAAAGCAGTTATCCACTGAGATGAGGGTCTAGGCTCTGGGGTTTTGAGACTCGGTTCGGAAGTAGCGCCACTAGTCCTTTCGGCGGGAGAGGTCTGCAATGACTGTTTCTGGCTTTTAGGAGATTCCACTAGCGACGGGGAGCTGTCACCGGAGGAGACCGAAGCAGCTCGGGACGCGGAAGAGAGCACAGACCGAATAGCAGAGGCGCCTGAGCTCGTAGAAGCAGACGAAATAGACGTCAACGAGGAAACAGGCGAGATGTGCAAACTCGCCGAATGACTGCTCTCAGGGGTATTAGAGGGAATCACTGAAGACGGGCGGATGGCCAGAGATGACTGTACCACGTTCGAGACGGAAACCTGAGGCAATGAAGCAGAGGTCTGCAAGGGACTCTGCGAACTAGGAACCACGTGGCTAGACCGAGCAGAATCAGAAGAAACCGAACTGGAGGTGTTCACGAAGTGCAATGAAGATGCAAGAGCCGTTACTGAAGACGCAGATGTGGTGCCAGGTGCAATAGACAGACTGGAGACGTTGGAGTCCGTGGAGCCCGTGCTAGAGATGACCTGGCTGCTGCTACCAAGAGGGACCAAAGTCGACGGGGACGACAGACTGGCGGTTATATTAGAAGACGGGACTGCGACCGAAGCAGCAGACTGACTGGTCACATTCACAGGGGCTGTAGTTGTTACGACAGTAGTTGACTTCTTATTTCCAGACATGGTCACAGTAATGGTGGTCACAGTTGTAGTAATGTCAATGGTCGTAGTCAACAGTGTGGTAGTCGTTCTTTCAGAAACACCAGAGCTTGTGGATGCATTAGGGATCGTGGTAATGGTAGCAGACTCAGCAGCAGAGACTGATGGAGAGCTTCCAACCGATGCAATGCTCAAGTTGGGCGCCTTGACAATGGTGTTAAGATTGTCACTCCCGCTGGACACAGGGCGAGACCATTGACCATCGTTCACCCGAGAAGATACCGCCGCAGTCTGGGTACCAGGAAGGCTAACCGGCAAACTCGACACGACTGCGCTGGTTGCCACAACACTTGACGCCTGGACAGGTGTCCACTGGCCGTTGTTCACCGATGCTGGCGACGAGATTGCCACCTGCGATGAAGCAGCCAGCGCTGAGGAAACAGAGGCAGAGAGAGGCGAAGATTCAGGTACACTGGATGTGAGAGCTTGAGTAGCTGAAGGCTGAGGCTGAGACTGAGGCTGAGGCTGGCTAGGTGGGGCTCCACCTGAGCCGAGGCCCTTTTTGACAACGCCAGCAAAATCGTTATTAGCCCAGGCCTGAGATGCGTCCCACATCATCACGCCGCCAAATGAGCTATACTTACTAACATCGCCCACAATTTTCAGAACCTGGTCCGCTGGTTCATAGCCTGAACCTGCCGCGGACTGTGATGCGGGGATACCCAAAAACACCTTGGCATTTTTGTTGTGGGACTGCGTGGTCGCAAACTTGTGCCAGTCCTCAAAGTTGAAATTGCTTGTGCCATAAGACTGGATTCCACAGTAATTGTTGTAAAATTGCACAAAAATAAAGTCAAAATCAGACTGAACAAGAGCAGTGTTTAGGCTGGCGTCAGGAATCGGGCACTGGGGTGCAGCAGACACGTAGTATTTCTTGGAGGAATCCTCGCTAAAGTGCTGGCGGAGACGGTTGACAAACGTGGGATAGTAGGAAGGCTGGCCGGCCTCGATGTCCAGATCAAAACCATCGACTTTGGATTTGCCGAACGGGCGAGTATCGCTCTGACCGCCGCCAAACAGGTTCCAAAGCTGATCAGCAGTATCCTGGGCCTGCTTGTCCGAGTTAAAGCCATAAGCACCAGAGGCACCCCCCATGGACAAAAGGACTTTCTTGCCTTGGTTTTGACAAGTCTGAATATCTTCGGCGATGGTATCGCACTTCAGCAGCTGTGTGCCAGCAAAGTAGGTACCTTCGCATGCGTTACCAATATTCAGCTCTGCTGTACTGCTTCCAAACTCATAAAGGAAGCTGACCAAAATAATATCGCTGGCTTCCGACTGACAATAGTAGCTTAGGCGTTGCTGGGTATTCGCGCCGCCAGCTGAGTTCTGGCCCCAATACAAGGCGACGTTGTTGCTTCCGCCATCGGAGAAAGCCGAAGCAACAGATGCCCACCCAATAAGGATATTAGCGAGTCCTGAGAGAGTGAGAGAAGCTTTTAACATCACAAATTAGGGAAATTGCCGTGGTGTACAAAGTATCGACGTTCACTGGAGGGTAAAAAATGAATGGATAGGGCAATGAGCCAAAGAATGGACGGCAAAGTTCTGGATAGGGTATCTGAACTGCCAAAAATTTAGAACACGAGATTATTCGGATAACTTTCGGCGCTGCGTTGTCCCACTGTCTTAAGTACTTTGTCTCACACTTGCATGATCAGCGTGCAGATGGCTGGGCACGCATGCAAGATTGAGCACGGTTGCATATGCATGGCAGATTAACTGCACCGAGTGTCTTAGAATGTGAAACACGAGCGGAAAAGCAACACTATTAGCGTAACTTCCATTATTTGAACTATTTATACAACTAATGTTTGCTGCGACTACGCTCCGATATGCAATTATAAGTTATCACCATTTGATCGAATTTGCATACCGGCGAACCAGCCACCTGCGGCTGCTCTGGTCCAGAATGATTGAAGTGGCGGGTTCGCGCCAACTCAGAGTGGTGATACGCGTACATAGCCGATATTCTGCCGCCAAATTAAGGACTGAAGTTGTTATACGCGACCTTGCTAGATTGCTATGGGATGCCCATTTCTGCGATAGGAAAACGAGTATGTGCTAGCAGCGGTGAGACATGGTCTCATTCGAGTTATAGCTCACGTCTCGAAAAATACCACCGGGAAAAGGTCGAGTAAATGGCGCCTAGAGTTTTCAACGGTTCGTTTCTCGTCTTCTCTTCACACGCAACGCAGTGCAGGCGCATGCAAGATGTCTTTAAGCGGGCGGAGCCAAACATGCATGGACCCACCGTTGATTACCATGCTCCGCATCGCACAGGTGAGCGCGCACTCGAATTAGCACACCTGACCGAAAGCCCAGCCAGCCACCAATGGTTAAACTGCTGGGCCTCCTGACTGATCGTGCATGGGCAAGACACAGAGCGTAAAACCACAACGAAACCAAACCGGAGTACATCAAATGAGACTAAATAACTATACAGACTGGTCAGGATTAACGCTACAAAACAGCGTCACTAGTGAAAGTTCGATTGACTCACTGATCCCAGGAATAGTATAAAGCCGTTCGAGTGCATCGCCACGACTACCGTTACTAGTGAGCTTGATGATCTCACTCAGGCTGGCGTAGGCCGACTGCATTCGTTTAGCTATCGGTGGAGCGACAAGTCCAGTATTGCAGAGTGCGTTTATCGTGATCGAATCCCTTGCCTTACCTGACTGCGACGTAAACGCAGGAGAGGAAAACAACTTGTACTTGGCAATGCTGATGTCTTGTAATAGATTTTTTATCCATAAGATAGTTTCCTTCTCAGATGGGGAATAAACAACCTTTAGGCCAAAGCGAGCCTGAAGTCTTACTTGTCCCTTTAAGAATATTGAGGAGTCTAAAGGGGGCTCCAGGACGGTATGAGTAGTATTATGAGCCAAAATGGCGCGAGCCCTTTGTTGTATCTCCTTGTTGTACTTAGTAGTGAGCTTCTTGAGCACCCCACCCAACTTCTGAACTATGAAATAGGGGGTCCCATCGAACCTCTGCCTTAATTGCGCCACGTACTCTTCTTGCTCAGCCTCTGATAACCGGAGGATGCCCGCAAATTGCTCTGTGTCCAAAATTACAATCGAGGCCGGTTCCTGTTCCAACCGCTCAGGAGCTTCAACATAAGCCTCGAGCTCATGGTCATAGCGATCTGTGACCAGCCTCTCGAGTGAAAGATGCAGGATTCCAGGGCCAAGATCCTGCGGTTCCTTCAGCACTTGAATGGTGGCACCAATTTCTTCAATCTCTAACTTTAATTGAGACCAGATTCCGGGATCGGTCGTTCTTGCCGTACAGTGAAGTCGTTTCACGGTTTCTCGTCGATCGTGTGTCTTCTTGATTATAGATCCAATTTTACGAGATGTCGTATCACTCCTTTTTGGGTAACTAGAATCATGAGGTTTGTCCGAACGCACGCGTTTCGATGCTTGCAATGGCTCAGCCAAGTTGAGCGACGGACGCAGGCCGCCAAAGGGGCTGTCAGTTGGAGCATTGGGGTTGCCAGCTAATAGGGGGGCACTTTCGCTATTAGTCGTACGAGCAAATAAAGTTGATGAAAGGTCTTGTGCTGCTCCATCTTCTCCTCGCGCAATAGCGTTCGTAAGATCAGTCGTACTGCCTGCTCTTTGGATTTGAGAAGAAGAGCCAAGATCTTTAAAGCCGGAAGATAGGCCGTTGCCCGATGCCCATGGTTGCTTGTGCAAGAGTATTGGAGAGTCGTCAATGGCGCCAAGCAGGTAGTCTTCAGAGTCTTGGTCGGTCGCCATGCCATCGCTGTCGCTTGAGGAGAGGTCGTCAATGACTACCACTTCGTGTTCGGCAAATTCTTGCCCAGTAGTGCCCTGCATAGGCGAGTGCTTGCTAACCGGGCCACCGGTTCCTGTCCTCATAGTACTACACTCCGGGCTGCTAGTTGAATATGAGCGACGACGTGGCGTGGGTGAGTGCAGATCCGGACTCACCACCCATATTTGATCCTTTTCACAGTAACCCTCATCGGATTGAGAACTTCGACTAGATATTCCGCTTTCGGTCGCCCTGGCTCCTGCGACAGGATTGGTGTGTGGAGATCCTCTCGTCGATAACGGAGCCTGCATCCGGGCTCCCGCCCACTTGTTCCTGGGCTCCGGACTACTAAGAAGAGAAATAATCTCCTTCGTATCACCACTCTCGAGCTTAGGCATTGCTCATATTATCAGGAAGCCAAAGTCTGCTTGTTGTCTCCGGTGTTTTGGTTAGAGCTGGCTAAACGCGTCGCGAGTTAGGTAATCTAATTATTGCTTCACGGATTTGGGAAGGGCTCAACGGGGGCGCAGGCTAAAAAAACGCGCATTAACAGTGAGGCGGAACATTTTTGAAGTATTTTTGTAGAAGACATATCTGGTTCGGTAGAATTTTTTCATTTAGCATTCCGTTTCACTTGCACGGCATTGGTACTTTTTCATTACTGTGTTGGCTTTGTAAGACTATTCAGGTACCCTCCATCATCGTGCACGCATTAGTCCAGATGAGCAACGAAGTGACTGCCACCGACAACATTAGCGATGTGGTGATTGAAAAGGGCCACCGGCTCGCTAAGTATGCGCTCAATTACGAAGCTGGAGGCCGCGTGTTGAGACAACGAGATATAGCAGAGATCTTGGAAATTGGTGTCAACAGTCGAGGCGCCGTCGAGCTTAGACAGATCATACTTGCTGCTAACCGGGTGCTTGTTCAGCTTGGACTTCGACTTGAAAAGCTGAAGCCCATCACCCTTATGGACGGCAAAAAGACGCCAACCCGAGAAGCAGAGTATGCTTTGGTATCGGCTACTTCTAGCAGAGCCCAAGCTATGATTGGCTACTTGACGCACCCGGAGCAGCAACTTTACCATGGTCTTCTTAATGCGATTGTGATGTTTATAGTTCTCAATGGCGGCAACGGCCTCACAGAAGAAACTCTGCAAGCTCGCATGGAAAGGTCAGCCTTGATGGGCCCTGATGGCATATCCAGTGAGCAGTTCCATCACGATCTGGAACAAATGATTCGAGAACGATTCCTAGTGCAAACGTCGTCAACTGGGCCTGCTGGAACTATTGAAAAGATAATTCACATTGGACCACGAAGCCAACAGACCATGAATCCAGAACAACTCGCCAACACAATAGGAGAACTGATGTGGAAAGACGATATGGATCCAGAACTCTTAATGGAAGAAAAAAAACTCCTCAATGAATACATCAAGGCTTCACAATTCAGCGGGGATACTTTTGTCTGATAATCATACTCTTATTTATTTGAGGAACTGGCCACAAGTGACGAGTGCAGCGGCCAATATGGGTTAGGTCGCAGATTCTGCCCGGGGGCCAGGTGATGTCACAGGGTATGACCTGAATAGCGCGCCTTCGACTAGATGACGCACCCCAGATAAAAATGCTGGCGGTCACGTGTAGTTGTGATTTGCTAGGCGTAAAATTGCCAGGGCGGTGGCCCGTGAAGCATTATCGATCTCTGACTCTTGCATACCCTCAAACTGAGCAAGTTCTTTCTTCTTTCCAGTTGATATTTCTTCCTTCACCATTTCGACCTCAAGCGAAATCAACACACCCGAGACCGGGGATTTTCCAGTTGCTGCAGGCTGGGCACCACTGCAGTCCGACCTCTACTATGAGACCGAGGCGTCTAAGGCTAGCCAGCTTCGCTCCAGGCTTAACATTTTCGCAACGCAGAAGTCTTCGGCACCAATGGGTTCAACTCGGGTCACAGCTCTCCATCCCATTCTCAACCCTATATTCGAGGTATTTGGGGTAGGCGGTGTAGGTAAACCTACCGTCAATGTTCATCACTTGCCGCGTGTACAATTAGAGACCTTTGATGCATTGTTCCCCGATCGTGCATGGCGAGTCCGGGACGGACTGATATCGTCTGGCCTCGCTTATCTCGAATCCTTGACGGAGATCGCTATTGAAGACGCTTTCCAAAAGATGTTCAGTCGGCAGGAACCGCCAGACTTGATATACGTAGTCGGCGAAAGCGATCAACTGTTCGAAAACCACCTTAGCTATCTTTGGGGGGTTGAGTCCCTAACTGATGACCTCGCGCAACACGGTAATGTTAAATCTTGTACACATCTGTTACAAGACTTGTGCGATTGTGGGGGATACGAGCCAAGTGCGTATCTGTTTGCGCATTCTCTTTACTATCATACGCCTACTGATATTGCGCGGGCGTTGTATCGCACAACAGGCCGCTATGCACTGAGTGTCCACCATCCATTTCACGCTGTTGCTGGCCAACTCGGGTTTGGTGAAGTTCAGTTCAATGTTGCGCATGGTCGGGTCTCTACTACAAGATTTCCAAGCTACGACCGCTCCGATCTCAGCTGGCTGTACATGAAAGACCAGTTTAATTTCTATGTTGATGAAGAGGGAGATCTAACCGCTTTTGACGTACACGATGGCTTTCCACGGGGCCTGTCATTCGGTGCTTCCGTTTACACTCTTTACTGGGAACTTGTGCACGACAGTCATGACATCCAAATAGTTCAACTGGGGCTCCGGCGTGGATTCTTGCCTGTACTTCCAAAACAGGTGGAGGTCGCCACTTGGCGGAGCGTCGCTCTTGGAGCCTTGGCTTACGGGCCCTTGGACTTTGACGGGGCAGACGGTATTGATATCCACGCCGAGCAGGTTTGGAATCAGATCTGTCTTTACATTAAAGGTGGAGAAAAACGATTATTCGAACTATCGGTCGTTCAAGATGCCGTAGGCAGAGTGCCGGTGAGTTACGGAAGTTTAGCCCTTCGCTGCCAACGTGCTCTGTTGAACCTCCGCGAGGAAGATACACAGGCTATAAGAATTGTCGAAGATGCCTTTTGAGGCCCTAGTATCTGCAACCCACTCCATCTACTGACCTACAATAATGAACATTGCATTAGTATCGGTTTATAAATATATATATATGCTACCTGTCGTCCACTATCATTCCTTTTTGAGCCGCCAGACGGAGATTTTTGTCACGAAATAAGTATCTTCCGGAAATGATTGCCTCGGAAAGGCGGCTAAGTGCCTCTTCATTTCGTTGATTAGCGAGAGCAGTCTTTTCTTCAGCCAGTTCTTGAGAGGTCGCAAAGTCTGAGCGCCAGAATCCAGCTGGTGTTTCCTGTCGAGACCACGCACTTGTTGATCGAAAGCGAGTATCTGTCGCACTCCGCTGAGCACTGCGCGCATTGAATGTTTCTGACCAGACTGGCCTATCGACTTTGGAGCGACCACGGCTAGCAAACCTCGAAAGCATAGATTGGTCACGAGAGCCAAGCATGGGAGGGAGGGGCCCAAGACAATTGCTCTGTGTATTAATTATAAAATCTTTCGGGTGCCATTCTCGTTTGAGCAGGCTCTCTACGGTAAACCTGGTCGGCTTTGTCGAACGCACGCCAGTTTCGGGAGTAGGAAGCGAACCAGAATCTCCAGAGCGCATGCGCTTCGTGGGTGTCATAATGTCGGCATTGTCCGCATCTGCCAACGGTGTTTTCAGACTTGATGATTCTGCTGAGTTGAGGCAGTAGCTGCCACTAAGCTCGGGATCAGCTTTGGCTATCTTATCTTTAGACGCCGGCTCTTGGCTCGATTCATCAGGCGATTCCGAGTCGGGCAGTTGCTGCGAACGGCCAGAAGAGAAGCTTGCACGCAAATTTGTTTCTGCGTCTAATCCTATGCTCATGGCGAGGATATTTTGAGTATGTGGTGCCGGAGACGAAGGTGGAAGTGGCTCGTTCTCCTCGGTGGCCAGCTTGGTCTGCGAGGTCTCCAAGAAGACGTCGTACGCTGATGGCTGTTGATTCATTTGTTCTTGCCAAGATTGAATAACTTCTTGGTCCTTTTTTCGTTTTGCTCTTAGCAAATCAAGACTGATTTTTAGTGCTTTATTCTCACTCTTGAGGGCAGAAAGTTGCTTTCTGAGCTCACAGACTTCATTTTTATCCTCTCGAGCCTTTGAGTCTTCGAGCGCAAGGTATGCTTCCTTTAGCCCGTCAATCTCTTGAATGAGAGCCTCAAACCTTGAACGCGTCTCGGACATGCTCGACACGAGCTGCTCTGAGACGTTTACGCAACGGGTGTCATTGATTATGGGTTAGGGTGTTTACCCTACGTGACCGAACTCGAACGTCGCCTTACCTGGCTCATGCATGATATCCTAGCATTAGTCTGGCGCTGTTAACAAATACTACTGAACTAATATCTACTCCACCTGAGATGTTCTAAATTTGCGGGATTGCAGAGCCATCGCCTCGCGGATCACTGCCCGCACGGTAGGTGAGCCTTCCATCTTGCTTGTCCTGGAGAATGACTTGACCACGGCCAAAAACAGATCTCTTAGAGCCTTTGACAACTTCTACTTTGTGGCCGAGGCTAATAAGAGCATCGACTGTCTCCTGCGCAATCCCGTCTTCAACGTAGACGAGTATCTTTTTCGAGGCAGGGATACCATTATTAGCTGGGTCTGGGCTAATGCAAATTCGGGGAGCATCAAGGGCTGCCTGAGGGTCAAGTCCAAAGATACGAAGGTTAAGCGCAACTTGAATATGGCCCTGAGGCTGCATGAAGCCACCCATAACACCGTATGTAGCATATAGCTCGTTTCCGCGAGTGAGCATGGCCGGGATGATCGTATGATAAGATCTTTTTCTTGGGCCAAAAGCATTACGACTTCCCTCTCTCAGGTTGAAGTTCAGACCACGATTGTGCAAAGCAAATCCACATTTTCTGGGTACAATACCACTACCAAATCCATGGAACAAGCTCGCAATTATGGAGCAAGCATTGCCCTCCTGATCCGTGACGGTAAAATAGGCGGTATCAGAGACTCGGTCTCCATCAATGGCACCACGCTCGTAATCCTCATTGGCCCTCTGCGGGGAAAAAAGCTCGGCTCGAGATTTCGTAAATTTTTCACTCAACAAGTCCTGAATATTGATATCTTGTTGATGAGGATCCCCCACATAATGATCTGCGTCCTTGAATGCAAACTTCAAGGCTTCGATTAGGGCGTGAAGGTACTTTGGGGATGTGGGACTGGCATGTTTCAAGTCAATTTTGCCATCTTGATCCAGTTGGTTCAGAATATTAAGAGCAATCAGTGCTACGATGCCGTGGTTATTCGGCGGGAGTTCATGCAATGTGACCTCGCTGTCTACTGTAGCAGAAACGGGGTCCAGCCACAGGCTCTCGTGTGACTTCAGGTCATCAAGCGTCAAAAGACCGCCCGCTTCCTGCACTGCTGAAACAATTGCTTGCGCGGTTTCGCCCGAATAGTACCCGTCTTTGCCATGCTTGGCCACACGCTTATATACGCGGGCTATTCCAGGATTTTGAAACAGTTCACCCGCCTTTGGTGCTTCACCATCGATGAGCAGCTCATTTCCGTGCGTCGTGCTCCTCAGCAGGTGGGAACCATTATCCCACATTTGAGCACAGACTTCAGAAACCGGGAAGCCATCCTCAGCAAGGTTAATCGCCGGGGCAAGTACATCCGCGAGACTGAGCTTGCCATTACCCCACTTCTCATATAAATCAACCCAGGCAGCCGCGGCTCCTGGAACATTGACGGTATATGGGTGGTGGCTAGGAATATGCCCGTTTACGCTCGCCTCCTTGGCTTTTTCAAATGTCACGTTCTCAGAAGATCTTCCCGATCCGTTGAAACCCTCGACTTTCTTAGTATTAGCATCGTAGTATAAGACAAAAACGTCCCCACCAATGCCCGTCATCATAGGCTCAGTCACGCCCATAGCTGCGGCCATCCCCACTGCGGCCATAGCGGCGTTTCCGCCCTCACCCAAGATCTTAACAGCAGCTGCAGAAGCAAGCGGTTGAGTGGATGCCGCAATGCCCTTAGTGGAGTAAACCACCGACCTACGGGAATTGAACACGTTCATAGTGTTCACTGAATCAAGATGAGTGGTCACTCGTTGGACGAGTCCCATGATGTATAGGTTCTACACGTGACCCAGTCCCAAATGTGGGGTAAATTATGCCTGCGCCTGGTCTTAAAGAACATTAGGTGTTGGCTATAGTACGGGAAATAGGTAAAGAATATACGTGGAGACGCAAGAATAGTAGGTGAAATAATGATGGGTTTCACCTCAAAAAGACCGGCCCAGTTCA
This sequence comes from Wickerhamiella qilinensis, assembly GCA_030556915.1. Taxonomy (NCBI): domain Eukaryota; kingdom Fungi; phylum Ascomycota; class Dipodascomycetes; order Dipodascales; family Trichomonascaceae; genus Wickerhamiella; species Wickerhamiella qilinensis. Next base: position 60,672 of record JAKTUW010000001.1, read on the forward strand.
GCGCATTCCTCCAAGAACGCCGTAGGGGACGCAAGTTCAGTTGTCCCGTACGTTATACGCTTTCCTGCCTTTTGAGCCCAGTCCTGTAGGTTTCCGAACTCATAATAGTTGCCACCGCCGACAGTAAAAACGATGGCTTCATCATAACTAGTTCGCTTCGGTGGCTTCGTCAAAGACCCGCGCGACTCTTTTGGGTCAAACCAAAGATAATCATCGGTGAGGGTTGAGTTGGACGTGGGCTCCAGAATGGACTGAGTGATTCTTGTGATCGGCAAATCCTTATTCTCCGGCAAGAAATTCTTGACACCTGAGATGACTGAACCGAAACCACCTGTCAGTGAGCCACCCTTGTCTAGACGTTCAGTCAGTTTACTCGTAATGCCAGTCACACGCTTGAACAAGGCATCTTGATGAGACGTTGGTTGTTGGGTGGCCTGTCCTGCCGCTGCCAAATTCATTTTGGACATCTCCTTGGTACGTTTCACATAAGTCAGCGCACTGAGGTCGACGCCCTGCTCGGTAAGAGCAGCTTCGATCTCCTGCTGATCTGCTTTAGACAGTTTGGTGGAAATAATAAAGTAGACCAGATAAAGTCTGAGCTTGTCTAAGGGATTCTGAAATTCTTTGTTGTTGATATTTTCCAGAATAGCTGCCTTGGTCTGCCGAACGGCTGTTTCTTCCGCCTCAAACAGCTGCGCTAGCCCACGATCACCAATCGCCTTCAGAAGTACCGTGGCAATGTTCATGTGCATATCAATAACTTGCTTGCGAGCCGTTAGCTCTGGAAGTGCACTGAGTGCCGACTTAAGGTGGGCCGCGCTGGGCTCTAGATCCTCGATATCGGTCTTACCTGTCAACTTCTGGGCATCCTGCTTGTATTTATTCAGTGCCTCGTCAAGGTTATCGGCAACCTCAGGAAAGGGTAAGCGCATATTCTCAGCCCAAAAGCTATCAGAGGGATCCAGATCGTAAGACTTTGAAGTCCCGTCATCGCTCTTTACTGTAATGCGACGGCGCCGGAAGTCGCAGGCATCGTTGATCAAAGACTGATACGTCCAGGAATGCACAAACATGGACACAAGATCCACATTGCGGTCTACAATAACGAACACAGGGCGGGTAGCGCCCGCTGTTAGGATTGCAGAGGCGTTGTGTCTCGAATTCGACAGGTGGCTGCGCAGCTTCTCGTCGAGCCTTTGCGCGACCATTTCAGCAGCATTTCCACGTGACGCACGGATAATTGGCACCGACCCATAGGTCATGAGCATACTAAACAGGCCCTCGACAACCTGACCTACAATTCGTTCGATGTCGTCCTCTGACGCCTTGGGGTTGTCCAAATCCCGAAAGACGTGGGGCATCTCTAGGCTGAAAATATTCGATTCCAGAACAGTGAAATGGAGGTATTGATCGTAGACCTGGTTGATCTTTGCCGAAGTATGCAGAGTTTCCGCGGCAAGGTTCTCTAATAGCGGCCGGCTTAAAGGATTCAAAAAGTTTATGCTCCAGCTTTGGTATAGCCCAGCAGCAACATCCTTACCAATTTGAGTGATATTTTCGGGAGTAGGCGCCACAAAATACACCGCGGGTACGTCGGGTAGAGGATATCTCTCACCAGAAAGGAGCAAGTGGAGGGTTACACCATTACGGAAGAGGTCGTTAACGCGCAGAACGCTTGATATCACATCACGGCCGAGCTTATCAAATATAAGAACCTTCCAGGTAATGTTCTGTGCGGACTCTTCAGAGCCATTGAAATTGAGCATACGCTCTATGGCCTGAACCTGCTTGTCCCGTAACGTGTCCATTGGTTAGTCAAGAGACACACGCGCAACTGGGTAATGAGGAACAAGTGTTCACGTGACCCTCCCCCCTCCCCCCTCGTCAAGGGCGGATACCTAAACATCTGTGAGTTGGTAGCTGATGGTGAATAGAACCAAGTTATGTGGTTGGCTCGTGTGTCCTCATTTTAAAGGTCTTGCGCATCCCAAAGCACGGAACTTCAATATGGATTTTAAGGAAAGGGGGAAAAATAGAATTAAGAAAAAATTTGTGAATATTCCATGATCAGCATATGTTTTCACTCTATTTAGCCGTTGTTCTCCCGTTTGCATTATTTGTATGTGAATGATATGTAAATGTTCTTGTGGTCTGATTGATAGTGGCCTACTATTATGTCTGCTCCCAATGACTTGAATGATGGTCCAGGTAGTATTTCAATAACTTCTTTAGTATAGATGCTTTTAAACTGGAACGACCTAGTCTCCTGCTCTTTGCTGGCCAGCTCCAAGAGTGGGATACTCGCTCAGAAGCTAACATGCGATAGCTGCTAATTAGACAACCTTCGTATATATAAAGGGATACTAGCAATCGCGATAACGCCTTCACCGATGACAAAAGTGATCAAAAGTATTGCATCATGGCTAAGTTCTCAATAAATAACGGCGAGCAGCCAGTAAATAACAAGGCTCATGCAAACGAAAGATGCCAGCCTTTATGTTCTGCAAGCTCGTTCCAATCAACGTGACGAGTGCCGAAGTCGTCCCGCGACCAGATCTCGCGTAGAAGAGTGCAGGCTTGACGAATATTACGAGCTTGGTGGCGCTCGAATAAGCGGTCGAATCGTTGCAAAATGCCCGGTCTCGTTGCGTTTACGCAGCAAGTTACTCCTGCCATAAATAGAGGAAAGATAAGGATTCCCTCCACATTTGTGCCCATCAGCCGGTCAACAGCAGAAAGAAGCAGTTCATTGATCGAGCGCATTCTGAGCGAGGAAGAGTTCATTTGCAAGACAGAATCATACAGGTACAATACTGATAAATGTTGGAAAGCCTCGAACAAGACCACTTGTTTTTCAGAGGAATCACCATCCAGATTTAGAATCATTCCATGGTCAGGCTGAGCATTGTAAATCTGTTTTTCTAGTTCCGCAGCCTGCTCGGTGATTTTTTGAATAACTTTCAAATCAACATTACCGCCCGCGACGCCTATAGACGCACGCACCTGGCGAGACAAGTTATTGATTGAAGCTAAAATTGCGAGGATGGGTTGACAGCAGGCACACAGCGTATCAGGGAACGATTTGGAGCCATGCTGCAAAATGATGTTTAGATCTTGCGGCGAAAATAAAGGTGTAAAGTTGCGAGATGATGATGCCAGGATCTCATGGTAAGCGTAATTCTTGAGCAGCCATTGCACGCTCTCTGATTCCATGAAGGCGGAAATGCCTCCGTGATCTTTTATCACTTTGGCAGCCAGCGCAAGATACTGTCGCCAGTTTTTCACATCCCCGGAGCAGATGTTACCCGAAGCTAGCAACAATAATGTGGCCAAGAGCTCAGCACGACTGTAGCGATTCGGTGCCCCTTCACTATCCACCAAAGCTGTGGCCTCAGCTGAGTACTTATATCCAAGCTCCGCGTCTTCAGGAGAGCTATTACGATGGAATGAGGCCCAAGCTAGTACGCCACAAAGCACTGGTCGAGATCTGAGAGCCATTTTAGCGAACACCATTTGGAAGTTGTTCTGCGGTGAGACCGACATGAGCTGGGACTGTACATTCAGAAAGTAGGCATAGAGCTCGTGGCCCATGCCGTCGAGTTCAGGATATGTGTTTGATAGTTCGGAAGGGGAGGACGGTAAAGATAGGTCAAGTCCATTCAAAAGATTCAAGTCCGCATCAAAAGGATACTTATTTAGCAAATGAGAAGGGCTCTCAGGCATGAACGGAGAACGCATACCCACTGTCATAACGTCAATTTGATCGAAAATCATTGCGAACATATCCTCTCCTGGATAGCCAGTTTTAAATTTGGAGCTGCTGGTAGCCGGCCTGTCGCTGAGTTCTTCCACATCGCCAGGTATGGAAATAGGTGTCAACTGCTGTTCGCTGGGAGGCAACGTACTGGGCAATGGTGTGAATGAAGAATGGCCCATAGGAGAAGCGCTAGCGTGAGGAACAGGCTGCATTGGCGCATAATTCATAGGCATGCTTAAAGGCGTACCCGAACCATGGGTGTGAGGGAGCAGGGGGGGAGATGGCCGCTGCATATCCTGCTCCAATCTAGCTGGAGACGGCTGTACAACTTCCGAGCGAATGTAAGTCTGCGGGGGCACCAAGAACCTTTGAAAAGACTCAGGGTTTACGACACCAAGAGGTTGACTTTGTCGCTTCTTGTTTTTACGTTCCTGGCCAGGGATAGGATACGAGCACTCCAGATTCAAACGTCTACAGGATGTACAGCGAGGACGTTCTTCTGTACATTTTTTCTTTCGGGTACGGCAAGTCAAGCAGCCGGTTCGGGATCTCTGGTCTCGTTTTGAGCTCATCACCGGCTGCTACGTAAGGCGAAGATAATTAGATACGACAGTTCTCGTCAGTTTCACTGGCTTCCAGGCGGGGAAAGTTGTACTAACCAGAGGTCGTAAAGGCTTAGTCACTGCATCAACTATAAACTGCGTGCAGAGTGCATCCAGTGCATGGGACCAGCTAATAATCCACGTACTAGAGGTGCAGCCACCCAAGTACGTAGGCACCTATGCTACAACCGTCTGCTGCTGACTATAAATAGCTTATTCTCTTCCAAACTTTGATACTCATTTGTGTCCTGGTGTTCGCCTTTGGCACCTGACACGGCCACCTACGCGCGGGGTCGCTGACTAGAATGCAGGTACCTGCGATTAGCTACCGAGCGATCATCGTGGACTCTCAGCAAACCACCCCACACATTATGCACGAACACATGTAGTGCATGACCCTAAGTGGTTAATCTATCCGAATCAAAGCTCATTGCAGCATTTCGATCCTCGAACGGCGATATGAGAGTACTTCGTAGCAGATGGTAGGTGAGGCTAGCAATAAAGACAGGAGACCCACCTTCGGTCTAGCCTACGGCGACTTGCAACGTCATTATTGCCCTTTAAGCTAGCCACCATAATCATGTCGCCTTCGACTATCTGGTATGCCAGGTGAACAGGTTTGTTACAGCTCAGACGACTGGCTCAAGTTCTATTCTAAGCTCGCGATAGCACCTGGCACTCTGCGCTGATGTGCAATGCAGGATCTTCGGCCGATCCGCGCTTGCATGCAGATCCGAAAGGTGGGCTGAGAGCCTCGGGGAGATCATCTGCGAGGTGACGTGGCGCTAGGGAGCCCACTTGGCACGGATCAACTCTTTGTTTTTTGAATCTCCTAAGCTAGTGTGCCTGCACCAGCAGTCAGCCGTTGCGATAGTGATAATGCAATGTTCCACAAGTATCGCGGGTATAATGCAAGCTCGGTCTATCTTGGATCAAAAACGGCAAGTCGAAAACCTAGCCCACGGATAAGGCACTGCTGGTTTGCAGCTGCAAGCATTCAACTGTTCACCCGAGATTATCTGGCCAGAATTGTGGCCGTTAACCCGGGGCCGTGTCCACAGTTTGGCGACTTTAGATTTTATATTTATATGGGAACCCGAGCTGGTCTTAGATAGCCATCCATCCCGTTGGTGGGTAGAATCATATGTTCGATAGTGCCTTGTTGAGGCACGTGTGCAGCGCTGTGGTGTGCTTGCCTGGTCGCTGCAGGGTCCCAGCCGCGTTCTCGGCCCCGAGCAATCTGGACATATTGAGAAAAAGTCGCTTCGACGGCTGCGCGCCGCATATTAGTTTAAGAAACGATATTGACAGTAGGTATGGCAGCAATAGAACATATCAAGGGGGAAAAATAGCCCTGACTGGCTGAAAGAGAACTGGTGTCCGGAACGTCCTTTCGCGTGTCCTCCGATTTCTCTACGTGACGCTTCTATGACGCGGAGATTGACAGATCGGCCTTTCGCCATGAACAGAGAGTCGCCGCACCTGCGTCCAAATGTACTACGGGCGCATGAAACCCAATCGTACATCTGATATAGGTATCGCTGGTTTCAAACCTGGCCATCTGCACGTCACGCACGAGGCGAGGGTCGGGGCATATCTGATAAAACACCTTCAGGGTTCCACCCCATTTTATCTCGCCGTACAAGGAGCACAGCTAACCGCCAAGTTTTGAGCTCGCGAGACACTCTTACCCACAGCCAGGTAAGCCCACTGTGTCCTTATAGAATAGCTTAGGGACGTCACGAGAGTCCAAGTAGATCTTGTCAAGTTTGTGGAATTCACCAGCATGATTGCACCGGGTATTGACGCGATGACCTGTCGCATTCTCAAAAAGTGCGACTAAATGAAGCACATGTTCGCAGACATCCGTTATAAAGGGAATACACCAAAGATACTAAAGATAGTGCATACTCGTCAACTACTACGAGAATATGGTTGTAGTTCTTTTAAATTTCATAATTGCCAGCAGACACTAAGTCCATTGAAAGAACCTCACCAGGACACGTCGCTTTCTCACTAAAATGTCTTTTGGTAGACTCAAAACATTGGACCTGCTGGTCTATTTCATGCATACCGCACCATATTGTGCACGATATTAGTCATCACTTAACCAGCTCCAACACACCGAAGTCATGGCTGAGATCCGGCTTGCCTAGCGCGAGTAATCAAGTGGGAGGATGTTTAGAGAGTTCTCTCCGGACAAAACTCACTGGATAAGATGGCGCAACTACAAACTATCAAGCTCAAATCGCAGGATGGCGTATCCTTTGACGTAAATACTAAGGCACTGGAGAAGAGCCAATTGCTCAAGAACATGATCGAAGATATGGGCGGTGACGTGGGTGATTATATCCCCGTCCCAGAGGTGCGCGCCAACGTGCTCAAAAAGATCATTGAGTGGTGCGACCACCACCAAGACGACCCGCCCTACACGTCAACCGAAGAGGGCATTGCCCGGGCCAAGGCTACGGAGATTTCGCAATGGGACCAGAAGTTCATGCAGGTTGACCAGGAGATGCTATTTGAAATTATGCTCGGCGCCAACTATCTTGACATCAGCCCGCTGCTCAACTTGGGCTGCCGCACGGTCGCCAACATGATCAGCAACAAGAGCCCCGAGGAGATTCGCCGCACATTCAACATCGAAAACGACTTCACTCCTGAGGAGGAGGCTCAGATCCGCCGCGAGCACGAGTGGGCCCAGGACCGCTAGTTGGTGCCGGCCTGCGCCTACTGGCGCATAATGCGACAGCGCATCAGCGCTCCACTTGCTTTTATTTAATGCGCCTAGCGGCCCCAATTGAAGTAACTAATCATGAAAAATGCCGAGTTCGCCTCGACTAACTCTAGGAAGGGGAAAACGTACTATGTATAAAGGGTAGCAAGAGCAAGGCCATAGGGCGGCGGCGGGGCTATAATTTTATTTTTTTTCAGTATGGCGCGCCTAGCCCTTAAGCGAAGAACGGCCAGCCTTAAGCAGCTCATCACATAGCAACAGGTTCGAAGCGATGCCTGTCGCTGAGGAGACCGAATTGCGCACGACCCGGTAAGAGTCCCACACCCCTTCTACCGTCGGGTCCATGGGCTCGCCAGTCGTCAGGTCAATGCCGACAACGTTGCCGTTGGCATATTCATCTTGGGCCTCGGACACGGTTTCTAAGACCTGGAGGCCTGCGTTGGCAGCAAGAGTCTTGGGAATGACCAGGAGTGCCTCAGCAAAGGCTGTCACGCCGGGCCGGCTCTTGCCCTTAGCGTACCGACTCAACAGCATTTCCGCAGCGGCGATTTGAAAAGCACCGGCACCTGGCAGCAGAGCACCATCGCCGATAGTGTTCGTCACCGCACGCAGTCCATCACGCACAGCGTCTTGGATCTGGTTGATGGTGTATTGGTTGGGTCCCCGAATAAGGACGGTAACGCTTTTGGGGTCCTTGACTTCCTCGACAAATGTGAACTTCTCCTCACCAATCGTACGCTCGTAAACGGAACCGGCCCAGCCGAGTACCGCAGGGGAGAGTTCATCGACGCTATTTTCGGCCTTGCCACCTGTAATGAGCTGCAGTCGCTCCATGTTGCGCCGCTTAGCACGGCGCAGGGCCATGATGCCATTCTTGGCCAGCACATCCAGAGACATGGGGTCGATGCCCTTTTGGTTAATTACGACAAAGTTAGAGCCATCGGCAGTGACCTCGCGCTTGAGCTCGACAATCTTTTGCAGCTTGGCATCAACAAACTTGCGCTCACTCTCCACCAACTTGTCCCGCTGCTCGGCCGTAGAGTAGTAGAATCCTGAGTTCACCTCCGTCTTTTCGTACTCCAGAGACACGTTCAGGATAAGGATATGCGCATTCTTCACCGCACGGGGCATGTCCGGGTGCCTGGGCCCGTGATCGAGCACCAGCCCGCGGATTAGCCGGGTCTCCGTGGCAGCCTGCTGCTGCATCTTCTGGATTTCGACCATGTGGAGATCCAGGCGCTCGCCCTCGCGGCGAACGGCGAGCACAGCGTCGGTCACAATCGGGGCAAGCACAGAGGTGAGCGCGGGCCGCAGCTTGGTTGCAATGGAAGTGCGAGCGACCTGCAAAAGTAGATCACGCGTAATCTCCACCTCCTGGCGGAAGCCGTCCAGAAACGTGAGCGTGGCCTGGCGAGCGATCTCAAACCCGTCTGTAAGCACCCGCGGATGCAGGCCCTCGGCGATGAAGCGGTTGGCCTCGCGAAGAAGGGCGCCCACGTACAGCACGACAGACGTGGTACCGTCGCCGGTAATCTCGTCCTGGGCACCGGCAACGCGGGCAATCATGACGGCGGTGGGGTTCTGGATCTGCATCTCGGACAGCAGAACTCTTCCGTCCTTGGTGAGCTTGATGTTGCCGGCGCCGTCGACCAGCATCTTGACGGTACCCTTCGGCCCAAGATTAGAGGCCACGACATTTTGTAGCCCCTGGGCAGCGTTAATATTCACGGCTAGCGCCTGTGAGCGGCGCAGGCTCTCGGCTTTGGGGTTCACCAGCTGAACCGACATGAAAGAAGGTGCGAGTAGGAGAACAGGGTAGGGCCAAACTTTTGGGAGTCGCACCGCACCGACCCACCCGCCCTTTGCACCTCAGACTCTGCTTTGGGAGATCGATCGGTCACCAGGCACCGGCTGCAGGCCGGAGTGATTAGTGGGTAGACGAGAAAAGGAGAGATGATAATGAAAATGAAAATAAAAATAAAAATAAAAGAATAATAATAAACGAGGCATTTTAGCAAATTTACAGAAAAGACAGCGAAAGCGCTTGGACATGTGGTGCGACATGGTACAAGGATATAGCAAAGGCATTCAAATCAGCGCGAAAAATCCGGCTTGGTGCTCACACCAGTAGGCCCATCAGGTCGTCATCCTCATTGGGTTGCTCGACAATTTCGGCGACAGCATTGGCAGCTGGATTCCAGTAGAAGTGAAACCCTTGCGACTCAGCCAGATGGATATGGAAGGATTGGCGTCCATCGTCATCCACGTTGCGGTACGTGATGGCAAGATCCTTGCTCATGACCTCCGACATGAACGTCGAGCGACGGCGGGCCGACGGGCAGCTTCGCGGATTTTTCCGGTCACGCCGGCCCGGCGGCGATAAGCCAGTGGCCTGGCGCACCCGGCGGCCAGCGTGGCCCGAGCCAGGTCTGCCGCCACCAAGAGACGTGGACAGCAGAGATTCATCAGAGGCCGCAGACGAGGCCGACGACGCGATTGTGGACGAGCAGCCGGGACGCGCCGAGATCGGGGCTGGGGCGGCCGCCGCCATGGGCACGGCCCGACCCCCAATGTCTGCCGAGTCCGGGTGTGTTCCGAAGGCGTCGGCCAGGATGCCCCCGCCCATGAAGGCCGAGCCCGACAGGGTCTCAGCAAGGTGCACAGGCATCGAGGGACCGCGGTCAGCAGCGTGAGACATAACGGGCGGAGAGACGGCCACGTTTGGAGCGAGCAATCGCTGGCGGGTGCTGGCTAGTACTCTTTAGTCTAGTACTTTTGGCGTTCGAGACCGGAACGCGTGCAGATAAGGCGCTCGAGCTAGGTGCCGGCGAATAGGACCACTCTTATGAGCAGCACGCAAACGGACACCTCAAGGAGAGGTCCAAGAACGAGTCGCAATTATTTTCCTTGCAGGGTTCGTCTCCCAGTGGGGCCCGTGGTGCCGTGTAACTGGAACCTGGTGAGCAGGGTACCCCCACCCCCCGCCTGCTTGGCTACCAAGCCCTCGATGGCCCACCGGCTGTATCCGAGCCACGCCAATGCTCGGCAGCCCTCCACGGTGACGTCAGAAAAGTGCCTAAGCACGCAGCTGTGCACCACTCAAGGCCGAGGCGGGGTTGGGTACCCGCCTTGGCCACATTGCCACGTTTGGGAGTGAGAGTACATTAAGGCGCATCCGCACAGACGAGCGGTTATGCAGGTTTACGCAGCTGGCACGGGCGAGCGCTGATAGTCGGACCGGCAACGCGAGTTGCCCGAGGCATGGCAGCCACCCTTGGTCGCTAGCGCCCAACCGCCGCGCGCGGGCGAACACAGCGCCCTGAAACTGGCGCCCGGAGCCCCGCGGCTGCCAGGAGCAGCCAGCAGATATTTAATTGCGTACAAATAATTAATCAGTCTAACCGGCGGCCACCCCGCCAGGCCTACTCGTGGTCATCGGAGGTGATTATCATGGGTCGCACGGGCCGCTTGCGCAGCTTGTCAAACACCTTGCCGAGCGAGCGCTTGCCGTCGTCAGGTGCGCCCGTCCACTCGTCGCTGCTGAGCGGCGAGCCCGCGTCCTCGGTGATCCCATGCGGCGACAGCGACACCCGCAGGGTGGCCGCGCCGTTGGAAAAGCCGTACTGGAGCAGGTCGCTGATACTGCGCTCGTCGGCCAGCCGGTCGAGATCGGCCATCATGGAGGGGTCCTCAAGCGAGCTCAGCGGGCCGCGCGAGCCGGGCGACAGCGAGCCGCTCGGCGAAGTGGGCGGCGACCTGAATAACGGCGCGGGCGGGGTGAGCGGCGACTGGAAGCCGCGCGGCGACCCCAGATACAGGCCCTGAATCGGCCGCGCTGCCGTCGGCCGGGGCAGCGAGGAGTCTCCCATCAAAAACTAGCGCGTCAACTAAGGAAAACAGTCTACCTTGCGCCAAGGGTATTGCGAGAGATCAGGTTAGATGGGTTGGATCACTGCTGACCACGGTTGGGAAGTTCGCTCGGGTGGCTGGCCAGAACCAGTGAGCGCGCGAGAAAAAGAGAGACAGAGGGAAGAGAGCCTTGGTAGTCAAAAGTTAAGCAGGCTACACCCAGGCGGGCGGCAAGCAGGCTGAGCAGCAAATCAGCTGCTCCCGAATTTTTGGAGTATGCGCTAAAACTGCAGAAAATAGATGCAATAAATTATTCGAAGGTCTGCAAAAGTGTTGGCTTGGCAAGCCCGCGCTCGTCATGCCTGGACGTTCGCCAGCGCAGCCTTGTTCAGGGGCACGGGCCCGCCCGGCGAGCGTTTGTTACGCCGGGTCAGCACCTCGCACCCGTCCTCTGTCACAAGCAGCGTGTGCTCGAACTGGGCAGAGCGCTTGCCATCCAGTGTCACTGCGGTCCAGCTGTCAGGCCAGGTCTTGTCCCTGTGCGTACCCAGATTGAGCATGGGCTCAATCGTGAAGACCATGCCAGGCTTGCAGATACCGATCGCCTTGTTGTTTGCGTAGTGCGGGATATTTGGTGGCGCATGGAACAGTTCGTGCACGCCATGGCCCGTAAAAGTGCGCACAACCGACAAACCGAACTTAGAGGCCACCTTCTCTATCTCATCGCCAAAGCTACGGAACAACGCCCCGGGCTTTACCAGCGCGATCGCGGCGTCCAGAGCTTGGCGTGTCCCTTCCACAAGCCTCAGATTATCCGGGTCTTGTTTGGCTCTCTCCCCAACGTAGTAGGTCTGGTTCATATCGCTGTGCATGCCGTCCTTGTACACAGAGATGTCCAGATTGAGAATGTCCCCGTCCTCCAGCGGCCGCTTGTCTGGAATGCCGTGGCAGATCACCTCATTCACGCTGGTACACAGGCTGCGAGGGAAGTTGTAGTAGTTCAGAGGCGACGGGTAGGCACCCCGCTCCATGCAAGCTTTGTGCACAACCTCGTCGATGTACTCCGTGGTCACTCCCGGCTTGATCGCGCGGGCGGCGATGTCGATGACCTCGCGGGCTATACGCGATACCGCCCGGGCCTTCTCGATCTGCTCTGCATTCAGCACCCGAATATGGGACTGGCGCTCCTGAAGCTCCGACCGAGGCGTGCCGTCCTCGGCGTAGTCGGGCCTGGCGACCCCTTCTTTGACGGGGCGCTGGGGCGTTAGTGGGTAGACGGCGCGCATGCTGCCCGTATACGCTTGGGGAGGGAAAGGATCGTACGTCGAGCCATCTTCGGTAGGGTGCTCGATCTTGTGCTTGGCCCAGTTGCGCTTAAAGCACGCCTGGCTGCAATAGACGCTGTCCACCTTATGCTTCAAACAAACAGGGCACTTTAGCGTCCCGGCATCGTTGTGGCAATCATACCCGAAACACTTGATAACCGCGGTCATGCGGGGGGGAACTAGGTAGCGTCGAGGTAGAAGAGTGTAGTGTGCGGCGATGTGATGCTGTGAACGTTAACAAAAAAAAGAACACTAAAAGGTTCTGGGACTAAATGGGTACAGGTCTAGAAGTGCTAATCGCGGATTCGCTCCTTGCCCTGGCTTTCTGCTCACATAATATAATTTTCCTTCCTGCGGGCTCGCTCGCTCGCTCGCTGCCCGCTGCCTGTCAGCCAGCCGTTCTCCCTGAAAAAGTTGAGAGCTGTGCGCTGGCTGTACCACGTGACCCAGCGGCTGGGCTTGAAAAATTGCTGAAAAATTATAAGGACCCGACATAGTCACCCCGGATCAGAAACACACTCCAGCCAAAATCCATGGCCGACTACATTCTTTTCGAGGAGGCCACGGGATATGGCCTGTTCAAGGTGCTCATTAAGCCCGATGACATCGGCTCCCGCCTCAAAGAAGTCCAGCAGGCCGCTAGCGATCTCAGCAAGCTGGGTAAGACCGTCGAGCTGGTTTCCTTTTCCCCATTCAAGGGTGCCGCCCAGGCCCTGGAGAATGCGAATGACGTTTCCGAAGGTATTGTTAATGAGACTCTCAAGTCTTTCCTTGAGTTCAACCTGCCCAAGTCATCCAAAAAGACTCGCATCTCGCTAGGTATCTCGGACAAGAACCTGGGCCAGAGCATTAAAGACCAGTTTCCTTTTGTTGAGCCTGTTTCGAACGAGGCTGTGCAAGATCTTTTGCGTGGTATTCGTAACTTTGCTCAGAAGCTGTTGAATGGTCTCGACGATGGCGATGTGGAGCGTGCACAACTTGGTCTGGGCCACGCATACTCGCGGTCCAAGGTCAAGTTCAGCGTTAACAAAAACGACAACCATATTATCCAAGCAATTGCGTTGATTGATCAGCTCGACAAGGACATTAATATCTATGCCATGCGGGTCAAAGAGTGGTACGGCTGGCACTTTCCCGAGCTCAAGGCTATCGTCCCCGATAACCACGACTTTGCCGCCCTGGTGACGCTTATTCAAGACAAGAGTACTTTGGATGAAGACAGCAAGCACGATATTGCCGCGATTGTCAAAGATGACGAGGCTGTCGCTGACAACATTATTGGTGCGGCCAAGATGTCTATGGGCCAGGACCTGTCCGAAGAAGACATGAAGACGGTTATCGAGTTCGCTCTACGTCTTAAAGAACTGACTGAGTTCCGGGCAGAGCTCTATACATACCTTCTGGATAAAATGCACACTGTGGCTCCTAATTTGAGCGAACTCATTGGTGAGATTGTAGGTGCTCGTCTCATTTCGCACGCGGGCTCGCTCGTGAACCTGTCCAAATACCCTGCTTCAACCGTGCAGATTCTCGGTGCTGAGAAAGCTTTGTTCCGTGCCCTTAAAACCAAGGGCAACACGCCAAAGTATGGTCTCATCTACCACTCGTCGTTCATCGGCAGGGCCGGCAGCAAAAACAAGGGCCGAATTTCACGGTTTTTGGCTAACAAGTGCTCCATTGCCTCGAGAATTGATGCTTTCGCCGAGTCTCCCAGTAATGTTTTCGGCCAGGTTCTTAAAGAACAGATGGACGAGCGCCTGCAGTTCTTTGAAACTGGTAAGCCTCCTATGAAGAACACTGATGCCATGAATGCGGCCCTGAGCCAAGTTCGCGTCAGGATCGATGACGACGGCGAGGATGCGGACGTGACCATGGCGGGCGATGACTCGGACTCGGAAGTCGACAAGTCCAAGTCCAAGAAGGATAAGAAGGACAAGAAGGATAAAAAGGTCAAGAAAGACAAGAAGGATAAGAAAGATAAGAAGGACAAGAAAGATAAGAAGCGCAAGTCCGATGAGGACGAGAGCCCTAAGAAGAAGAAGTCCAAGCACTAGTGGCCGTCCCCTATGTACTATTAATACATACCTACACATATATATACATATATATTGGAATCAAAAATTTTTCTGGAAGCTTGGTTGTTTTTTTCTTCTTTTTTTTTCTGGTTCTTCTTTTTTGGAGCGGTTACTTTTTTTCAGACATATAGAGTCGAGAGATCAATGGCATCAGTAACAGTTTGCTTGAGCTTGGCCAACTTGTAGACCAGCTTCTTCAGCGCATCGACATCGTAAGAATGGATGATTTCATGGCCTGCGGGGCCATCCGAGCTGACAATGATACCCGTACCGCTCAGGCCAAGCTGCTCGGCGCGAGATAAAAAGGCTGCGCCAGTGCCCTGAATGATTGTCGGCGGAATGCACGAGCCCAGATCGCTCAGCACGCTTTCTTTGGCCGCCTTGGTCGTGTAGACCGCGCCTAGGTGACTGCCAAACATCGTCCCCGGCGACACAATCCAGACGGCTTTGAGAGACTCTTGAAGTGTGCCCAAGACATGCTTGGCCAAGAAGCCAATATCGCCGTCCGGGATGAGCGCTAGCGGCAGAATGCCTAGTTTGGGGATGGCGCTCGACGTGGACTTGAACACCTGGACTTGGGAGCTCGAGGTGTGCTCTTCCTCCTCGGCCTCGTAGGCATTGCCCTCGAGATCGGTGAAGGGCTCGCGCGCGGTGCGCCTCGTGGTCTCGGCTCTAAACGTGGCAACGCGGGACCCGGTGATCTCGAAGCCCAGCCGGACAATGCGCGGAGCGAGAATCAGCAGAGTGTCGATGCTCTGCTTCGCCGCGGCCACCTCGGCCGGATCCGCAGCGAACTTGCGCTCAATCTCTACATTGGTCTCGTCCTCCACCGTGTCGTCCAGCAAATGCCGGGGCGGCGGGAAATCCTGACCCTTGAACAGCATATGATGTAGGATCACGATGCTCCAACGACGCCTCCCAGCAGCTAGCAGCTCACAGCGTGCAGCGCAAGGTCATGCCAAGATCACGCTCACTCACGCTCTGCGCCGCTGAGTAACCAAGGTCCTGGATTATCCTTGGAATACGTGATGGAGTTTAACTCGGAGCCAATAGGCAGATGGAAAACCTAGTAAGTTGGTAATTGAATCTACGAGAAAATATCATCTTATATGGATAATGAGCAGCCACACGCTTTGAGTCATAATGTAGACCCATATGTACCATATCAACATGTGATATAGATCTGATACCGTGGTGTAGACCTGATACCAGTAAACCTGATACCAGACTATATTGTGCATGATATTAGTCATCACTTAGCCAGCTCCAAAAATGACGCGCCTTCCATACAACTGGAGATTGCCAAATGGATGCACTGATCCAGGAGTTACAGCAAGGCCAGCAGGCTCTCCAGAAAGCGGTTGCAGAACGCCAGCAGCTGGAGACGCAGTTGCAGGAGTCGAAAATTGTTAAGGCCGAGTTTGACCTGCTCAAGGACGATGCCAAAGTCTACAAGATGAATGCAGGGCTGGTGTTGGTACCGGAAAACAAAACGGAGGCGGCGGCAAACGTGGAGAAGCGACTGTCTTTCATCCAGGATCAGATCAAATCGACCGAGGCGCGCCTCAAAACGCTCCAAGAGTCGCTGCAGGCCAAGCAGGCGGCGTTCCAGCAGGCCCAGCTCAAGGCTCAGCAAGAGCAGGGCCAGCAGCAGCAGGGTCAGACCGCTTGATCGGACGATACACATACTCATATATAAACGATGTACGGGATTTTCGCGGCACCGACTTCTGGCTGCACGGTTACTTGATGCCCGCTGCAGACTCCATGATCAGGTTCGAGGGCCCAAAGCTCAGCGGCAGCAGCTCTTCGAGACTGCGCACCGTCAACTGCTCGTCGGTCGTGTACATGTAGACGGGCAGCTCAGGCGGGGCAAACTCCCGAATGAACTGGCGGCAGATTCCACATGGGCTGACAACTTGCGTGGTGTCGGATGATACGGCAATGGCCTTGAGCTTTACGTTTTCCCGGGTCATCAACGCCGTCGTTATCGCCGCACGCTCGGCACACACGCCTGCGCCAAAGCTAGCGTTTTCGACATTGGCGCCTGCGACGATGCTTCCATCATCTAGTAGCACGGCTGACCCCACTCTGAAGTTGGAGTATGGGCAATATGCTTTTTCTCGCGCGTTTAGGCACGCCCGTTTGAGTTCCACGAGTGGCTCGCTCATGGCCTTTTCAGTGTGTAGGTGTGTAGCTGCCGCCCCCAGGCGGATGCAGCTGATAAGGTAAACCTGCATGCGGCCGGCCCGACTGGCCATGGCCATGCCGGTTCGCTGCCCTGCACACAATGGGCACACTTTCCACCTCATAACTCATACACTATGTTACATTATAGTCTGTTTGGCCCCTTTTGAGGATTTTGTTTGCTCGCGAAGATCCCGCAGGTTTGGCGGGCGATCAATGCCCAGCTCCTCCCGAAGGTCGTCGGCATTCCTCTCAAGCTGCTCTTCCCAATAGACATTGAGCAAGCACTTCGATCTCAGCCCATTTGCGATGGCCCACGGGATGTAGATATTTTTCAGTCGCTTCTGTGCAGCTTTCCCCAGCTTGAACGGCTCCGAAATAGCTGCCAATCCCGTCATGGGAATGCCCAGGTTGGCGAACTCGAATGCCTTTACGGCGACCTCGCCCTCCATCAACACCGGCAGGCCAGTGATAGCATGATAAAAGTCATGACATTCACGGTAGCGCTGAGCAACGTAAGCGCATTCCGGGTCGTCAATGTAACGCACGCCCAGGCGAGTGTCTGGGGATACGCCCTCCACGTCCAGCCAGTCCATATATGCTCTGCCAACAGATCCTTCAGGCATGGAGCGCAGTTTGTCCAGATCCAGAGATGTAGACGTAATCCGGGGTTTTTCGCGCAGAATCCTTCTACCCACTGAATCCATGAGCATCCGTTTACGGAGCCTATTGGCGAAATATGGTTGCATTGTCATCTCACCAAACGTAGCAATCAAGTCGGCTCTACGGGGATTTACAAATGCCCCCAATCCCGAAGTGGTGAACAAAAACGCTCGTTGAAACAAATTCAACGGCACATGCCCCGGATAGTTCCCTGTCATGGCACGACCGGTGGATGGTAAATGGGCACACTTGGCGCAATATGATTTCTGCGTCACGTGAAGGGCTGTATCAGCGACGCAGTCGCGAAGCGTAGTTTAGGGCGTCAAAAGCGCACCACCATCGCCGCCAGCAGAGCCGCAAGAAGGCAATTGCTTATTTCACATAACCCATGCCACCATGTTTTCACACACGAGGTGTTGGCTTCGGCTACCCGCATTATGTGAGCTCGTGCATGCGTGCGCATGAGCATGATGCTGAGCGCAGATAGGAGAGACAGGTACAACTTGTCAACAGCTTTTCAATGGAGGGTGAACACACTTCTGCGAATCAATTCCTTCCCTCAATTGATTTGAGTTCGAATACCAATCATGTACAAATAGATGTACTGATGTACGGTATTCACTGGACGGGTGAATCGTACCCAGCGTGGACGAGCGGTGGTAATGGACCAACCCAAGATTTGTCGATTGGCGAAGGCAATAGCCTTCACCAACCTGTGAGTCTAGACCAGATTGCCAGTACTATAAACCTTGCTAGGAAAACTCTGGGCTTCCAGTTCTCTTCGGCTGTCAATGTCTTTGAGCTCTTAATGAGCCAGTTGGAATCGCGCGCCTCTCGCGCAGATGCCAAGACGGCACTCCTAAGTTTGCATGCAGACTATATAGGTGGTCCTAAAGCAAATTATCGCAAATGGCTGTTTGCGTCCAAGTCAGACCTCATGGACCAGTTCGATAGCCCTGGCATTCGAAAACAAAGCAAGGGCTCTGCAGCCAGATGTCGCTTCATGACTGAGATGGAGAATGAAATACCTCTACGCTCAGCTGAAGAATACCACAGTCTCAAAATGGCTAGTCTTAGTGATATGGAAAGAGTTGCCGACCTCTGCATTTACTTGTTGTGCTGGAGTGAGGCAAACCAGGTGAGGTTCATGCCAGAGTGTTTGGCTTTCATATATAAGACGACACGAGACTACTTTTCTTACATTTGCGAATCCTCAAACAACCTCATGGGTCCCGCGGTTGTCAACGAATACTATCTGGACTATGTTATCACCCCACTATACAATTGCTATCGAGACTTTAATTTATGCTTCATCAATGGTAGTTACATCCGCCGAGCCAGAGACCATAAAGACATCATTGGATATGACGATATGAATCAACTTTTCTGGTATTATGATGGAATATCGTCCATCTGTGTTGATGGAAGCTTCTTTCTTGACTTTCCGAAAGAAGAGCGCTATCTCCATATGGGCAAAGTCAATTGGAACAAGTGCTTCGTGAAAACGTATCGCGAAAGTCGCACCTCTATTCATCTTCTAACAAATTTCTCCAGATTCTGGGTTTTCCATGCTACTGCCTTTTGGTTCTTCACCGTCTCTAATACTCCCTGGGTCGTTCTCGGCCACTTTGATATCCGCATGGACAGACCCCCCGAATTGCATGTCCGGCTATCATTGAGTGGACTTGGTGGCATCATAGGCCCCATCATCACCATTTGCGCACTGTTTGGGGAAGCTTATTTCGTTCCCCGGTGCGCACCCGGCACTCGAGGTGTGCTCACGAGGCTGTTGTTTTGCTCAGCCAGTGCAATGGTTGTCGCTGCTCCTTCCATCTACATTCTTGCTCTATCCTCATGGGAACAGCCGGATACCTTGTCAATGATTCTTGCAGTATTTCAAGTCGTAACTGCGGTGTCACTGTCCCTTTTCTTCACTTTTCAGCCGCTCAATTCGCTGATTGGCATGCCAAATCAAAACACCCGGGCCAGCTTAGCCCCCCGCTATTTTACAGCTAACTTCAGTCGGCTCTCGAAAAATGGTAGATTGCTCTCGGTAATGCTCGCCATGCTCACCTTGATCGCGAAATTGGTTGAGTCTTATTTCTTTTTGACTTTGAGCCTGCGCGAGCCAATCAGGCAGCTCATGTCTTTGAATCGCGACATGTCCTGCACTCACAAGATCAAATCATGGGCAAGAGTATGTTGGCTTATTCCCAAAATCCTACTATTTCTTATCATTATCACCGACTTCGTTTTGTTCGTCCTCGATACTTACCTCTGGTATGTGCTTTTGAATGTTGGTATCTCTGTTTGCCTGTCAATTGCCGGCGGCGCTTCCGTTTGGACGCCATGGAAGCAAGCATACTCTCAACTTGCCGATCGGATCAGCGCAAAAATATCCATGAGTGACCGTCCCGGATATCTGGAGTTATTGTGGAACAGCATAGTGGAGCAACTTCATGCAGATCATCATATTTCGTTTGAACAGCTAGCAATGCTAACGATCACTAAGAAAAAAGAAACCCACGCCAAATCTTTCTTCATACTCAATGATCGGAACCCCTTGAACGATTGCAAACAAAATAAGGAAGCATACAGGCGCATATCTTTTTTTGCTCAGTCTTTGTCCATGCATATTCCATCGCCACCCGCAGTTAGAAATATGCCTGCCTTTTCAGTCTTGATCCCACATTTCCAGGAGAAAATTATCCTGTCTTTGCGGGAACTTATCAAGCAAGAGAATGAATTGTCAAAAATGACTGTTCTAGAGTACCTTCAAAAATTGTTTCCCAGTGAGTGGAGTTTTTTTGTTGAAGACAATGAGCGCATGTTGGAAGAAGGAGGGATAAGCCCTCGCCTCGAAGAGAAGCTCAGGGACAATGGAAGCTATCGAATTCCATTGCGCGCCCTGGGGTTTTTTTCATCAAATCCTCGTGATACTAATAGAACCCGTCTATGGTGCTCAGCAAGGTCTCAAACATTGTACCGAACCGTCGCCGGCTTTATGAACTATTCCAAGGCTCTTAGTTTACTCGCGGAAAATAAAGTCGAACCAGATGTTGAGTCGAAAGAACAGGCATTGTGGACGTTGAGCTCGAAATTCACACTAATAGTCTCCGTCCAACGATTGTGTCAATTTGACAACCACCAGATTGCTGATTTGCAAATGCTTGTAGATTTGTTTCCCACTATCCAAATCGCGTTCATCACTAATGAACAGAGGGCCGGGGGTAATGATGTGTATTACTCTTGCCTTCTTGACACCAGACATAGGCTGTCTAAAGACCATTTCCGAACGCGACTCAAAGTCAGGCTATCAGGTAACCCAATTTTGGGTGATGGCAAGTCAGACAATCAAAACCATGCTCTCATCTTTTACCGTGGTGAATACATTCAGCTGGTCGACGCGAACCAGGATAACTATCTCGAAGAATGCCTAAAAGTGCGAAGTATACTGATGGAATTCGAGGAGTATGACCTGCCTCGTCAGCCTTACGGCCTCCAGGAGAGCGAGGCGGTTGCTATTGTAGGTGCGCGTGAATATATCTTTTCTGAAAGTATCGGTGCTCTTGGAGATATAGCAGCAGGTAAAGAACAGACGTTTGGCACTCTCTTTGCTCGCACGCTAGCGAAAGTTGGTGGTAAGCTTCACTATGGCCACCCGGACTTTCTTAATGCGGTGTTCATGACTACCAGAGGTGGTGTATCCAAAGCTCAGAAAGGATTACATGTAAATGAAGATATTTATGCCGGGATCAATGCTTTATGCCGCGGAGGAAATATCAAGCATTCCGAATATGTGCAGTGTGGAAAAGGCCGCGATCTAGGGTTTGTTTCCATCCTGAACTTTGTGACGAAAATTGGCTCTGGCATGGGAGAGCAGACCCTGAGCAGAGAATATTTTTACCTTGGAACACAACTCCCTCTGGACAGGTTCTTGTCTTTCTACTTCGGCCATCCAGGGTTCCACGCTAATAATGTCTTGATTATGATGTGCTTCGACCTGTTTTTTCTTGTAATTGCCTGGATAGGGAATCTCACTCACATATCTGAGGTGTGTAATGCGGCCAAGGACTGTCAAAATCTCGAACCACTCGTACTATGGATACGCCGTTGTGTTGTCTCAATTTTCATCGTGTTCTTTCTTTCGCTTTTGCCCCTGTTTATTCAAGAGATGACTGAGAAAGGATTGAAGCCGTCTATTGTAAGGATGGCGAAACAGCTTTCTTCTTTATCCATGATTTTCGAGATGTTCGTTTGCAGGATTTATGCGCGAGCATTCTCGCAGGATTTGGCCTTGGGAGGGGCCGAGTACCTCGGAACAGGAAGAGGCTTTGCAACGACGAGAATTACCATGAGCGACCTATTGCGAGGTTATCTGATTGACTCAATTCACGCGGGAATGCACTTTTTATTGCTACTGGTTTATACCACAGTATCTCTTTGGGAACCGTCATTAATCTGGCTTTGGGTAACTACTGGTGCTCTTTGTCTTGGTCCTTTTCTTTTCAATCCTCATCAACTTAGGAGAGTGGAGTTTTTCCTGGATTACCGTCAACTGATGCTTTGGTTCCTTAAATTTAACGATGAAGATGGTAGCTCCAGTTCATGGATCTCGTATGTTCGCAGCAACCGTGCCAAGATAACAGGCTACAGAGTTCGCACGACAAATTGGTCTAGAAATATATTGAGACCATCGATAAAGAATCTTGTCATCAGTCAATTAGGAGCAGGCCTTTGGTCCCTGGTTATGACATTTTTGCCTTACGCTTTTGCAGAAAGCCAGCAACAAGACAAAGCCACCATCTCTAGCCAGAATGTCCTAGCGACATTAGCTGTTGGGGTCCTGGCGCCCGTAGTAGTCAACACTCTATTACTTCTCGGCGGGGCTATTCTGTCGACTATAATTGCCGCACTATTTAAGAGCAATTCGGTAGCTGGACGACGAGCAGGAGATATCATTGCGAGCACAATTCACCTGTTATCAGTTTTCGTCCACTTGCTTGATTACTGGCTAATATATGCGTTTCATGGTGGTAGCTTCTCTCGGACTATTTTGGCCATGATTGTTATAATAACAGCACAGGGCCTCATTTTCAAATTGATCTTCACGTTTCTGCTGCCAAAATTGGACGATGCGGGAAAAAGCAACAACACTTGGTGGTCAGGTAGATGGCGAGCCGCCAACCTTGGCTACCGCTACCTTACGGTTCCCATCTATGAATTACTGGCAAAGATTTGCGAGTGCAGCGTATTCGCTATGGACTTTTTGTTGGCCCATGCTATCGTGGCTTTGCAACTGCCGCTCTTGGCCGTGCCCTATATTGATACGTTCCATTCTATCATCTTGCTTTGGCATCGACCCTCCAACTTACCGCTAGGAAGCACTCCCACTCGTCAGCAGCGGCAAAATAGAACCATGGCGGTCCGGCATGGGCTTGTGTGCGTTATAACCATTTTGTCTTTGGCCACAATGATTGGATTCCCTGCGTTTGTTCCCGCCGAGCTTCTTCACACAGTTGGCAGTACTATAGCAGCTAAAATTCCCGTCATGACCCTGGAAGCAAATTAGATAAGTATTCGTAAAAGTCTAGCATTACATTAAATAAGGGCCACTACAGGGCCGCCGAGGTAACGAAACGGTCTATGTCTGCCACGTCGGAGGATTAAAAAGAAGCATGATGGACACACCGGTTACCACCATCAATACACATGTTGAAACCAGCAACACAAGATTGTTGATGTCGGAGGGCTTTATCGTACGTTCTTTGTGAGCCGAGGTAGAGACGGCCACAGGACTAGCACGACTGTTGCTGTTGGGATTGCTGGGAGCGTTTGCGTTACTGGAAAGGAGCTGTGCCTTGAGCTCAGCAATCTGGCGGGTCAGCCCGTGGATCTCGCTTCGCAGTCGTTCGTTTTCAACGCGTAGGACCGCAACGGGGACAGCCGAAGCCTGGGTCTGATAGCGTCGCATATCCTCAAGCATGGTTTTAACGGAGTTTATCTTAGCAAGATCCACTTTGGCTGCACGGACCTCGGACACCAGCCTCTTGGTTGCCAGTTCAAACTCAACATTTTGAATAGTGTCTGCCTTCACCGTGAGGCCACCTACCGTGTTTCGCGAGTGAGTGAGTGCCATGGTTTCCAGAGATGCCGAAGGTGCTCCGAAGACTGCCATGGCATAGTTGTCTGTGTCGTCTTTTTTCTCGTCACCCGTGAGCGTGGCAAGAGACGGGCTCCGGCTCAAGTTCGGGGTAGACACCGGTGACGGCGAGGGTGATTGTGTACCATTTGAGGTTGGTGACGTGGTAACAATGGGCTTGATGTGCAGCGGGATCATGGAGACACGCTCGACGCGGGCCGATATTTTCTTGTACACCAGCGACGAGTTGTCGTCGCAGGCAATGTCGATGCCGAGATCAATGAGGTCATGCTTCTTGAGCTCAAATGGCTCACTTTCAGTGTTTTCGCTGCTGAGCCGCTGCCTGTTGATGTACGTGCCGTTGGAGCTCTTGCAGTCCTTGAGCCAAACTTTGCCCGAATCGCGATCGGCCCAGAGTTCTGCGTGTTGCCGCGACAGTACCCGGGAGTCAAAGAACCCGTTATCAGGGTTAGCTGCTGTTTTGGCGTTCGTCTGACGACCGAGTTTCATTACGTCTGGCGCAAAGGGCACCACCAAGTTCTTCTTTTCAAACGTATCATTGATAGAGGCAAGAACGAGCACGACAGCAAATTGAGAGCGCCGAAACTGCTTCTGCCGTAAGGGAACACCAGCCGTGGGCCCCACAGACGGACCGAGCCTGCCCGCCTGCGTTTCCACAGCCGTCATGGCGGTCGTTGTAAGCTACGGGCGAAGCAGATAGTAGTGAAGGGGTCACGCGAACTGGAGCACCGTTAGTCAGGGGCGGTCAGGGTTGCAGGCCATTTTAGACGCGATGACGCAGGTCCCGGGACCGGATGAAATACCCAGACGGGGCCCCGCCCGACCCGTGGACAAATAAAGACATGCGGACCAACACCGGGCATCGACCTTCCAATATAACCATGGTTGAATGGCATACATGGCAAAGACAGCATGCTTACTGGGAGGGGGGTGCGCGCAGTTCCTTAGCATGTGGTTTGCTTCTCAGCCTGCTCTGCGGTCAGCTCTCGTCGCGCGGGTGTGGCCCCTGCCCTGACCCTTCCCCTTCCAAAGATACGTAACCAAAGCTGGGGATTTTTACAAAGCTAGCTCGCACCCAAGCTTGAGAGACTCGCATTGCGTAGCGGGCCAGCCTCGTCTCCTCATCGTATTCGGCAAAACTGGGCCGGTACTCACTATACAACAATGCTGCGACCCGGATACCTTTCATTGAGAGCTCGCGCCCCGTTCATTGCGTCTAGCGTACTCGGCCATCGCTGCGGCCCGCCGGCTTTGAGATATCTGAGCTCGAAACTGCCAGAGCCGGGCTCCGCCAAGGGTCACAAAGAGCCCAAGCAGATTCTTCGTGCAGCGCTCGACATGGTGCCGGTGCACGGCTGGGAAGACGCCCTGACGCTAGCCATTCGTGAGGCCGGGCTCTCTGACCAGGCCGCCAGTATCTTCGCCAACGGAAAGTTCGACTTGGTCCAGCACTACCTCGAGACCGAGCTCCTCCAGCTGAAACATGTCGCGCTCACCGCACAGTCCGTCTTTGGGCGGGCCCAAGAGCTTTTGCATGCTCGCTTGCTTGCCAATGCAAAGCTGGGCCACCATCTGGCCCCGGCGCTCAAGCTTCTCGGCACGCCCAGGTTCTTGCCGCTCTCGACCAAGAGCCTCGCCGCCCTGAGCGACGAGATCTGGTTCCTTGCGGGTGACCGAAGCACAGATCTGTCCTGGTACTCGCGCAGAGCGGCGCTATCTGGTATTTTGGCTGCCAGTGATGCGGTGATGGTCAAAGATACGTCAAAGGGGCACAGAGCCACCTTGACGTTTGCGACCAAGCAGCTCGAGTGCCTCGGGCAGGTCGAGAGGGCGGAGGCAAATGTCGGCGAATGGCTTAAGTTCAACGCCATAGCTACATTCAACGTGGCCCGGTCCCTCACGCGCTGACCGCGAGTGCCAACTGAGGTCTAATGATAGATAATGATTTATGTCCAACCACCAGATAATAAACATAAATTACATGCATGCATGGATCGCATATGCATGTACAGCTTCTTCCAACCTATCACGCGCACTATGGACAGGGCTCTCAGGGATGTGCAAAATTGCCAAAACATTCTGCGCGCCATCAACAACAATTTGAAAGAGGCTACACAGGGCTCTGCCAGGCTGGCGCGTATTCTTACTGTCGCCAGCACCCAGCAGCTTGTGCCGCGCGCCGACTATGAGAACCAGCTGAGGGCAGTAAAAGCCCAGCGCAAGGAGCAGGTTGAGCTGTGGCTTGGCCACTTGCAAGACCTTATCACCCGCTCAACTCAAAGCTTCTCTCGAACAGATCCAGCTGCGCGACGTTGCGGCGATTCAAGTAAGGGCCAGCTGAGCTCTGGACCAGCCAGACAATGGCAGTTTGATCAGATCTCGGAGAAAATACGGCTCATCGTCAAACTCACGGTCCACTAGTGCATCCCCGCCACAATTGCGACCTTAACAAGCTTCCCATGCGCGTGCTCCAGCCGATGAAGGGCTGCTTCAAGCTTGGCACCGGTAGACATTACGCTTGGATCGGGTGAAAATACAGAGACCGTTTCGAGCACCTGGTGCCCTTTGTGGGTATCCTGGTACACGTGTATATCAAGAACGAGCTCATAGTCTTGAACAAACACATCAACGCAAATGCCCGATGGCAAGTCGGGGGAAATCTTAATCTGCTCCGGGAACCGAACATAAGCCGGGGCTATCTTAAGGGCATCTCGGGCCTGGTCAACATACGAGCGAGCCGCCTCAAAACCTTCAATGGCCTTCCGGACGTCTTTCACTTGGGAATACCTTGCCAACACCCGCTCAGCTTGGGCCATGGCGTCCATAGCAACAGATATCTGGGCCAATGGAAGCGACAAATCCTTGAAACTGAACGGGCCCCGCGCCATTTTTACCTGGACTGAAGACTTGACTCGCGATCCATCGCGCTTCAGGATTCCCTTGGCTGTTTCTGTTTTCGATGTAGACACCGGCAGGCGTGTGGGAGCACACAGCCTATCAATGCTTTCTTGGAGGAGCGACTGCACGGTGGAAAGTTCGTTCTGAGCGTGCTCTAGTGCCCACGATACTTCTGCTTCAGACATGCATTTAGTATTTGCCGCACTTTGAGACCCCGAGCGAGCCAGGTGGAGCAGTGTGTTAGGCGGACCGGAAGTTGGGAGGTTAGAGGAAATTGAATCTGATCCCTCGTTGCGGTCGTCATTCAAGATATGCGAGCTTCTTATTCATTCCCTAGCAATTAGGTAGAAAAAAAGGCTATTTGACTAGTTTGGCATGCCGCTCTTGGCTCTTGTCTACTCGCTCAATTTTCACGACTAGTTTTGAGAGAGTTTCTGGGTCATAGTTGTGCGTCGGCTGCTCCCCAGCCCAGTCGTAGAATGTGTACGGAAACTGGAACTGCTTTTTACGACGCAAGCCGGTCGAAGTCTGCTTATCGGGCTGGAAAGCTGCTTCAGATGCGGCAGGTTTGGTACTATAAAGCTTTTCGAGCTCGCTAGCTGTCGGGGCGTTGCCAAACACAAGAGGAATATCAGCTGGAGTTTCAGCAGTTACCAAGTCCAGCTGCAACCGTTCTGCAAATATGCCGGCAAGTTCATCACTTACTTGTCTCAATGGGGCCTCCACAAATTTGTTCATTGAAACCACCTTGGAATCAGGCAAGTTGCACGTTACGACGCGCTCAAACCACTCTGGGCTCGTAGACACGTTCAATCCAATACCGTGGGAGGTGATCCCTCGGCGAACATGAATACCTAGGGAGGCAATCTTTTCTGTATCGGAGACCCACACACCTGTATCACTCGTACGTTTGGCGGAAATCCCATATTTTTTGAGCACATCAATGATGCCACCCTCCAAGTTACAGATGAAATCTCGGACTGTCAAACGCCTTGCGCCGAGCCGCGCGAGATCTACCACAGGATACATGACAATCTGGCCCGGACCATGAAACGTGAGGTGGCCACCTCGCAATGTTTCGAAGAACTTTGCCTTGCCATCCATTTGGAGCTGCTTGATCCGCTCTACTGAGTACTCTCCACGCTGTCGACGGCCCGCCGTGTACACGGGATCCATCTCAAAAGCGAACAAGGCAGCTACGGGCCCCTCTTGCTTGTTCGCCTTTGCATCCAGGAATTGGCGTGCATACAGTTGCTGCACCGCTTCAGCTGCCTCGTAGGGCACCTTTTTAAACGGCGGGCAGTAGCGAAGCATCGTGATACATGCAGCTGACACACTGGATCGAGGAAAATGGTGGGTATGTATCCACGGCAATCAAAGTGCTTGAGATTCCCGGCAGAGGAAATTCCGTGCTAGCCACGGAAATAATTGAGCCGAGGACCCTCCTCGTCAAAATTCCTAGGCGGCTATTGGTAAATGTAGCTTCACTCAGCCCGCTGACCCCTGAGGATTCACATTTGCATTCACATGCTCTTCTAACGAGGTATGTCCTCGATCATTTGGACGACGCCTGGATTCGAACCTTGCCACAAGACATTTCCGGCTTTCCGGTAACATGGCCTCGAACAGAGATTGCACAGTTGCCGACTATCTATCGGAAGAGAATAGCCGAACAGCAGGAGCAGATGCGAGATCAAGCACGAGCACTACACGTTCCAAACGACGCGATTTTTCAATGGGCATGGCTTATGGTGAACTCGCGCTGTCTGTACTGGGATGTTGGTCGCTCGAAAGATCAGAATATGACCCTTGTGCCATTGGTAGACTATTTGAACCACGACCCCGACCCACATTCAAGTGTTGACGTCAGGTCCGGCCTTCATATGGCAGTTTACACTCGACACAAATACTGGCCCGGTGAGGAAATATGCTTGAGCTATGGCCCACATGAAAATGGGTTTCTGCTGGCCGAGTATGGTTTCGTAGCTATGGAGAACCCGTGGGACTTCATTGATGTTGACGATGACGTTCGTAGTCTGCTGTCGGAGGACGCTCAGACTGCCCTCGAAAAAGTGGGTTATTCGCAACAAAGATACGCGCTAGACAGTTCTGGGCCTTCCTTTCCCACTTTAGTTGCTTTCGCGTCTTTGGATGATCGTGGTCGCCTGTTTTCCAACTTCGTCAACGGCTTTGATGAAGGCCGGCACTTCAACAAAGTATGGCGAGCCCGCGTAGGTGCGTTGTACGATGCGCTTACCCAGCGTTACGCGGCAAGTGAAGATCTTCGGCCAGAGGTGTCTATGTTATACAAGAATTATCGACGGATCCTACGGTCTTTTGATCTGGAAAATGCATTTAGGTAAATAAATATTCTGTTGGAGTCTATGCTTCAACCTAGGCCAAGCTCCAGTGGCAACAATTCCTGATCCAATTGCCACAAAACATGCTCTTGCCTCATTTTTACTAGGGAAACCATTGTGGCATTGTGAATACTGGGACTGTTGAGCTCGTGGGCTAAAGCAACGATGTAACCATTGATGAAGTCGATTTCTGTGGGTCGCCCGTTCTCGACGTCGGCTAGCATCGACGACGTGTTCTCTGCTGTCTTTTGACACACATCGTAGACTATGCGAAGCATACGGTTGGCATCCAGGGCACCAAACACCGCAGATGCTGCCTCATGATCCGTATGTGTAACATAGCGGCGAACGATGTCACACGATTCGGCCACGAGTCGGTGCAGTAGCGTGTGCTGCTTCATTTCAACAAGCCGGCCATTTTTGCATCCCAGCAGGGCCGTCAATGGATTAATGCATGTGTTAACGACAAGCTTCTCGAACTGTTTAACGAGAAACTCTCGCGGATCTAAAGTCTGGGCCATCATCAGCTTTCGGTTTGTGAGAAAGGCTGCGGCAAGGTCATTTGCCGTCGGATTATTATGCGGTGGCTCCCTCATCAGCAGGGGATCTCTTCCGAAATGAGAAAATGACCACGGTACGCCCGCGCGCTTGACTCCATTGGCAGTTATGGCCCTGAGAAATGTTGGTTTCCCAGGGGTGCCAGCCGGCCAGAACCGGGCGGTCAGCGCCTCTTCTACGCCCATGCCGTTCTGCAGCAGTAAAATGCTTGCATTGCGGGTGATGTGGGGTAATAATTTCTCAACGGCGTCAACAGTTTGGTGCGCCTTGGTCGTAATTACCAACTTATCAATTGGGCCCGGTTTACCAGCGAGGACGGCAGGTACCCGTGTGGCATAGTCGGTCCCCTTGCTACGGATCCGAATCGTTTCATCCACGCTTTTGTACAGTCCTAAAGATTTCGGACCTCTCAAAATGAGCGACACAGATACTCTTGGAGCCAGACTGCTAGCAACCAGAGAACCAATACCTCCTGCGCCAAGGATGTGGATCATGTCAGCTCGGAGTCGAGATTGTCCCTAATCTAAGCGGACCCTACTCCGCGGAGCGCGACCCTTTCAGTGAGGTAACGTAAGGTTAAAAATCGTCAAAATGTTAGTCTTATAGGATTCAGCGTAAATACCCGTGTAGCTACAGCTGTATCTATTGCTTGCGGCCAATGTAGCTTAATATGGCCATAAATAGACCAATTGGCGGAAACCACTCGAGCCACGTACGCAAGGTGGACGGTGCGAGCTTCACAACCACGCGATCAAGATTGACGAACAGCTGCTCAAGCGATTGATTGTTATCGACGACATGACCGGCCTTCTCGATTTTCTTGGCGATAGGCATTTGGCTCTGGATCCGCTCGCGGGCATCCTTTTCCGTGAGCCCAGAATCGCGCTGAAGCAACCGCTTGAACTGTAAATCTTCATTTGTGTTCACAACTACCGTGGTGCCACAAAAGCGATCCAACTTGCTTTCAAACAACAGAGGCACATCGAGAAATACAATCGCCTGGCCGGAAAACCAGACACGGATGACGCTCCAGGCCATGGCCTTGCGCACGGCGGGGTGAACTATCGAATTGAGAATCTTGCGGTGCCTGTCATTCCCAAATACGGTGCGTCCCAAAGCGGCCCGGTTGAGGGTTTTATCAGGAAGCAGCAGGTCAGGCGTAATGTCCGCGAAATACTGAACTATGGAGCGGTAGGCTGGGGTTCCAGGCTCAACCACTTCCCGCGCAATCACATCGGCGTCTACAATTGGAAAGCCATAGTGCTCACGGAGCCGTTTCGATACAGTTGACTTGCCGGTGGCAATGCCCCCTGTCAAGCCCACAATCAGCATATTACCGACAGCGTGCGGAGGGCGACCGGCGAAGTCAGCGGAGAGCCAGCTCGTGGGGCTAGGGGGAGGAGAGACAGCTTATGCTAAGAGGAACAGCGAGTAAGGCGTTTCCAGTGAGTCAAGGAGAGGAGGCTACCTCAGAAACTACTAAAGGTGGACTCACTACTAACGTTCAAGGAATAGTGGCATTCATATGAACCTAAATGAAGTCCGGCATCTTTTTTGCCCCGAGTAGTTCCACTAAAATCCGTCACCGCTGTTGCAGGTGCCATGCACCAGGGTAAGCAGAAGCAACGGCCATATGCAAGCAGGCGGATTACCTGTGGGATAGTGATAAAACTGGATCAGAGTCTGCATAAGCTTCTTCCTTACCCACCAGAAATCGAGTTCGACATGACCGAGGGCAAAGTTATTACTTGCAAGGCTGCAATTGCCTGGGAGGCCGGAAAACCTCTCTCTATCGAGGAGGTTGAGGTTGACCCGCCCAAGGACCATGAGGTTCGCGTGAAAATTCGCTACACGGGGGTCTGCCACACCGACGCTTATACGCTGTCTGGTGGCGACCCCGAGGGCCTGTTTCCGAGCATCTTGGGGCACGAAGGCGGAGGAATAGTCGAGAGTGTGGGTCCTCTTGTTGAGAGTGTGAAGCCTGGTGACCACGTCATTCCACTGTACACGCCGGAATGCGGAAAATGCCAGTACTGCCGCTCGGATAAGTCTAACCTGTGCAATGCTATTCGGGATACTCAGGGTCGCGGTTTGATGCCTGATGGAACCTCTCGTTTCCGGTCTAAGCGCACGGGTGAACCGATTTATCACTACATGGGCACTTCGACGTTCTCTCAGTATACGGTACTGCCTGACATATCTGTCGCTGTGGTCAAAGAGGAATCTCCGCTCAACCGCATCTGCCTGCTGGGCTGCGGCATTACCACAGGCATGGGCGCGGCGATGATTACTGCCAATGTCCAGGAGGATTCTACGGTTGCTGTATTCGGAGCTGGCACTGTTGGTCTGTCGGTTGTCATGGGCGCTAAAAGACGTGGTGCCAAGGAGATCTGGGTCGTGGATATCGACGACAAGAAACGCAAGTGGGCCGAGGAATTTGGTGCCACTAAGTTCGTCAATCCTAACGACTGGAAAGGTAAGGATGAGACCTTCGTCCAGCATTTGGTCAAGGAGACTGATGGTGGCTTCGATTTCACCTTTGACTGCACAGGTAACACCGAGGTTATGCGCACGGCATTGGAAGCATCGCACCGTGGGTGGGGCCAGTCTATCGTTATTGGTGTTGCTGCCGCAGGCAAAGAAATTTCCACTCGCCCATTCCAGTTGGTGACAGGCCGCTCGTGGCGCGGCTCAGCTTTCGGTGGCGTGAAGGGCCGTTCACAACTCCCCGGGTTTGTGGACGATTACGCTGAGGGTCGTATCAAAGTAAACGAGTTTGTGACCGGCGAGCGCCCACTGGCCAACATCAATAAAGCGTTTGATGACATGCATGGCGGCATGAGTCTTCGCACTGTCATTGACATGGAGGTGCCTGAAGTGGCTTGAAGGAGTAACGACTGGCATCACAAGGAATAAATAAGTAAGTATACGCTCGCTTAAGGAATACGAATAAATAAATAAACAAGCAATATCAGCCTCGCCAATACTGGGCCAGGCTATGCAGTCGATCAATCACGATGGGCATGAACGCGTTGACACTATCGTTGATGAGGTTCTGGAAATGCAAAATAGCTTCCTCCTCACTCATACCGAGGGCGAATCTTTCCTCAACTTTATGCACCGCTTGGCCGTGCTCCATCATGATGTTGGGAATTGTCGATTCGGTCATCAGGTTGAACAGGGCAAGAATTAAGTTGGCAGACCGGCGCAGCGTAGTGAATGCAGTGAAGCAGTAGCTCCTAAATCGTGTGTAGTTCTCAGAATTGATGCCGCCCATGCCATCAATAAGCTGAATGGGTAATTTGATCATTGGCGGGAACGGCTTGGGATCTCGACCAAGTATGTATCCGAAATCGATATGGAAAAAGTGGCCCTCTGGTGTAATCAAAAGGTTCTCCAAATGGCGATCACCAACGCCTACCAAATAGGTAATAACAGCGTATCCCGCTGTTGAGCGGACATAGTTATCCATCACATCAGCCTTGACCCCTAAGGGTTGGGAATCATCCGCGTTATGCTTACGGAGATATGGCAAGATGCCATGGTATTCCGATAATACCGTTGCCAAAGTTTCATTGTTAATGAATTCCATTGCACCATCAACAGGACTCGTGGCCAAGATGTGGTACGGCATGAGTTTCAGGTCCAGATTCTCGTTCTGCAGCAATTGGTCCATTAATTGGATAATCTGTACGATTAACTGATCCTGACGCAGATCGTCGCCTGATTTGAAGATCATGCGATATTTTCCGCCACCTTGGACTTTGAGAGTGATCAAGAGAGGCTGCATTGTAGATTTGAAGACAGAACACTCTTCTGCTACACATCCAACTACCACAACTGCCGGGTCTAGAGGCAAAGTGGTAGGCAGGAAAGAGACCAGCTCATTTCTAGGATCCGAAATGTACATTCGCAGCTGCTCAATGCGTTTGGGTCGCGACTCTTTTGATTGCTTAACTAGTTTGGCCAGCTCCAGAAGTTTGTTCATGAATTTTACCTGGAATTTGACTTGTAAGATCTGTTCATCTCCATTAGGAGCTGCTGGCAACGCTACCAAGTAATGCTTGAGAATCGGCTGAAAGACTTTCATGCCATACCGACGGTCAAACGTCTGCACTGACACATACCAGTAGAAAAAATTACCAAGCGTTGGATTTAAAACTGCTCGATTAACCAAAAAGCGCCCGAGGTACGACTTTGCTGGCGTTCCTTGCCAATGCTCGAATTTCAGAGCTTCGACCAATTGCAGTAGGTATAGTTGGAGTTCATGATCCGAAGCATTGCGCAATCTATCCACAGCAAAAGCGCGCACTTGCGAGTTCTCAACGTCCGGACCTAACAACTCCAAGGCGGCCGCCACGTCAATTTCAACCCAGAGCTTCAGGACTTCTATGGCTCGCGTTTCTTCTGCAGGATCATCCCAAGCAACAGACTTGACAAACTTTGTCAACGCATTTTTGTGCTTGATCAAATAGTATCTGTACTTCCACACAAGATTCTTATCGTTGCTTGTGAGCTCTTGTACCGGGGAGCGGTTGATGATAATCTCCAGTTCATCACGTACCTTGGCGTTTGGCCGGAAATCCGTATCATCACTGGCCAACCGCACCAACCGGCGGTATTTAGTTTCAATTGGCGTCTCACGGCTCGGGTCAGGGTCGTAGGTGGACATGACAGGCTGCGGCTCTGTATCGTCAAATACTGCTACCGTCTGGTTGAGAAGCTGGTTGTTGGATATCATTGCTTGATTTGCAACATCATAGGGTATTTCGTCGAACACAACATCGAGGCCGAACATTGGTAGCTCAATAGTCAGACTGTGACGTGTCTTGTCATCCTTCAAGGTTTCTTTATTGATTTTCTCAATAGTGCGGAACACCATATTGTCCAACCAGTCCACAGCCTTAATTTCGCCCGCCTGATGACGTTTGATAAGCTTCTCAAGCTTGTCCATTTCGGACTCATCGGTAGCTTTGAACGACGTCCGCGAGTTGGGCAAACCGTCTGCGCGCTGGTCAAGCCATATTTTGAGCTTTTGTCGACCCTGGCGCAGGGTATCATCTTCTTCATTGAATAAAGGAATTGTAGTACCACCATATACTAGTGGAGTCACATTGCCCGATGGGCCCCAAATAGTGATTGCCAATTGCGAAGTGAGGGGCAGCTTAGCCACAGATATAGGCAACTCGAGCCACTCGTTCCATCGTTGCGTAGACTTCGGCGGTTTATAGGATGTATGGACGGGAACCGTTAAAGGCTTGGCATCAGAAACAACCTGCACACTTACGGAGAGACTCACTGGGGCCAAAGAGCCGAGGAATGTCAACGCCTTCGCTGGATCTTCGATGACCTCAGACGCCGGCAACTTCTCTCTATGGCCCTCCAGTACGCCAATATTTACCCTGACAGGTTTCTCAATCTGCGTGGAGCGATAAAAATTGAGCACCATTTACCGTTCAACAAACTCCACTGGAAACACGAATAGTATAGAGACGCAATATCCTGAACCGTGGGTGCGCGAGACTAGAGAATGGTTCAATCTCTGGGTGCTGGGTTCCATAACAACGGTGCGTTCATCTATCACGTGATTGGCAGAGAAACAGTAGGCGACAGCAATACATGGGGCTTCCCTTTTCTAACACAATGTTGCGGCTGCGGGCTTCTTCCGGCGCTGCTCGCTGGGTTGGTATCTCCAAAGCACTTGTTAATGGCCCCGCTCTATTTTCCAGTATCACATTGAAGCGGGCGTATTCCGGTTCCTCCAACGACAACGGTCCAAAGGCAGGCGACAACCTCATGTATGTGGATCCTAATGATCCCAACCTAAATACAAAAGAGTTTTTCAAATTTCAGACAGGTCGCTGGCTTAAGAATGATAAAGCTGAGCGGGCTGCTCGAGAGACGAAGTTTAGCCTGGTTGGACTGCTTAAGGTCTTGAAGGAGCATGTCGACTATTTGCAGAAGAACCCGGAGCAGAGCGAACTTGCCATCGCTACCATCGAGCCTATGTTCGAAGGAAAGCACAATAAGTTGTACAAGGTAACTCTCAAAGATGGCCGCATTTACGTTTTGCGTATCCCATATGCAATTGGACTCAAAGAGTACCGCGAAAAGCGTCTGCTGTCTGAAGTGGCGACCATGGACTTTTTGCAGAAAAAGCACGGGCTGAAGCTCCCCACACCTGTAGCTTGGTCTGCTACTTCGAACAATGACCTTGAATCTCCCTTTATTCTCATGGACTTTGTTGCTGGAGAAAAGCTCATGAAGTTTTGGCGGCCCTGGTCAGAGGATGTTCAGGAAAAGTCGGCCACAATCAAGCCAGTGGTCGATTTCCAGGAGAAAATTCTCAGCACCAAGTTCAATGAAATTGGTAGTCTCTATTTCACGGAGGACGTTGATCCTAAGTACCGGACCGAGCTGCCATACGATGGCGAGACAGATCCGGAGTTCAAAGATCGCTGGAGGATTGGCCCGACCACGGAAAAACGCTTTTGGAAAGGCACGTCGGCCGACGTGGGTGCCGAACTTAGAGGTCCATGGAAGACGTCCAGTGAATATCTCAAGGCGACATCAGACATCCAACTAGCGTATATCAACGACGCACTATCACACAGGCCTGATAGGGAACTGTTTCAAAAGGCTAAGAAATCTGTCGAGCGATATGCGGCTGTTATTCCTGAACTTTTCCGTGAGAACGAACTTTCGGAAGCAACAACTTCGTTCCGCCTGCATGATCCAGATTTGAGTCCTTTGAATGTCCTCGTCCAGGACGAAATGACAAAGTTCTGGCTAATTGACTTTGAAAATACTGCTATTCGTCCGTTCATGCTTCACGGCGTACCTTGGTTTGTGCGCAACCGTGGTGAAAGAATTTACAAAACGGATGAAGTGCCAGGCTATGACGGTCTTCCTGAGGTTCAAAAGGCTGCTGTGCAGCACTATATTCGCTTAACAGAATCCGAGTTTGCCTATGAGTTCTTGCTGCATAATGCGCTTCCTGATCTATTCCAGGCTTTGAATCCTAACATTAAGCGGCGCGAAGAGCTCGTTGAACGTGCTTTAGCTGTGGACATTGACACAGGTTTCTACAATGACTTGGACTTCGCCGTTCATAAGTTGGGTGCGGCCTGGCCTTTCCTCAGTTTAACTCCAACACGTGAGTATCCTGTTTCCTACGAGGATGCAGAGCTGGACGAGTTGGCCCACGACATCAACTCTTGGAATAACGAGGTGGCCCGGAATACGGTCATTGAGTCCAAGGGATTCATTTCCTCGACAAAGTTTGATCAATACCTCGGAGAGGGTAAGCTCATTCCTCAGGATGATGGGAACTACGAGTTCTCTAAAGAATTCTTAGATTCCATTGGACCGGGTGAGATTTAGTTTTATCATTTAGCTAATTGAAATGTACATAGTTTTTTTTTTTTGAAAGAAGTTCCCGCCTTCTAAGTAGCTAATTGAAATGCTTACTGGTTGCTGCTCTCTAGCGTGTTGACGGTCACAATTGGTCTCTCCGTCATCATGTTAGCCATGTCCAGCAAAGGCTTCCAGTGGATATGCTTGGGCCGGCGG
Source organism: Wickerhamiella qilinensis (assembly GCA_030556915.1). Classification (NCBI taxonomy): domain Eukaryota; kingdom Fungi; phylum Ascomycota; class Dipodascomycetes; order Dipodascales; family Trichomonascaceae; genus Wickerhamiella; species Wickerhamiella qilinensis. The sequence continues at coordinate 97,418 of JAKTUW010000001.1, forward strand.
TGCTGAACATCTGTCTCGTACTCCCATAACTGTGTGATTGGCGTAGTAACAACCTTGGCCTGGTTAATACCCAACACACAAGCAGAGCTGGTGCCTTCATCGTCTCCGAGGCGGTCATAATGGACATTCTGTTCGATAAATTGAACGCACCGAATGGCCAAACGAGTAGCACGGACCCGATCCATAGGTGAGGGCTGACCACCCTGCTGCAAGTGGCCAGGAATGGCCTCGCGAGCATCAAACTTACCGTGGCTTTCTGTCTCAAAGATAGAGGCCAGATTGTGGGTGGTGAACCCAGGGGAAGCCTTTTCGTTGCGAATCACAATACGGCCAGCCCGCTGCCTGCCCTGGTCTTTCGCAAATTCCTCTCTTAGGTGCTTGATATCGGCAGACATCTGAGATAAGGAGATTCCATCTTCTGGAGTATACACGGCATGAGCACCACAGACAAGAGCAATGTAGGAAGCAATATATCCACTAGCGCCTCCCTGAACTTCTACGATGAATACACGACGGCGTGTGGAAGAAGCCGATTGCTTCACGACATCGGTGTACTCAACCAGAGAATTCAGACAGGTGTCAGCTCCAAGAGAATACTCAGACCCTGGAACATTGTTTGAAATGGTAGCAGGAAGGCAAACAAGGGGTATACGGAAAGCAGGGTAGGTGCTACGTGCCTCCTGCAAGATCTGAAGCGATCTGAACGCTTCGAAGCCACCGATAATGATCACGCCGTCAAATCCATACTTGCCAAAATAGTAAGAGATCATGCCCAAGTCTGTAGTGGGCAAGTTGCGGTTGGTACCAATCTCACAACCACCTTGAGCGAACATGTTCTCGGCTTCCATCCAGGTCAGATCGTGAACTGACTCATGACGGGCCAGACCTGTCCAGCTATTGTGAATAGCATAGGGTTTGTGGCCGCGAGCAAAGCAATAAGCTGCAGCAGAAGCTACAGCTGCATTCATACCACCAGCGGGGGCGCCAACGGCAACGATCGCAACCTTTAGCTTTTCTTTAGCCTCATGCTGCGGAAGCGTATGATCGCTAGATGCTAGGAGCAGATAGTTATTCAGGTGTTCTTGGAACTCCGCATCGCGAAGACTACGGGCGCGATCAAAGTCTTTGGATTGAATGGCCGCAGCAACATCTTGGGTCTCTTTGACAGCATCCACCAAGCTTACGTTCGTAATATGATTCTCTTTCATTCCGATCATTGGCGAAGGAGTATCTGGCGTGGCTTCCAAGATCGCTTTCACAGCTGCAGCGCCTTGTACAGTAGCCAGAAGTCTGTCGAATGCCACGGCAGGCCCACCACGCTGAATGTGGCCAAGGGTGGTGATCCGGGTATCGAGTCCGATTTCAACTAGTGCATCCTTGACGGCCTCAGGCTTGATAGGGTTAAGCTCCGTATCAATGGCACCCTCAGCCACGATAACAATTGTCCGGCGGCGTCCAGCTTCTTTGTGCTGACGTGCAAGGGCCTGCATTTCCTTGGGCCATTCTCCAGCAACGGGAGGGCGCTCCGGGATAAATAGATAGTCAGCGTGTGTGGCAATTCCTGCTAATAGAGCCAGCCAGCCACAGTTCCGGCCCATAACCTCAATAACAAATGCTCGGGAGTGTGACTTGGCCGTGGCTTCGATCCAGTCCACGTTACGGCAGATACGGTCAAGAGAAGAATACGCGCCGATCGTGACGTCGGTCATGGCCATATCATTATCAATGGAGCCTACCATTCCGCAAATATAAAGATTCTTATGCTCCTCTGCCTGAGATTTCGTTATTTCGCCTTTAGCCGCAAGCTCCTTGATCAGATCCGGCCAGTCATGACGGAAGCGATCGGCACCGGTCAACGAGCCATCGCCACCACATACCACCAGAGCGCTGATGCCCTTGTCCACCATGTTTTTGGCGGCACGCATACGACCACCACGCTCTTTGAACGCCATGCTCCGGGCGGTACCAATTGATGTGCCGCCGATCGACAGATATCCCCGGACATCGTCCCACTCCATCTGCTCAATGTATCGGCCGCCACTGACAAGGCCCTCATAGCCTTCAAAAACAGCAAAAACATCACATCCGTTGTATATGCCCGTGCGGATCACCGCTCTCACGGCCGAGTTCATACCTGGGGCATCGCCGCCAGACGTGAGCACAGCTATTTTGCGCCTTGGGGCATCGGGAGCGATCCTAGGTTCCATGTTAGAAGGCAGTTTCTTACCATCACCGAGATCTGTCGGTAAGATCGCTGGGGTTTCTTGACGGGTGGACGGAGCACGAGTCGAGGTCTCAGATTTCACCTTAGGCACCTGCGACACCGGGTTGTTGTGTGTCGTGAATCCGATAAGGTTGCCCAACGGATCATAGACAAACAATTCGATGGGATCTCCAACAGGCGGATTGACCTGTTTATTCACAGGAAGGTCGCTGAGATGGGCAGCCTCAAGCTGCGAAACGGGGAAAAGGGTGGCCGGATACATAGTGCGCCAGTCTGTGCTATCGCTGGCCGCTTTGAAGCGCTGGATGCGGGTTTCGGCCTCTTCCTTAGAGACACCCAGCGCTGCTAGCCGGATGGTTACTGCGCCTTCTTTTCCAGATTCATCTGCGGGCAGGATCAAAGTCACTTCTCGCTCAGATCCATGAGCCCGGTGCAGGCCGCCTCCGCCAGTGCGCGGGCTCCAGTCCTGATTCAAAAGGAACCCGAGCTTCTTGTAGTACTCGATCGCAGCATCGAAAAGAACCGGGTCGCTCGTAGCCATACTTGCCACCGTCATTGTTGCGGACTGCATTGTTGGTGTTAAAAAAAATCGAGATCACCTACCTGGACGTTTGGGCATGCACCGACTTCTGCAGAGATTGGGGCAAGGGCAGCGAGTTGCTCAACAGGCGGCCTGACATTCGTCAGATGGATGTGTGTGTGTGGAAATCCCTTATTGACGCTAGACGATTTACTAGGTGGATATTCGGTGTACAATCTGGAAAATCGAAGATTTCCAGCTGAGCAGGCGATCTTTTGTCTTCACTTTCAATAACACGAGGACAGTGGTTATCCCACTTTTGCCCACACTTCAAGGTGGTGGGTGGCAGTCGATTCTAGCTTCAGATCCGAAACAAAGGCTTGACTGCTTTTAATTCGGCATTTGTTTTGTTTTTTCCTTTTTTTTTTTTTTTTTTTTTTTTTTTTGTTTTCTCACCTTTTCAAGTTACGTGAACGATTTCATTCAGGTACAGCGGGGCACTGAATAACCGGACGTGGCACTGGCTGCGCTTTGCAGATTCAGTCAAACTACGTCATCATGCACAACAGTAGTTAGTTGTGCAAACAAGCACAACCACCGTTGACTTTTAGTCGGGTTGGCTGCTTATTTGCTCAGCCGTGATGGCGGTGCTGCCTGCTGCCTTCTGCCTGCTGCCTGCTGCTCGCTCTGCAGGGCTGATGGGCCCAGGGACTGCGGCAGGCTGAGCACTCCCAGCTCTGATAGCGTAGGCCTACGGCGGACCTAGTGGTCCCAAGGTGAGGACCACGGCATGCCTACACATACTCTCGTCATCCTCAACTGAAGGCCCGACCAGCGAATCGACAGATAACGTTCCTAGCTGTTTATCATGCCCGGACCGCCACCTCCTCCGCCGCCTCCGCCAATGGGGTTCGGCACTCCTCCCCATGGTGGTGCAGGTGCGACAGCTCCTCCGGCGCTGCCCGCAGTCGATAGCGGGCGCAGCGCTTTGCTCGGCGACATCCAGAAGGGCATGCGCCTCAAAAAGGCTGTTACCAACGACCGCTCTGCGCCCAATGTTGGTGGCCGGATTGTCGATGCTCCCAAAGGCAGCGCGCGTCCACCGACTCGGGCGCCAGGTGTGGCCGGTGCGCCGGCCGTGCCAGGCAGCGCTCCAGCCGTGCCTGGGGGCTCTCTCGGAGGGGCAGTGCCAGGAGCACCTACCGGACCAGATATGTCCGAGCAAGTCGCAGCAACGCCGCTAATGGCCGAGCTTCTGGGTGCGAGATTGAAAAAGCGCGGAGACGGCCCGCCAAGCCCCGGCCACCCTTCCTCGGGCGCGCCGCCGGTTCCGAGCCAACTGCCGCCGCCACGCCATGTGTCTGCTGGAGGGTCAACCCACTCCGCAGCACCGCCTGGTCCTGTACACGGCCCACCGCCTGGCCGCGCGCCAGCCGTGCCATCTGCGCCAACTCACCGGCCACCAGTTCGCCGGCCAGCAAACGGTGGTCCCGCAGTCCCCGGATCGGCTCCGCCTGTGCCGGGAGGCACACCGGCCGTGCCGGCAGGCACTGCACCCACAATTCCTGCTTTGAGCGTAAGTGAGTCTCAGGCCAGCACTAAGCCCAGACCTTCTGTGCCAACGCGGCCCAAACCAGCACTCAGTGCATTAGGCAAAAAACCGCCGCCCCCAAAGCCGTCCAAGCCGCCATCGCTCTCCGGTGTTTCTACCCCAGAGCATTCACCAATCAGGCCGTCTCTCAATGCGTCCCCTGCTCCGAGTGATGCCCCTCCTGCTCCTCCTCAGTTACCGGGTATTCTTGGGCAAAGAGCACCTTCGGGCAACGCACCACCTGTTCCAGGATTACGTCCAAGTCCTGGTCACTCGCGAGTGTCTTCGGCTTCCGCCAACTTGAGCTCCCCGGCCTCGCCACCTTCACCGAGTTCTGCTGCTCCGCCACGAAACAGCCTTTCCCTTGGAGGGGGGAGGCCGCCGATCCCTGGTTCGCCTGCTCCAGCGGGAGCTCCTTCACAGTCACCCTCTGCACCTCCTCCCCCTTCCCCACCCGGTGGCGCGCCAAGTGGGCAATCTGGGGGTGGTATGAACTCTGTTATTGCGGCCATAGCTGGAGGTGCACCCAAGATGCCGGCCTCATCAGTACCACCGGCCCTTTCGCCAATGACCACTAGTTCAGCCAAAGCTGGGCCATCGCTTGAAAATGGAGGTCCGCGACCGCCAACAAATGGTGCGGCTCCGCCGCCTCCACGTCCACCGGCCCCGCCATCTGGGCACAAGCTCCCAGGTGTCTCGCCCCGTGCTCCTTCGAGTGCCACCCAAAGCAACCCTCCAGCTGCCCCTCCAAGTGCTCCACCCAGCATTCCGTCTAGCATTCCAACCAACGCACCCCCTAGCGCACCCCCTAGTGCACCCCCTAGCGCACCCCCGAGCGAACCTCCAAATGCGCCGCCGTCCGTAAATGGTGCAGGGCTCAGCGCACGCAGAGCACCGCCTCCAGCTCCTGCAGGTTCACCTGCCGCTGTTGTGGGTGCCAGCAATGGGTCTGGGTCCCTAGGGCGCATGGACTCTTCTTCTTTTGCTCTCCAGACAAGGCCCCAGAAAATCACAATTGACGATAGTAGGTGGAAGTTTAAAGAGCGCAGAGAGCTGCCGCCACCCCGCAAGCTTCCTCAGAACCATTTCTCCTCAAAAACGCGAATGTATCCTAGTGGCCGCGGCTCGACTGTACCCCTGGACTTGAGCCTTTACAAATGACAGGTGTGAAAGTGCAGCCTCACTAACTATTTATCTTTGGCTGCTAGGTCGCGATTTTATTCTGCGGCTAAGACAGACTTATGTACAATCTATATTTTGTTTGTTCACGAACCCCAGCCGTCGCGCCACCGGGCCCGCCAGTTCCGGCAGTCGAAGGTCGGCTTACCCAGCTTCTCGTTCACGACATTGTGGGCATCGCATAACCAGAGACTCAGGTCGTCGCGCCCGTCCGTCGTCGGCCGGTGGTCTTTTAGGTACTCTCGAAAGTCTTCGGCACAAGGTGCACACGGGTAGTATTTGGCAAACGTGCTGATAAACGTCGACATCTCGGCCTGCTCGGAGGGCGATGCCCGCAAAGGGTACCGAGCAGCCATTGAATGCAGAAAGGTCCAGGTACTGCTGCCCAATTGGGCCGAATCCGGCGGATCGCGTCTGTAGGCCGCAGGCAGCTCGCTCGTTAGGGTCGTCCAAGCTGTGCCGGCGCTGCCCGCTGAATTGGCGGCGCCACCAAAGCTCGCGCCCCCAAATCCGGCTCCACCAAGTGCCTGAAAATCCTCGAGCGTGTTACATGCTCGGCATGGTTTGCCGTTCTCGTCCAAAATGACCTTCCGGCCGTTGATGACGGTTTGAGTATATGCCATGACAAACAGTCCGGTCGAGCCCCAAGCCTGCCTGATAGCCTCCCTCTCATGCTGGCAGGCCCAACCCAGAGAGCTAAGTACGAGAAAAGTGACTGACATTTAGGGGGTGCCAGCGACCGGTAAAACTGATTGGCTTAAGCCTGGCAGCGGTACTGTAAAAAGTGGGCTAGCGAAAACTCAGCAACATGTGCTGGTCGAGCATCTTCCTCCCTTACAGCAATCTAGCAAACAGTCAATATGATATTCTCTATATTTACAGATTAACAAGGACGAAAATGTGGTCATGCTAGGTCGGGCACAATGTTGTTCGGCAGCAGTGGGGCAGAGGACACCTCACCAAAAAAGTCAGTGGTTTTGAGCGGACGGATGGCATTGCCGTGGCCGGTGACACGGCGGCCGTCGCGGAAGTTCCGGCGGATATACTCCCGCATAGCCGACATTGCAGCTTCGCGACACAGTTCTTTGAGGTCTGACCCACTGAGACCGGCCGACTGGTCGATCACAAACTGCCAGTCGAACCCAGGCTCGAGCCGAGTGTCCTTCAGCAGCAGTTGCAGGATGCGCTCACGCTCGGGCGCCTTCGGCAGCGAGACGGCAAACCTCTTGGGCATGCGCCGCAGAATCGCCCGGTCGATCTCATTAGGCCGGTTTGTGGCGGCAAGAACCAAGACGCGCGAGTCTGAAGTCAATCCGTCCCATAGCGTCATGAATTCGGCCTTGATCATGGCCATGCTCTCATGGTCCATCTGGCTGCGCTCTCGCAGAAATGAGTCAACCTCGTCAATAAATATAATGGCCGGCTCCAGTTTGGCTGCGAGCGAGAAAATCGCTGCCACAATCTTGTTGGACTCGCCGAACCACTTATCCATGATGGACGACATCTTTACGTTGATGAAGTTGGCCCCACTCTGGCTTGCCAGAGCCTTAGCCAGCATGGTTTTACCGCAGCCGGGTGGCCCGTACAACAGTACGCCCTTTGGTGGCTTCAAGAGAGCCGAATGACCCGCGTACAAATCCGGCTCCGTCAGTGGATAGAGCACTGTTTCCCGAAGCTCGTCAATTATGCCGTCGAGGCCGCCAATGTCGGCAAAGCCAACGTTTATCTCAGACGGACCAACAACATTGGCCAGCATGAGCTCCTCGTACTCATCAAGTACAAGCGGCACTTCTGGATTTGCCACTTGCAACCGGCGAAGAGAGGCCTTGGCCCGCTTCTTTGACGCATCCGATTGGAACGGTTTGCCACTCTGCGTGAGCAGCACGCTCATCAGGTAGTACATCGACGTACTGGCACCAGCAAGGACCAGCACATCCACAAGAAACTTCCATCCTGTCGTTTTGCCCGACATGGGTTACCACTGTACCAGGACTGGATTGACGGTCTGCGGAGAATCGGCCACCGTGCTGCGTCTCTTGAGATGGAAGATTCCCTGCCTTAGTCACATGGGAATGCCTAGGTTATAGGTAAATATCAAGACCTTACCGAGTCTGTCACGTGTTGGCGCTTGTTTGTGCATGCAGCTAGCTCGTCGCCACAAGTGCAAGTAAATTTGGAGAACTTTCGTCCAGAACGTCCGGCCTCGAATAAGTTGCGCTTGTAATATGTGCCTCTGAAATTGATTGCTACCCCAGTTTTGGAAGACACGGCTGACAAAGTATTCTCTTGCGACTTAGTCTTCACAGGATATGCTATCAAATTATATACCAATTTCTTGTGTTATTGGGAGGGACAGTTCAGGTAATGGCTCAAACGTCGTACCGCAGTGCCAATGCCTGGCCTTATAGCAGTAGTGAGATACTTTAGAGAACCGACTGCACTCTGGTACCATTCGCTCTCTTTCGAGTTAGTAAAGTCTTTTCCTCCGGAACGTATCGCAAGTCAATTCTCGGATGGAATAACTGTTCAACTAAATCAAATTGAATGCAAGCGAGGCGCTGCAGGTCAACTGGCTTCCCTGGCAAGCATCCGTCTAGTGACCAGCATTATCCCGCCAGCAGCTTATGGCTTGCTGGCTTAGGGCGTCAATGCTTGGATCCTGAGATATTGAGGTCTGGCACACCCACGCAATCGCAAAACATAATTTGAACAAACTAGAAAAACCTAGCATTATTTCTTATTCGTTGCTCAACAAAGTAAAGCTTCCTGTGAGCTTGACTCTATAAAAAGGTCTTGTCCTTCAGCAGGATCTCATTTGACCGTTTGGCATCGAGAAACAATTCTTGAGCTTCCTCGATGTCTGACACCTCTATCACCTCGCGGCCGTTGGCACCAGCAAGAACATATGATGGAGCCATCAGCTGCAAGGCGTAGCGCATGGAGGTTTGCGCACCAACAAGACCCAGCTTGTCCAGTGCGCCTGGGCTCAGCGGCGAGCCCTCCACCAGCGAACGACGCTCGATAATAGTCCGCGTCTCATCCTGGTCGTACGGAAGCGTTCTCACAATCAGCAGACGATCCAGCAGGTCCGGTGGAATACCATGGGGCGCAACCAAATCGCTGGCCCCACGAACCTTTGTCAGGCCCCTGTTAGTGGCAAGCACAACAATGGGCGAAATTGGAGATTCAAGCGCGCGGTTAAGGTAAGTGAAGGCTTCCAAGTCGAGCATGTGCACTTCGTCAATAAACAGAACTCCTGGTATAAGTTCGGCAATACCTTGGTCGATATACTTCTGCACAACTTTATTGATTTCCTCGCGCAGTTTTTCTGTGATCTCGGTCTTTTTCGGCTTCATGAGCTGGCCCATCATGGACATAATGTCCTGGCCACCTTGGGGGCGCGCATTGGCTACATCAAGGTCGTGAAGTGTGACATCCTGCACAATTTCCTTTTTCTTGTGAACGTCGCCCTTTGGTAGCGGGACATACTCCTCGGCTTCCAGATCAAACTCCGTAGCATATACGTCAGAACGGCCAACACGCTTGACGGACCCTGTGTTGGCTTCAATGTAAATCACATCGCCAATGGTGATTTTTTCCTTCTGGATGCTCTCGTAAATACTCGGATCCAGACGTAGCTGTTTGGTTCCTTTCGCCGTCTTGAGCCCAATCACCACGTGGGATATGGACTTGCCGTACCCACCGAGCGGGTTTTCGGTTTCCTCCGGCGTAATGTCGGTGACTTCGCCTTCGTACACCTCTTTCGTTTCCTTGATGCGAATCCCGATCGCCCGGCGGAAGTTCTCCATCAAAGCTTCGGTCTTCTTGACCTCAGCGCTGTAGATTTCACTGCCCACTATGGGGCAGAAGGGCACTTTGGGGCCGAGTTCTTGCGAAATAGCCAGCGCCAGGGCGGTCTTACCTGTGCCTGGGGCACCGGCCAGCAACATAGCCTTGCCACTGAGTTTTTTAGCCTTGATCATGTCTACGACGATGCCACAAGCCTCGCGAGCTGCCATCTGCCCTACAAAGCCAGCGTCCACTGGCTTTGCCAAGCCCTCATCGTCGAGCCCGAGGCCCTTGATATGAGTGTGCGCGGCGGCCCTGTCGCGGTTGGAAATGGCTTTTACTTCCGAGATTTCCACCATGTATCCTACAGGATGTGAGAAATGGGAGTTCTTAGACTAGTAGGCGACGCAGTGGCAGAACGCAGAACGCACTAATGTTAGTAAGGCCACGGGTGATGACGGATCACCTTACCTTGACCACGACCTGAGAACTGCTGTAGGAATGTAAATTTTGGAGCTAGGTCACCCGCGTATATAATTTAATAAAACCCACGTGAACAAATGTGGATTATGGCCACTGGAGCTGCGGGAGGCTCCGCACCCTTACATATGTACAGTTCAGTAACCGTCCTCGTCAATCTCGACATTGTCATTTGGTTCCTTGGGCTCCTGGTTCTCCGACCATTGCGTGATATCATCGATATAAGACAGAATGGTCGAGACAGACTCGGTGTTCTTCGCATGTAGTGGGAGAAATTGAACCATTCCAAAGTCCTCCGTCAGCTTGGCGATGGCGCGGCTGAGGTCGGCATACTTGGGGTTCATATCGTCACTTGTCTCATCCGCCATCAAAAGAGGATCGGGATTCAAATACCGCTTGAGCTCGCGCTTGGGAACGTCCTTGAGCATGTCAACCTTGCTAAGAACGTTGATGTGTGGGGTCTCTAGTAGAATCATAGCCGACATGGCCGACAATACCCCTGAAAAATACTTGGCCCGATCCAGAATGAATGGCGCCTCTAGCAGATAGGTAGCACAAACGGAAAAGTTGAGTTGCTGTGTTAGGTGTTTTACCAGAGCGGGCATGGCCGGAAAGTGGGTGTACAGCTCGATCTGGCCCGGACAGTCGAAGATCAGGTACTCCTCCTCGTAATCGCCGATTTCCTGGTCAAACCAGTCAAGATTGTCAAGCAAAAACTCGAACGCATACATCAACCCGCCATTGGGGCCGAGCTCCAGTTCCTCCATAACGTCCTCGAGAGAGATCAGGTCTTTGATGTCCACGGAAAACTCATAGTCCTTAGGTTCTGCGGCCGGATCCAGGTTAACAATATGCGCTTTACGCCCTACCGACTGCAAATAGGATATTAATGCCGAGCAAAATGTCGACTTGCCGGCTCCGGCCGGGCCCATCACCAACACACCTACCTTAGACATGGCAGATAGATTGTTCCATGCTGCCCAGACTTAATTAGTAAACACTTGGCTGGGGGGGGGGGGGGGGCCGCGCTCGCTAGCAGAGCAGGGCCCATCGTTGGCAGACCATAACTAGCGAGCAACAATTACTATACCATTTATCTGTATCGATTCTTAGAACACATATAAGACAGCCTGACTTCAGGGCCATAAAAGCTCACTGACAAACCTGAGAAGCGCCACCACCACGTTCTGCGCGCTCCGCCACAGCAATACAGATACCGGCTGGTAGACCTGGACGTCGTGCCTCTCGTATACACTCAGATCCTTCGATGTGGGTAGATGGGGGATGCTTGGAGCGCGCGATTGGATCCACTGCCAGGCGGATGTCGATTGAACACGCTCCAAGGCCGTCTCCACGATATCCGACTTGACAACGCGGGTTACACTAGCTGCAGCTGCGGAACTGACAGCTTCCCAGGCATTGGGGAAGAATAAGCGGAGCAGCAGCAAGATGACCGCACCAAGAGTCACGGCAATGCCCAGAATAATCATGCCAGGCGCCTCAACGTTCAGCATGCTCAGAGTGATCTGCTGGTCAGTAGGCGTCGTGGTGAGCCATTGAAGTGGCAGGCTCTCGACCTGGCCAAGGAAGATAGGGATACGTTGCATTGCCCCCGACTTGAGAGCAACCACGTTGTGAATGGCGCCCCTCGTGATCGATAATGACTGGTTTGCCAAAGCGGACGCGTCTATCGGCGCGTCGGTGAGAGGAATCACTGGGATCTCCACATCTTGGCCCCTGTACCTCTGTGTTCGCGCCAGGCCTTCTTCCAAGCTATCCTCACCTTCACCTGCAAACACTAGTGTGCTCCCGTGCCACACCAGATATACCTGACGGTACGTGTCCAGCGCCGTGGTGGGCTGGAGAGTTGTATCGAAGCCAAACTTGTGCAGCTGGCGGCCGTCGTGCCACAGCAGGCGCGCACTACCGGCCTTTTGCTTCTCGAGCTTTGCTGCGGGACCACGCAGGTCATTTAGAATTTTCCGGGCCTCCTCCAGAGTGGGCCCCACCAGCACCAAGTCTACATGGCTGTGCTTTTCTGCGTTCGAGGGCGGTGTCAGAGTTACATTGGCAATTGATTGGGGCGCGAGTCTCGGAAGATCGATTTTCCCGACAATGTCTTTGAGAATGCTCGGAGGTTGTTCCTCCTCATCTTTCGTCGCAATAACCACCTTTTTGGGGGTCGATGGCCGGCTCATTTGTGAAGTATACGGCAGCAGTCGAAGGGCAGCAGTATCTCATTCCCCCGCGTTACGTGGGGTGATGGCCCACCCGCAAGGTTAGGGTCACACCACCACATGTGCGGGCAGCCACAGCTGCCCGCTGAACACGCACATGCGGCACACACGTAACACCACCTCGCGGGTGCAACGCGGGCACGAAGGGCAACTTAGAACCAATAGTAACACAGTTGAGTCGAGATATGCCATGGATGCATAGAATTTAGAATATATCTTCTGGGCTATATTTTGTTTTGATGGCACCAACACGGCGAGTCCTCTTCTTCCATCTGTATGACAAGGCTATCGATACCTGCCTCTTTGAGCTTGCTCTCAACTTTGCCGCGAACACCAGTGCTATTAGCACCTTTGCTATACTGGACATGTAAGGTCCCTCGAATGCCTTCGCCATCAGCCCAAAATTTGGGCACCGTATACGAGGCCACACCGTTTGTAGTGGATATGTCGTTCAGAACACCTCGCAAGTCGTATTCCTGCGAGTCGTTCAAACTAAGCAGAAGGGTTCTTGCTGAAGACACAACTAACGGCACGGCAGAGGCAAAAATCAGTACGGAGATGACCACGGAAGCAATAGGGTCGAAGCCAGCCCACCCAAAGTAATAAGTTAAGACAGTAGAGATAATGACTCCGACCGAACCCAGGGCATCTGCCATTATGTGGAGGAAGATACCGTGCATATTGTCACTCTCGTGGTCATGGCCATCTCCATGGTCCTGGGAATGACCATGAGAGTGTCCGTGAGAATGGCCGGGGGAGTGACTGTGTGAATGGCTATGCGAATGACCATGTGAATGACCTCCTCCACCGTGCGAATGTCCGTGAGCGTGCCCGTGATTAAATGCAAACAACCCAACTAAGTTGACCAGCAAGCCGCAAACGCTAACAACAATGAGCTCTCCTAGCTTCTCCAGCTCTATGGGGTGGTATATGCGATCAAAAGCCTCAACAATGATCCCTACCGAGATGACTAGGAGAAGGCACCCATTGGCGAAACCACTTACTGTCTCGGCCATGGCGAGGCCATAGGGGAACCGACTGCTAGGAGGGAATTTAGCAAGGATGCCGGCCACAAGACCGACAAGCAGGGCAAGACAGTCAAAGAACATATGAATACTATCGGATAGCAGCCCGAGAGAGTGAGACAAGATTGAGTACAACAGCTGGATAAGCATGAAGCAAAAGTTCAGCAGGAAGAAATAGAATATACTCTGAGTATCAGGATGCGCCAGGATGGAATCCAGAATGGACCAGCTAGAGCCGGAAACAGTACGTAGGCTGCTCGTACCCTTTTCAGCTGGCGTCCGACCATCATCGTCGTCGTCGGAGTTAAACTCGACGGGTAGGAGGGTACCTAAAGCCAGTCCAATGAGCTCGCCGATCTTGAAAGTACCTGTGACCGTATCAACGCCGCAAGAGATAAGACCCGTGGCCAGACCGTTAAACCTGGAGTTGACCACATCGCGCCGGGCGACAAGGAACACACCCAATGCCCCACTAGTAATGGTGCCAATGAGCAAGATTCGAAAGTCCGGGGCAAAGTGCAAAAGTGTGATCAGCAGAAAAACTACCCCAGTGACGACATCTGCCAAGGGATGACTAGCGGTCGTTCCGCCGGGCCCCAGCCACCAGAACAAGAATACCAGAGAAGGGAATCCCAGCAGAAGCGTTTTCACCAGCTCAGACGATTCTTGCGTCCTCACAAAATAAAATAACATAGCAGCACCCCAAAGAAGCCAAGGTACCAGGCGCCTCGGAGAACGCAGCATGGCCTTGCGAACTCCCGCGTTCCGCAGACCTACAGCACTCACGCATAATGCTGAAGTCCATGTGGGGGAGATAAAAACGCATGAGACAAGCATAGATACCAAACCGGCCAGCAAATAGAGCGAGCTGATCCCTGCCTGCAGGGATCGTGGGTTATTGTTGAGCAAACCCAGCCCGCCGGCAGACAACAGAATGGTTCCTGCCACGCTGACAATTGCCAGAGGCAAACCCGCGGCCGAAATAAGAAAGCGGGCAGCATGCAAGCCCGTTGGCAACGAGAGGAAGGCAGGCAGCGAGCCCAGCCAGATAAGCTGCTCGGCTCGAGTTGGTTTGACCGCTGCATGCGAAGTGTGCCTTTGGAAGTCGGACAGCAGACCCGGGACTGAGTGCAATCCCCAGGCATCCTTGGCCGTATTGGACCGTCGAATTGGAGCTATCCGCAGCGTGTCAGCTCGCTTGAGCGACGGTCCTGGCCGTATACTCGGGCGGTCCTCCATCTGCTGGACGTGGACGATGACAAGCTGCTGGGATGAGTGCCGGAATGAGACGGGGGCTGGTTCTGGGGTACCTGTTTCAGGTTGGCCCAGAGCCCCGTCACCGGCGTCGATAGTTACCACGCAGTTGCAAAAAAATCGACAAATGTAAAATGACTTTATTACGACTTTGTCTACTCGAGAATGCCACTTTGTGGAATGAGCTTCTCGTATGGCTCGTGCGGCTCCTTAGATGTCACTACTAATGGTTCCTTCAGGAGAAAAAAGAAAAGGGCCTAACCGGGAATTGAACCCGGGACCTCTCGCACCCTAAGCGAGAATTATACCACTAAACCATCAGGCCTAACTACCAGGCTGAGACCAATATATGTATATAATGTATAATGTATAGCAAGATCTTATGGGCTCTAACCATAAGCCTAAGGCTGCGCGTTATCTTGATACGGCCCAAGTCTTTGCGAGCATGCTGGACTATAAACGCATTGAGGAGGAGTTGCAGCAACTGAATCCGCAGGCCTTTGGAAGTGACGATCAAATATACATCGATGAGAGTGCTGAGCAGAAAGCTCAATTGCAGACGGCACCGTGGCGCAAAGACCCGGACTACTTCAAGCAGGTGCGCATCTCGTCCTTAGCGTTGGTTCGCATGTCAATGCACGCTAGAGCAGGCAAGACCCAAGAAGTCATGGGCGTTCTAACTGGTAAAATTAAGGGAGACACGTTTGTTGTGTTAGACTGCTATCCCTTGCCTGTGGAGGCGACAGAGACTCGCGTCAACGCCATGGGCGAGGCTTACGAGTACATGGTACAGTATTTAGAAAGCTTGGAAGAAGTTGGGCGTCGAGAAAATATTGTTGGCTGGTACCACTCACATCCAGGTTACGGATGCTGGCTGTCACGTATAGATGTGGGCACCCAGGTTCAGAACCAGTCGTTCCAAGATCCGTTTCTGGCAATCGTAATAGATCCAAACCGCACGATTTCTGAGGGCATGGTTGATATCGGTGCTTTCCGCACTTATCCAGAGGGGCACACGTCAACTAAAGCATATGCACGTGGCACGACAGGTGCTAACATTGAAGAGAGTAGTTTGGCCCGCTCGATGGTGTCAACCAAAGCCCGTGATTATGGTTTGTATGCTAATCGTTACTATCCGCTCGAGATTTTCTATTTCCCGTCGCCCCTCGATGAGCCCCTGTTTGAGTTGGTGTGGAACAAGTATTGGACGAGCTTGTTAGCCGAGAATCGCTTGAGCTCTGACTTGGAATATTCTGCCGAGGCTCTACAAAAGCTAGCGCTACACATCGAGAAGGTGAGCAAATTTTCGACGACCAACCCAGCTAATCAACGGTTTCGGCGAGATGATGATCCGGAAGCTGTACAGATGCTTGTCGCATCCGACGCAGCAGACGTGGCTTCGACGACCCTCGCTTCGCTGCTGGCAACGAAGACCCGCGATCGCTATCTGGGTTGAAATGCCAAGAGTTCCTCCTACATACTTCTTCTATACAAGTGCGGACAAAACGATTTCGCGCCCAAATGTATTATACGACACATTTCCATGTAATTTCATTAGGCTCTCCTGGGGCGGTTGCTCTGGCTCTCAGTATGCCTCAATCAGTCTTGATTTTGTTCTCCTGCTTATGCTTTTGAGAAGCAGACACGTGCGACAGAAGCCTCTTGATAATAGCTAGAAGCACGGCACCTGTCCCTAGAAGTACAACCCAGCTAGTCACATCATAAACCCGAGACTCGTCGCGGGAACTGATTGTAGGAATGCTGTAGTTGATGGGCCGAGTCTCGTGAACATAGTAAACAGTATCTTCTGGGAAGACAGATTCAAAACTCAATCCTGGAATATGTTCCAGAGGCAGCTTGTCCTGGCAAGCCCAAAACACCAACGGCGCTTGGACGGTGCCTTCCTGCTTGAGTCGGTCAGAGGGGAGAACGTACCGAAAGTGGAGCGGGATTTCATAGTCACCCACGCGGTCTATGTTTGCATCTTTGGCACCAAGGCGAATTAATGCTTGGCTCCCTTGGTCCGTCAGCCATTCTGGGGCCTCGAGATGCGTCTCGCCCCACACACCTAAGAGCTCACTTGGTGGGTTCATCCTCGGCTGGTCTTGGAGCTGGTAGCGGTCAATAAATACGTTGGAGGGAAGGTCGAGCTTAAGGTACAGCACGCAAGATTCGGGCTTGGCGGGCCACTCATCGCGCAATGCATCCAGAGCTCTGGCAGTGATATTAATGTTTAATGAAAAATGCAGACCCAGTGGCTCGGAAAACCGAGCATCGGCAGCGGCCTCTGCAGGTAACACACGATACGGCGAAACGTGGTGGAACATGAGTGGGGTCGAGACCTCTTTCTTTTGAAGATTGCGAACACGGCCATGAACGATCTGATCGGATGAGTCGCTGGCAGGGTCTATATTGAGAATGCCCACCTCGGTTTGGGCACCAATAACCCTCACAGTCTCTGTGCGTTCCTTCCAAGGGTAATATGCGTCTATCACCAGGTCATCGACAGATTGCCCGGGCAAGCGTGTGCTGTACCCGTATGATATCGAGACTGCTTGCGCTTCAGTTGCATCTTCCAGACCGTATTGGGCCAAACAGGTAAACGTGGGCCGCACTGTGCCAAAAACAGCATCCCAGTTGGCGGATTTAATAGAGCGCTGGAACGGACCAAATCCGCAGCCGGAGAGCCAGCTCTGCAACGCGTTCCAGGCCTCGGGGTCCTGGGGCAGCGTATCAATATGCAGGCCCGTTTCTATTGGCAAATCGAAGGGCGAATTGCGGACGAGCGACTCAGCCCATGAGATATGGACCGCACCGTCGGTGGGCCGCCCACTTGGAATGACGATGCGGACGTGTTTGGCACTAGGTGTGCGTTCAATAGTTACAGCAGAGCCATCGCTACTGGGCCTGACATGAACAGCCTGCGGATCTTGCACCAAAAAGCTCACTCGAACTTTTGCCCCCGAGTGTGGCATGCTACGAAGGAGGACACTGTTAGCTACCACGACTCAAGGGTGACAGGTTGGTGTCTATGCTGCCCGAGTCCGGAACTCAGCTCTTTGGTGCCAAACTGGGAGAATTAACGGGCGCGGCGTTTTGGTCCCACTAGAGCGTCGCGGTACGTATCCTGGAATCCTCCAATTAGTCAGCGAGTACCTGATGAGCTCCCCCTTGTGGATGACTGTAAGGGGGCAAGGGTTTGTTACCGCACCGTGCCTGCACACGCGTTTGTTAGGCCGACGTCCGAAGCGGAGTCAAGGGTCTAGTAGAGCCGCGCACTAACATCTTGGTATGAATCGAGATTGGTATCTATAGATTACAGCAGGTGGGGAATTTTAAGATCATACTCCAAAGTGTAGAACATTTTTCCTTTGGACAGCGAGGTCCGTTGGAAAACTCGCTTCGGAGGTAAAGATTGGGAAGCCAGCCTCCCTACGCGTCACCTGCAGCGGGGCTCGCGGCATCTGCCTACAAGGGGCGTGGCGTAGTCAGCAGTGATCAACGCATCCTAATTAACCCCTGCAGGGCCCGCGACTTCACGCTCAATCTACTTGCATTTGGCGCCGCTACTTCCTAACTGAACTCTAACATGGAGCCATCCACCCCGCCGGCCCGGCGCACAGGATTTCCGGAAACTCCAGCGACTCCTCGGTTTGGAGTGTGGGAAGACCACGACGCTAATGGCAAGCGTCGGACTGGCGCCGACCTGTTCAAAAGTACAGACCCGTCTGGGAACTTGGCTAAACCGAAAGACACCGGTCCTGTGGCCGGAGTCCTGACGCCCCGCACCACGCCACGCCGCCGTGTTCTATTTCCTCCCGAGACACCGCAGCAGGGCTCCGGCCGGCGTGGCAAAAGGCATGGTGGGTCGTTGGGCAGTAGCGTGCAGGGTCTGTCCGGGCCCAATTCGCCTGCGTCACCGCACCAAGCAACGCCGCACGGCTCACGGGGGCTAGCTATCCCTCGCAGCTTGACCCGACACTGGCCAGGGCCGGCAAAAGGCTCGGAATCGCTGGGCCCACTTCATGTTCTCGACAACAAGGACACAAAGCGCCCCGCTGTTTATACCTCACCCGACGAGCACGCGATGCCGGCAACGCACGAAGGGAAGGCCGGCATGTGGTATGTGTTCCGAGGTAAGAGGGTGTTTCGCCCGTTTGCGGGCGAGGTACCCGAGGTCAAACCCATCCAGCTCTTCAGTGCTGAGTACGATGTCAAGCCCACGACCTTATTCCCGGAAAGACCGCTGTCGAGCGTCTCGATTCGTAGCGGAGTCAATATACATACGCTGGTGGACGACTCGGAAGCAGATACAGATATTGAGTTGTGACTGTCGGCAACTCGGACTATGTGATGTGATAGAGCAGAGGTTCAAGAGCTGTGCGGGCACAGCGGATCCTAGCTCTTTAATTTAATCTCGGCATATAATGATAATAATTCCTCAATCATGCGGCGGTGGCGGGCTCGCATTGGGTGAACGAAACTCGGATGCCGACAGGGGGGTATCCGGTCGGCCAAGCTCGCTGACCATGCTATGTATGAGCCCCGAAGTGGACCCGACGTCGGTATTTGTTGGGGCGCTTCCATAGGCCGGAGCGGCCAGTCCAGTAAACGTAGCTCCAATGTTGGAAGCCTGTGCCGAGCTAGCAGAGTTTGCAGGCGAGACTTCAGACGTGCCTTTACCTCTACTAGTAGCTGTCTCACCTGCGTGATTGTTCTCCGAGTTGGCCCCTAGACCCTCTTCCTTTGGCTCGCTGCCAAGTTGTGAGCTTGCAAGTCGTTGGGCAATTTTGGAGACGCGATTTTCCACGCTTTCCCGGCGGACTATGCGCTCTGAGCTTGCACGCGACGGCTGCTGGGCGGCCTTCTTCAGCTCCTTAAACATACGCTCCCTGTCAGCCAGAAGATCAAGAACCAACTGTGTGGGGAAGCTGTCATTAATCGTCAGTGAGCTCTGCTGCCTTGGGTGCAGTAGACAGCCCCCCACCTCCTTGGCAATACGGTCAATGTCAGGCTCGGAGGCCTTAGCAATTGTGGTCAGCCGTTTCAGATGTGCAATTAAAGCATCGAGCGTAGCAATGTTGGACACTCGCAACTGGACAAGGGTATTCTGCAGCGCGGCAAGGCGGGAGTCTCGATTAGCCGTACCGCCATGTTTTGCGTAGATTGCTTTGAAAATCTCATAGTGCTGGCCCGGCAGTACGCTATCTGGAAGTTCCAGTAGATACAGCTTGAGAACACTAACAACGACTGGTGGCTCGTACTTGGCCAAAAGTGCCTTATCAAACGGGGTGGAGGTATTTATCTCACGCCTGAGGGCATGAGTGAGCTTTAGAGGAACGCTAACTGTCCAAACCCCTAAACGGACTTCGTCATTGTCAAGCTTAGGATAGACTTGGTCCAGGTGACTGAGTATTGCCGATATGAGATACGGCACGTGCTTTCTGTCACCGCGAGACCTCAGTTCCAAATCCATTCCGAATATGTTGCCATCGGCAGAGCTGTAGTAGTTGTCGTACACTGTAACAGTTGGAGAAAATGAGCCGGTGCGATAGGCTTCAATAATGTAGCGTAGGTCATTAACAGGGTTGACAGTCTCTTGGTACAGCAATAGCTTGTCTACCGAGGCCTGAATCGACGGAACAACGTTGGACAATGCCGCAAGGAAATCAAGCATCACTGCCTTTAATGCCTTGAGCCTGTCAAGCTCGCAGCGTTCCATGAACTTGAGGTGGTCAACCATGGCCTCTTCCAGATCGGTGCGTACTTTATCAAGGATGCCCACATTCTTTCGGTATTTTTGATCTAGTTCGCGTACTTCCTTTGCGAGCCGTTCACCAGCCTTTTCGTCATTCTGGCCGGTGTTCCTGGCACCAAGATATTCAGACCATGTCTCAGAAATCGTCTCGCCTAGGGTGCCGTGAATTAAAGAATCGAAGCGGTTGCCCATCTCATGACTTATCCCGGCAAACTCATAAGCCTTTGGCCGCCATTGATACATCATGACCGAGCTGTTAGCAAACTTGGAACCTACTTGCCCAATCAAGCGTAGTAGGCCAGCGTTCACAAGTTCCTGCCCAGCTCGCTCTGCCTCAGAAAGGGACAATGGGTTGCTTTCAGCATTTACCAGTCTTGTTTGCAGCCACCCCGTAATGTCACTTCCGTTGCTCACATGCTCATATGAGCCCAACAGAGTCACCTTAGCCGTTGACTGCGGGATGTCCGTCAACATCCTAGCCACTAGCTTTTGAGCTTCATCAGAGCCATAGACCTTGCCAACCAAGAGAATTTCTTCAGAAGTTACTTCGTCAATCGAAGCTGCGCTCGTGTCAGCAGGAGAGTCTGAGGCTGAACCATTAATCTCTTTGGCGGACCTGCTGTTGGCTTGCCCTTTCAGCTCGCGATTCGTGTCATCGCTTTCGTGGCCAGCCAGAGACTCATTGTTATCCAGATTCGTAAGGCTCTCTCCCTCAGAATCTTTGTAGTCCTCAAATACGCGGCACTTGTTAAAATAGCGCTTCTGTGATCTGTGCACTTCAGCCAGCTCCTTATCGTACTGTTTGACCTTCTTCGTCAACGTATCGCGGGAGTAATCAACGCGCTGCTTGTGCTCGTCCGACCACCTTGTGAAGGGTTCTACGACCATGCGACGAATGTTGCCAGCCACCTGCAGATGATGTGAGCCCTCCCGAGACATCTCTTCAAGAATCCCATCATAGGCTCTGCGCATTGAGGCACCGTCGTCACGGCCAAAGCCAGAGCGTTTCGGAGAAAAGTTCGTGCGAACGTCGCGCAGCCTGTTGCCGTACGCTTCTTCCATATCTGCTCGGGCAGAGGCGAGAGCCAGAACTTCCGAGTTCTCGACAATGCCCTGGCCCAATTTGTTGAATAGCGCCGTCAGGCCGTCATGATACCCCGGAGCCCAGAAACTGTCCAGGAACGAAGAGCCAGACATTACTGCGCCAAGCGTTTGGATATAGTCCGATGGCAGTCGTTGTCAACAAGGGTAGATGAGTGACTGCTGTGTGTGAACCGGTGGTGCTCCTTGGGGCTAGGCGTCTGCTTGTGTAAGGCACGCAGGTACGCCGAGATGTGGGGGGTGTGGGTGCCATGCTATCCCACACAGACTGGCAGCTCGCCCTGTTTCACCTTACATGGACGATAAGATCGCCGCAGGCAGTCTTCTCAGCTCTGGTAACTTAGAGTCGACAGCATGCCCTTGCGATATCCTCGAGTAGAAATTGAGTTCTGCACCAAATGCCGGTGGAATTTGAGAGCGGCATGGTACCTCCAGGAGCTTCTTAGTACATTCGGCCAGGAGCTTGGTGAGTGTGCTCTCCAGCCGTCGGAAGGGGGCATATTTAGGGTGCATGTAGCGGTAGACGAGGGCGTGCAGCCGGTACTGGTCTGGGACCGCAAGACTATGAACGGTTTCCCAGACTCTAAGGAGCTCAAGCAGCTGGTCAGAAATCTTATTGCTCCGTCCAAAAACCTGGGCCACTCCGAAAAGCCCGGAGGGCTTGTCGCGGGCGCTGCGGGCACTGCTGTGGCGAAGGACCAGGACCCACAAGCGTCGGCGATGCCTGCTGATGCAGATGAGAATGCTACGGGCACAACGGCCGAATGCACCGACTGCCAACCATAGGTATTAAAAGAATGCTCTCCTCTTTAAACATCAAACGCTTGTTATACGTAACTTCGTAACTTCTACATAAGGCTAGTCCTCACACTATTTTAGCCCGGATAGGTCCAGCATATGGCCCATGCGCTCAGCCTTGGTCTCCAGGTACTTGTCAACCTCCTTGCTGCGGAATCCGCCCTTATTTTGCCACGAAAGCGGCACCATCGGCACCCGTTGGCTGACCTTGACTTCGCCATTTTTGCCCTCGACGGCAACAATCTTATCCGGATTATTGGTCAAGAGCCGCACGCGAGCCAGGTCAAGGTCCTGCAGGATGGCCGTGGCAATTCCGAAAGACCTCGCGTCGGCAGGGTGTCGCAGCATCAAATTAGCCTGCACAGTATCGGCACCCAGATCTTGAAGATTGTACGCCTTGAGTTTTTCACCTAGACCGATACCACGGCCCTCTTGGCGGAGATACACAATCACGCCGTGCCCCTCCAGAGCCATCATACGCGCAGCCTCATCCAGCTGCTCGCCGCAATCGCACCGCGCACTCCAAGCAGTTTCGCCTGTGTAGCACTCCGAGTGGATGCGCACGAGGGTGTCTTTTTTCTCTACACCGCTCGCTGGTGGTGGTACAACTACAGACAAAGGACCCTCGGAGGGAGTGTCTGTGTTTTCTTCTCGGCTTGTGGACCGGCCAGGCCGCAACTTGCCGGAATAAGCTCCGCGCACCATGCGGTCGTGTTCAGTCTCTCCAGGCCGCGGGGCAAATAGGGTCTTGGAATGGATGTCGTCACCAAACACAATAGCCAGATGCTCTTTATTATCAACATTGTTGCTGTACACATGCAAAAAGAATTCACCTCCCGTGGTAGTGGGAATGCGAGCGCGACTTTCACAGAAAACGTGGGGAAGCTCTTCGAGCTCATTGCGTACTTCTTTCTCGATCCGTAGGCTCGGCCGAACGGGCAGCTCGTCAGCGACATTCTCAGCCTGGTTCACAAGATCTATAGTACTCTGGGAGGGCGTGAAGGGCGGAGATACCAGCGACATGGAGTCCAGCACCTGGGTGTCGATCAGATGGTCGTGGCTATGTGTATGTCCATGCGAGTCGCCGGCGTTAGAATGATTGTGTTCAGACAGGCTTCGTAGGGGATTTGGGGCCAGTGGCTCGGGCGCAGCTTCTTGTGTAACAGACATGGATGGGTCTGTTTCGTCCGGGACCATAATATCCGAATTAAAGATGCAGCCAGCACTATGCTGGGATTTTCCAGACGCTTGTCCAGTGACAAATAGTGCAGCTGAGTCAGGGCCGCCTCCTGCAGGCTTACGCTGCGGGCTGACTGGTGACGACGGAGATGCGATCAGTCTGGGCCGGGCCAGGCTGCCGCCTGCAATGACTGGCAGCGCCGGAGCTGCGTCTGCAAGGGCGATGATCAGTTCCGCCGTCGACGACCCTGCAGGCTTGCCTGGAGAGGACACGGGTGCCGCGATATGACAGCGGCACCCAAATAATCCCTCTGCTCTATCTTGAAAATTCGCTTCTCGCACGCTGATGCTCGCGCTAACGAGTGACTTCTTTGCCATTCTCTGTGGCACTCTCCTGGGGATCGCGAGTCGGGCCCTTCGAGCTATTGGTCCACAGAGATCTACGACCCTGCTAATGCGGGCCGGGGTAGGCCAGGCATCTTCTTAAATATGCGGCTGCTTATCTGCACTTTCGCTGATCGCCGCCGGATCCGCAGCATCTTGGACAACTTAAGGTTGAATATACTGTACTTAAACAAAGCTAGATGTCAGATTGAGTGGGTCAGGACCCATGGATGCACTGTCGGGTGGCTCTCCTGCTGCGAGTCGCGCCTGCCAAGGGATTCGACATCAGAGCGATCAGCGTGCCGCTCGCTTGTCTAGTTACCTATCGAGGGTGCATGATCAACACAGTTTCAGGCTGTGCGGCATAAATACGATGGCCGCGGCTATGCAAGGTTCATGTAGGAACGCCCAGGCTTGCAGCTCGGCCTGGTTGGCGATCTCCCGCTGGGCGTGGGTCACGGCTACCTCCTCTTCCTCAAAGTAAACTTCGAGGTGAACAGCATGGGCCACTCTAGAGCAATCGTGTTGGGTAGTTCGGTGCCAGCGCTTCTAGTAAGGCCGATCGCAGGGGTTTTGCGTGATCAACTATCAAGCGCCCGTATTTGATCCTAGTCCGTGAGCGACCCCGGCGCCGATCACTGGCTCCAGCACATGCCACGCAACGCGAGCGTTCGCTCCCAGCTCCTGCTCCAGTGGGCAACAGCGGCCTCGCCGAAGGTTGCATGGACCAGGCGCCATGCCCATGCCCACACGCATTATTGCCAGCAGCCCACTAGCCTGCCACCTCACTACCAGTGTAAGTGTGTAAAATCTACGGTCAAAGCAGCTGCTGGGCTTAGTGAAACAACTGGGCAGACAATCACAATCCGCTATTACAGCGCCTATTTTGAGACCCTGCTGCTTATTGCATAGTCAATGATGCCTCCCCGCACTTGGGCCCTGGTCACCACTGCGGGCGCCGGCCTGGCTTTTACCTATTTTGCTCGGCCCATGTCCACTGGTGGGAATAGAGTTTACGTGTCCGTCCGCAAGCGCGAGGAGCTCGATCGCATACTTCCGTTTCCCAACCCTCTGCTTGCCAACTTCTGCATTTTGACCGACCCGATGTCCAAAAAGGTGTCGCAGACGCTGCAGGCCATTGCGAACGAAGAGTCGCCCCGGCCGTTCAGCGTAGTCGACGTCGAGCTGGACGAGGGCGACACGCAGGAGCTGGCATCGCGCTACATGGTCACCAATCTCCCTGAGATCGTCGCCCTGCAGTCAGGGACGGCAATTGACCGTTTCGTGCCGGCCGAGACAGACGGCGACCTGGAAGAGAGTTTGAAAAAGTGGATCTCAAAACTTTAGCGGCTGTAAAGCTGCTCAAAACATTCTCCAGTGTGATTGGATAGCGTGGATGTGCCTGTCCATATGCTTGTATATATATATATCGCTTGTATGTTACTGCTGCTTTTAACCAGACGACCGACATGCGGTGGGACGTGCTTGATCTCAGATTACCTAATGCGGGCCCCGTCCCGTGCTTCTCGTTTGACAAGCAGCAGCAGCTGCCACACGTATAAACCGGTCTTGCCATGGGATGGTTCGGCAAATCTGAGGAACAGCCGCACGTTATCCACACCGGCGAGCGCAAGCAATGCTGGGCGGCCCGCGATGTGTTTTTTGCCTGTCTCGACGAAGCTAAGATAGTCGACGCCATCAAGAACGATAAAAAGGCCCGGCAGAACTGCCCTAAAGAAGTAAAGGCATTTGAGCAAGCCTGCATTCAGTCCTGGGTGGAATATTTTAAGCAGAAGCGCGTGCAAGATATTGCGCGTAAGGCTCGAATTGAAGCTCTCGAGGCTCAAGGTTATCAACCTATGGATATTTCTTCGTCCAATGTCAAGGTGATCAATGATCCTTCAGCAAAGTAGAGAGAAATCGTTTGCTGAAACGATGGTTTCGGGTAATAGCATTAATTTCAATTATATACATACCTTATTACTAGCAGAAATCATCGAGCGCTCCACGTCTGTACCACTTTGTCGTAAAAGCTGCAGGTGGCCCCGAGCCCCTGTTCCAGCCAGGTGCCGCCGTAAACCATACTCTCGTTATTGGTGAGGGTGCCCACGACTTTTGGTAGCGCGTGTGGGTTAGATTCGGCATGTTCTGGTTTCAGGACTCGAAGCCCGCCATACATGCAGCACGCAAGGACCTCCACCACGCTGGAGGGCTCAGAGGTTGAAGCGCTCGGTACCAACCGCCAAACTCCACCGCCCAACTTGAGCTCGGCCCGGGCCCGCCGAAACCGAGGATCCACAATGCGAAGGTGGTCATCGTACCCGCCCGTCCACAGCGTGCTCGGGGAGTTGGCCCAGGGCAAAATTGAAACAACCCCGGCTGTGTGATGGCGCAACTGCCAAGTTACTTCGCCCGTGCGCAGGTCGTGGTAGCACATCGTCATGTCATCTGCCCCGCTGTAAACGCCCTGCTGGCCCGGAATGTCAAAGGCGCAAGCCCAAGCTTCTAGCGTGTGGCTGTTCGAGCGCCATATCTCTTTTTGGGAGTTCAAGTCAACTAAAACAACCTCACCGGAGGACAATGTCGCGCACAGTAAGTCTCGCAGCTCTTCCACGGCCAGCTGTAGCACCAGAACGCTTTTGTCGCCTATCGGGATTTTGGCTTCCTCCGCAAGCTTTTGGTCGTGGAGCGAGAACACCCGAACCTCACCGGTACTATGAGCGGTTAAAATCTTGTTACCATAGGTCCGTACATCCAAAATTGCCGAAGACGTGGGGTGCGAATATAGAAGCTCGAGCTCCCTAGTATACAGGTCGAGCGTCCCATGTCTGGTGGCTGAAGACTCTTCCAGCTGGTACGTTCCAGCCACCAGAAGGTGATCCGTCAACGCGAGAGCACACGGAGGGAGCCTTGACAGCGTTCGGGTGCGTACTGTGAGGTTATCTTGCATGCAGCCGTGCCTGCCCAGTTCGGCCCAGATGAAATGGCCCACGACACGCACAGTGCTGGATCAGCCCTAGCCCTGGGACGGCGAACCTAGGGATTGGAATGGGATTCCTGATTATCAATAGATATACAGAACAACTCGGTTTCCTCCGCAACAAGAGCAAAGCAAAGGGCCACATTCAACTGGCATGTCCTTGTTCCGCAATGTCAAGCCTAAGCAGGCGTTGACTGATACATTTGGCCGCATGCATAACTATCTGCGTATATCTATCACTGAGCGATGCAATTTCCGCTGCGTGTACTGTATGCCCGAGGAAGGCGTGCCGTTGCAGCCCGACGGAAAGTTGCTGACTGCCGACGAAATAGTGAGCCTAGCCGGGCTTTTTGTGACACAGGGCGTCAATAAAATCCGACTCACTGGAGGAGAGCCATCTGTGCGTAAGGATTTTCCCGAAATTGTTGAACGACTGGGAGCGTTAGACGGCCTGAAGGAACTGGCGATAACCACCAACGGACTCACATTAGCGCGCAAACTGCCCAGACTACATAAGGCAGGGCTTACTGGCATCAATGTGAGCTTGGACTCCCTTGTTGAGGCAAAATTCAACTTTTTCACTCGGCGACAGGGCTTGCACAAAGTGCTCCAATCCATTCGCACGGCTGTGGACGTTGGTGTTCCCAATGTGAAAATCAATACGGTGGTTATGCGCAATAGAAATGAAGATGAAATTTTGGATTTTGTTCGCCTTACCAAGGACCTGCCCGTGCAGGTACGCTTTATCGAGTATATGCCATTTGATGGCAACAAATGGGAGAAGGCCAAGATGTTGAGCTATTTCGAGATGCTCGACTTGATTCGTTCGGAATTTGATATCCAGCCAGTGGCACACAAGCCGGGTGATACCGCAAAAGTATACAAAGTGCCGGGCCACAGGGGCACTTTAGGCTTCATTACCTCTATGACCTCAAACTTTTGTTCCACGTGTAATAGGTTGCGAATCACAGCAGATGGAAATATCAAAGTTTGTTTGTTCGACAATGCGGAAGTATCGCTTCGCGATTTAGTCAGAAACGGGGCCCACAATGAGGACCTTCTAAATGTTATTTCCGCAGCAGTAAGAGGGAAAAAGAAGGAGCATGCGGGCATGAACGAACTCAAGGATATGAAGAACCGGCCGATGATCTTGATTGGTGGGTAAGTTGACTGAATCATAGCTTAAAGTGCCGGACACTGAAGGCAGAAATTAGCATGTTCGAAACACTAACATAAAGACGTAATTTATTTGGATCATTATTTAAGTTTCACCGGAATCGAAGTGCTTGGACCTCGGGAATGGCCTCTTTCGGGCGTCCTGGTCCCCGGCTTATCTCCTCGTATTCGACCCTTACACACGTGGATGAGAGCGGTGCAGCCAACATCGTTGATGTTGGCTCCAAAAAGCCCACTACGAG
Organism: Wickerhamiella qilinensis; assembly: GCA_030556915.1. NCBI lineage: Eukaryota > Fungi > Ascomycota > Dipodascomycetes > Dipodascales > Trichomonascaceae > Wickerhamiella > Wickerhamiella qilinensis. The sequence goes on from JAKTUW010000001.1 coordinate 125,335, forward strand.
GAGAGCTATCTCCCAAGGATTTATCCGGTTTTCTCATGATGGGGTCATTCCTCTGATCAGGGGTAATGAGATGAAAAAAGGTGACGTTCTCGGAGTCGCTCGCATAGCCGGTATCATGGCCGTCAAGCAGACGCCTAACCTGATACCTTTATGCCATCCATTGCAGATCACGAAAGTTAAGACTAATCTGGAAGTTGATCAAGAAAAAAATGGCATCAGCGTGTCATGTCTGGTGGAGTGCTCAGGCAGGACTGGAGTGGAAATGGAGGCACTTGTCGGTGCATCAATAACACTGAATACCATATATGACATGTGCAAAGCGGTCGACAAACACATGATTATTAAAGACATCCAGGTTGTTCGCAAGTCTGGTGGTTCCCACGATTTCGATATTTTGGCCGGCACCTAGTATCAATCATAGGCAAAAACATGAACAGACCGAGGGCGACTGTAGAATAATGATATTGTAGGATATCTACGTATTTAAACTCTCAAGGTTTAACGCTTTACTTTCGCTGAAGTGTGAACAGATTCGGTTGGATTAACATGATCTGGTCGTCGAGCGGCCTGATTGAGCACTTTGTCACAAGGTTCGAGGGCTCGTGAAATCTAACATTAGGAATTCTTAGCAAGGAACTTCCAGGAGCTCTTGCGAGAAAGGCTCATGTACAATATAGTGCTTGAAATCCTGGTGGAATCTGACTATGCAACCACTGGTATGGCCTGCATAACTCGCAGATCCTTATGCAACAGGCGTCGAAAGAATCAAACTTGTCCTATCCGTGTCTAAGTATCTCCCCCGCCCCTGGCCTATACGGCTGAATAAAAAACGCCAAAGTAAAGGGCGTCTTATATCGCGTATATGATAGAGCCGCATAAGGACCGGCCCACCTTGATCGGAGGACCGGCCAGTTGGGCCAATCGCAGTTTGTAAAATCTGTGAGATAAGGATAGTGTAACCCCTACCCTGGGAAATATCTTGCATCTTACTCAAGTTAATTTGCATCCGATAGCTGAGCAGCATCTGTTCTACAGATCTCTTCCTCGAAGACGTTGATTTGCCATTAAAATGGCTACTTTACGTGGCAACACCTTGTCTCCTGGTTTGTTGCCTACCCCAGCTAGCTCCACTAACGCTAGCTGGAAAACAGGTGCGGCAGCTAAGGCGCGTCGAGCGATCAAAACGTTCACTACGAAAGAGGGTCTGATAGGAGGTGACGATGTTAGCTATTCTTACCTCTTCAAGCCCAATATTCCTTTCATTGGGAGTGGAGCCAAGCCACCGATCTTTTTTGGTCTCAACGACAAAATGCCTGTTTTGTTGGCTATGCTTCTGGGTCTGCAACACGCTTTGGTCATGATGGGCGATATTGCTGGATGCGCTCTCTTGATTGCCAGTATCTTCAATTTTGACACAGCACGGTCGACTTACTTGGTTTCTGCAGGTCTTATTGGCTCAGGTATCCTCACATTTTTTCAAATCCTGCGCATCAAGATACCGTACTCAAATTACTACATCGGATCGGGCCTGGTCTCGGTACTTGGTGTGAGTTTTACAACTGTGCCGGTATATGAAACGGCCGTCAAGGTTATGTATTTGAACGGCTATTGCCAGAATGACGCTAATGGTAAGCCCTTACCTTGCCCGGACGCATATGGCGCTTTCTTGGCTACTTCGGCTCTCTGTGCATTGTTCCAAGTGCTGCTGTCCTTTACGCCCCAAAAGATTTTGCTCAAGTTGTTCCCTCCCGTGGTTAATGGCCCCGTGGTCCTAATCATTGGCGCGAGCCTAGTCCAGTCGGGTATGACCGACTGGGCCGGGGGTGCTGGGTGCATGGACGAAGGTGCGCTATGCAGTTTCTCAGATGCTGCACACGCCCATCCTTGGGGTTCGGGTCAGTTTATCGGCCTAGGTTTTGTTGTGTTTGTAACCATTTGCATCTGCGACAAATGGGGCTCTCCGCTCATGAAGTCGTGCTCCATCGTGCTGGGCCTGCTGCTTGGATGTATCATTGCCGCGGCTACGGGCTACTTCCAGCATGAGAGTATTGATGCAGCACCTAACGGGCAGTTTTTATGGGTTCACACGTTTAGGCTCAAATTGTACGGTCCAGTTGTTCTCCCGCTGTTGGCTGTGTACTTGGTCACTATTATGGAAACCATTGGTGATATCACGGCTACGTGCGAAGTATCGCGCGTCGAGATCATGGGGCCAGAGTTTGAGTCTAGAATACAGGGTGGTGTACTCGCCGGCGGCCTCGGATCCGTTATTGCCAATATGATGACCCTTGGCCCGCTAGCATCCTTTGCTGAGAACAACGGTGTGATTGCTATGACACAGTGCGCTTCAAGGTACACGGGTTACTTTGCATGTTTGTTTTTGGTGCTTATGGGTGTAATTGGCAAGTTCAGTGCGGCAATCGTGGCCATTCCTACCCCTGTAATTGGGGGGATGCTAACGTTTCTTTTCTGCTCTGTTGCTGTCTCTGGCCTCCGTGTTATCTCGATGATCAAATTCACCCGCCGTGACCGCATTGTGCTGACGTGTAGCTTGATGTTCGGCCTTTCATCCATGTTAGTACCCAATTGGTTTTCTCGGGTATTCACGTACAAGGGTGACAACTCTGCTAAGCAGGGATTTATTGATGCTGTTGAAATCGTGGTTAGCAGCTCAACAGCTATCACTGGCTTTGTCGGTCTGCTTGCGAACCTCTTTTTCCCTCAGCTAGACGATTATGAGGAGGAGGGCAGCGAGCCAGTTGGCGCCCTCAACACCCCTACCACCGCGAGTCTGGAGGACGCGGAATACGTTTACCGCGACAAAACTGAGGACGTTGTTCACACTGCCAGCTAAACTGTGGCGACACCCAGCTCCAAACTATTTATATATCCAAGACACTTAGCATACGCGTCGACACTAATATTCATTCCATGAAGTGGTTACGCACGCCATAGTCACCCCGGCGCTGAGGGGCTGGGTCCGGGGAAGGGGCCACATATGGTGTCGTGCATAGTCTACACTTACTTGGGGTCAGGGCATTAAATTTCCCTTCGTTCCCTGGGCAAACAGTTGAACAGTACTCTCTATATCCTGCAACTGTCAACCCTAACCACCGGTGCATTTGTTTACAAAACAGGGGTTCTGGTCCCAAGACATATATATCCACTCGTTCTCTATTCGAAGGGCCGAAACATGTCTGCCGATACCAAAACACTAAAAGACGCGTTCGCCTTGTTTGACAAAAAGGGCACAGGTAAGATTCCCGCTGAGCACCTGGGCGACATGCTACGTGCGGTCGGACAAAACCCTACATTAGCCGAAATCCGTGACCTGGAGAGCAGTCTGCCCTCCTCGACATTTGACTACGATTCGTTCGTCAAAGTCGTGAACCGGCCCGATGGCTTCAAATCGCTCGGCCAACCTGAGGACTATATTCGCGGGTTCCAGGTTTTCGACAAGGAGGGCACTGGTGAGATCGGTGTTGGTGAGTTGCGCTACATTTTGACCTCGCTGGGCGAGAAGCTGAGTGACTCCGAAGTGGACGAGCTCCTTAAAGGCGTGAACGTGAGCCATGACGGTAACGTCAAATATACCGACTTTGTACGGACCATCCTGTCTCAGTGAGAATATGTAATCAATTTTTATAAACATCAGATGCAGAAGTTAGGCAAGCTATAAATAAAGTCATGTTGGGGGCCATTGCCACTGTCTTGTAATGGTGTGGCACTCACAAGTTAGTTCTTCGTCAACACAGGAAGGAAGTTGCCGATAACGAGCATGGGAATGCCAAAAATATCTCGCTTGAGCGTTAATACCGAGCTCGTCCTAATAGCCTTACCTTGAGGCGTTAGCAGAGTACAGTCGCTCATGGCCGAGCCACGGGTATCACCAAACGAGAGCGAGCTAAACAACTTGAAGTATTCGACCACAGATTTGTCGTCCATCACTTCCACGATGAACCGACCTGCCAGCAGATCCTCTACTGGCCAGCCTGTTAACATCCCGAACTCGGCACCAACCGCAGCAATTTGGCCGGTGCGGCGCCAAATCACAGTCGGGGTACCCCCATATGCAAAATATTTTTCATACTCTAACAGCGAGCGCTGGAAGCACTGCTCCAGAAAAACAAGATCATCCTCCGTCAGCGAGTTGGAGTATGCGATGAATGACGGCCGATACTTGGCCATGGACTGTACAATCTGCATTAGTTCGGGCTTGCGGAAGCGGCCCTTAAGGTAGCGAACCAGCGCGTGAAACCCAGGAGTGTATGGAAAGGGCCGCTGAACATCGCGATAAACTTCAAGCGGCGTTTTGGCCATGGCTGCCCCAGGGGCAGGTGTCTGGTTCCCAGATAAACTCGGTTCGTTAACCATTAAGGAAATAGGCGGGGGTCTGGGCTGGTCAAGAGTCCAGTCGTTGACAGGCGAGTCATCATGGCCAAGAATCAGGTCATCTAGATTGACTGTGTCCAGAGCATACTGGTTGTAATCCGTATAAGACGAGAAGTCAGCTGGTGGACGTCCGTGTTCAGAGTGATCGCTGAAGGTGGGGCTTGAGCCAGAGCCATCCGAGCGTGGTGGCCGGGGCAGCATCGACGTTAGCTGATTATATTCGAGGTCAGCTGCCGATGATTGGAACCGTTTGTGTCCGTTAGAAAGACCAACAGCTTCGTCGCGCCCAGCAGCAGCCGGGCTGGCATGCGCGCCCGGAGGCGCGCTAACTTGCTGGATCATTCTATTGAATCCTGCAAACATGGGGCCTGATGCAAGGCTACTATGCGCTGTGAGAGCAGGATCTGCCAAGTTTGCCGGCATAGATACCGCCATTGCGTCTATCTGGTCGAGGCTCTGCGGGCCCGCCGCTATGACCGTTGGCACGTACGCTCGCTGGCCAGGAGGCTGCACAGGCTGAACCAAGCCTGCATTAGACGGTTTATTTCCCCCTAGAGGCCTGCTTCCAGCAGCAGCCGGGATAGCTACGTTACGCGCTGGATCTGGGGCACGTTTGACGTTAGCATCCTTTGCTGAGGCCTCGTTCGAAACTTGGATCTCGTCGTCATCCCCTAGATACTTGGCTTTCTTGCGAACGCCATCACGACACGAGTCAGCTAACCCGCGTGCAACACAGCGTTCACACGGCCGATTGTTGTCGCAGGTGAGATGCGTCCGCTGGCAGTGAACACACGCACGTACGGCCTTACGCCGTTTGGGACGCCCGGTTCGCGGGGAGATATTATCTCCAGTCTCCTGTTTTACCTTAGAAATGTGTGGCTGCACGGGAGGTGCCTGGGCCGGGTCCGGTCTGGCGGCCTGAGGGCCGACCGTCGCGCCTGGTGCCATTATGAACTGGCAAAGGAGTCACGGCTCAGAACTCGCTCGCACAGGCAAGAAAAGGGGGGCGGTGAAATCGCAGCTAGACCTCTTGCTAGTTATAGGACATGCCCGCGCTCTGGTTGTGGCGGGGAGTCGTTCAACACTTGAAATAAGTAGGTCCAGAATCCGGGGTGTACGTGTGGGACGGTGACTGTAAAAAAAGTGTGGGGTAAGCTTGCCCGGCAGCCCAGGAGTATGCTGTCCTGGGTGCTGCGCTAGTGCGGCACTGCTGCTACGCTGACAAGACACTGCATGACTGACGCAACCGTAAATCTGGAGGCGGAGGAAGCCTCGCTGGGATAAATGTGGCCACGCGGTAGCAAATAGTAGCTCCGCGTAGGTTTGAAGTCAATTAGCATTACCAGTCCTAGGACCTGCTCTCTGAGTGCTATAAAGTAAATTCTGGGTTTACAAGGCGGCCAGAATGCGGCCAGCAGAGGCAGCCTTGGCCAGCGTGCATGACCTAACCTTGATGCCAGTATCCGTGGATCCGCCGAGTAGTGACATGCGAGTTCTATGGCAAGGGTCGGTGGAGCAAGTGGGGGAGAATAGACTTTTAACAGCAAATACGGACGAGGCCTGATACTCATTTGAATTATGAAACCGTGGAGAGTGGCGGCCCACGAACGAAAACATTTGGCTCTGGCCCAGATCGTCACGCCATTTTTGAGAGAGCTCGACTGTGGGTAGGGCCCCGGTTTTACCCGCCATAGACGCAGACGCATGTCAATCGAGTCGCAGAAAGCAAGCGGGCCAACCATCAAAGTTGTTTTAGCACGAGGACATTTATATGAGTAGAGGCATAAAATCACTAGAAAATAGAAGGGCTATCGTGGAACCTTTGCAACCCCGTCGTTTCCCTCAATCAGACCAGCCGCTGGATCTAGCCTATAAGCGCTGCTGGTTTTATCATGCATGCCGAGGTCATATAGGTCGGGTTCACAGCCATGATAAGCGCTCGCTCAAACTTGTGTGCCAGCGGTCATGGCCGCCTCATATGCCAGTCAGCTATGGCTCAGCCTCAGCCACTGTGGGATTCACCCACCATAACTCGGCAAGCAGTGCTAGTTCGGGCAGCTGAGCCGGCAAATCCCTAACCCGAGAACAGCACCCCGCGCAACCCCCGTCCCCCCAAGACGCGCCGCCGCCGGCTTTAGGGAGAATAGGGAACGGGCACAACAAAATTTGTGCTCGCATCCATCGTTCAGGACACACCTTCGCTGGCTATAAATCCCTCAATATTTACCCCAGAACTCGCAAGTTCAATCTGGCATATACCAGGCAAATACTTTTAAAGGAATAACGCATGTCGCTGTTCTCCTCGTTCCAATCAGCGTTCTCAGGCCCTGCTGTGGGCGACTCCCACCCTCTGGTCATATCCAGGTTTTATATGGATAAGCTCACCAAACGTGGCCGTGTGCTTGTCATTAAAGATCAAATCAAGGTATACGATGTCACAGAATTTATTGAAGACCACCCTGGCGGCCCTGAGCTCATCTCAGATTTCAAGAACACGGATATTACCGAGATCATGGGTGACCGCCTGAGCCACGCCCACAGCGAGAGCGCCTACGAAATGTTGGAAGAGTACTACATTGGAACTTTGGGCGAGGAGCCTACTAAAAAGAATGCTGCCGCTGCAGATGCTGATGATAGCGAAGAGCTGCTCACCCAGGCCACCGACACGCGGCGTGATTTCAAGGAAAACAAGTTCCTGGACCTCGACAAGCCACTGTTTATGCAAGTAGTACGGGCAAGGTGGACACGAGAGTTCTATCTTGAGCAGGTGCACAAGCCGCGGCACTACGGCAAGGGCTCAGCGCCCATTTTCGGCAACTTTCTAGAGCCCCTTTCCAAGACTCCGTGGTGGGTGATCCCCTTGGTTCATATTCCGGTTAACATGTTCTTCGTCAACCTTGCAGCCCAGGGCCTTCATCCGATTGCTGTGCTTGGCCTCTACGCGTTTGGTTTGGCGATGTGGACACTGATCGAATATGTGCTCCACCGTTTCCTGTTCCATCTTGACGATTATCTGCCCGACAATCAGTTGGCCTTCCTGCTACATTTTCTACTCCATGGAATCCATCACTATCTGCCTATGGACCGCTTAAGGCTGGTTATGCCACCCGCACTAATGGTTGTCATCACGTCGCCGCTTTACATGTTGTGCCACGCGCTGTTCCGCAACTACTTTGTTTCTCAGGCTGTGTTTGCTGGTGCATATATGGGCTACATCATGTATGATTGCACACACTATTTTCTCCATCACAAGCAGCTGCCGCAGTTTCTCAAACCAACTAAAGTATATCACCTTGACCACCATTACAAAAATTCTGAGCTGGGATTTGGCGTGACTAGCAAATTCTGGGATGTAGTATTTGGCACCCAGCTCGCCGACACATCCCAACTATGAGCTCGCTCATCAGCGGCCGAATCGTCGCTCTGCATACATTTATCTATATATGTCATTAGGCAATACTTATTTAATAAAGCTTAGGCGTTCCCAAGCAGTGGCATAATATTGTGAGCTACTACTGCCACGTCTTGGATTAGTTTTCACTCCTGGGTGTGTGGGCATACCAGGAAGTGGAGCGCACGTCAAAAAATCCAGTTATTCCGCACACTTCAATCATCAGTCGCGTCTGAGCCAACTGCGTCTTCGCGAGAGACTGAATCGGTTCGAGAATTCTCATTGAACTGCCCCCTTTCAGCCGTCTCGGTAACGTCGCACCCACTCTGATTAGGGCTCTGGTCCCGCAGCGGCTCCGTTCCCTTTGCATGCCGCAGTTTTTGTTTCTTGTTGTAGGTCTCGATAATTTTGTTTGCAGCAGCAGCCTGCCTGTTGATTGGAGGCTGGGGACCGAGCAGTCTTTCGACTCGGACCAAGCTGGCAGGATCGCTATGCAGATCAAGAATTTCGGGTCCGAAACGGCTTACTCGACTCGTTGGTATTGGCCCACGGCTCAACAAAGTCTCTAGCTTCTCAACGAGGATGTTTGCCATGCCTCCGATTTTTGGCTCAGGGGCGGCAACGGGTTGGAGCCCATCTTGGTGAATGCGAGCATACACGACCTTTTGAAGGTACCCTTCGAGTACTTCTACTAGGTAGTTTCGAGCCTCCAGTTTATTCATGGGGTCACCGTCAGGATAGCGTTCAACGCCTCTGGGCACCGGCGGATCTTCCATGGGCCATTCGGTCCATCGATTTTGCACAAGCGTTGGATTATTTTGCTTCAGTAGCACACTTGTATACAAATGCTTGGCTACCTGAAGATGGTGGGTATGATCTAGGTCCAGCATGGTACCGCGGAAGAAAAACCGGCTGAGTGGATGTGAGAGAGGAAGATCGGGTATTTGAGCCGTATGACCGAGTTCTTCTTGATCGAGATCCGGGATTTGAAGAACATTCGCCCTATCAGAGGGCTCTGGAGTTGGCGAGTCAGATGATATACTCGGTGAAGCGGGGTTAGACTGCTGTGTGCGCTCTTCTTCGGCGCCAGGGGGGAGATATTCAGAATTAGGACTCGGCATCAGTTACGGTATATGATGAACTGCGAGAATATAACGAAGTCCAAAAAGAGAGTCCCCACAGACCCCGCCAGCCAACTGGCATTGATGAAAAGCGCATGACGGGACGAATCCGCCGCCAAAATGGAAACAACGTATGTCAGATTTCCCAAGACCGCGAAAATAAAGAATAATAGTGATATTCCGTCTGTAGATTTGCGGTCATGGTTGAGCTTAATTTGTGGCACTCGAGAAGCCAGGTACAACAGAGCACAAATCCAGCCCAAAATCTGGCCCCAAAAGCTCACAGGCTGGTCACCAGGAGCAGGAACGTCATCATTGTGCGAGCTGAGGAGATAGCCTGCCACGCCAAAGAGGGTCACGCACAGTACGATACCGACATTCTGTAGAGCCTCCTTGTGCCGGTTGACCACCGGGCGAGTGTGGGCCAGAAGGCCAGTGTGCTCGTTAGCCTCGAGATCTAAATCATCCACCTCCGGCAGCGGCTCATTATTCTGATACATTAGACATTGGATGAACAGCACAATGTCTGCCACTGTATAGTAAGCGGCCAGGATAATCATAGTAGGCAACACATGCTGGAGCATGGCTCCTACCAAGTTGAACAAGTCGCCAATCAACCAAATGAGAATAAAGGCTGTGCTCAGTCCTTCGCTAGACTTGCGCTTATACTAATGTTAGTACCATGCTGCTCCTCAAGCAAGAATAGCTGCGTTGATCCAGTAGAATCAATCAAAATACTTACATTTTCCCAAATTTGAGGGGTGAAAACAATAATCCAGAAAGCAATAGAGATGGATCCCATCACCCCCGACACCACAAGGTTGTTGTGGCGCGGGACGGGGCCAAAAATGTCATCCATCTCGAGAAGTGCTAGTGAGGAAAGCCAGTGGTCGGGCAATGCCGCGCCGAGAAATGCAATTTAAGACAGAGGTGGAGCATCACGTGATGTTCCATGGTAGAAACTTGGCGTCCAGACTCGTCCTTAAATAGTCGGTGCTCTGCTAGCTGTTCGGAGGAATCCAAAAATTATTCATGTAGCTCGACAGGTCAGTTGTTCATGGACCTCTTTGTGCATCTATTTCAACGTTGTACGAAGACAATTTGTCAACTCTGCGCAGGTTACAGTGGGGAGGTAGGGCAAGCCAGCGAGTACACCAACCCAAACCCCCCCCCCCCCCCCCCACACTAGTTTCCTCCTCCTCGTCAGCGTGTTCAATCCCAACGGCTTAGATAGTTCGCCTACTGCAACTGCACTGGAGCAGCCCGGACAGCGACTATGGCACCTGTTATTGAAGAAATCGACGATGAAGACATCGACAACATGGATTACGACCCGGCAGACTTCGAACCTAATAATCCTTTCGACCGCAGCATGCCTGTTGAAGGTGTGCGGTTGAGATCAACGGCCGGCGAAACTCCTGCACCACCAGCGTCGAAAAGCTCTGCATCTGGCTCGCAGCCATCGTCTCGGCCGTCGAATGGCTCTGGTGGTTTCGGAATCGGGAACTTTGGCGGCCCTGGACCCGCTGAAACGCCCGGGTTGGTACCGGGCGGCGCCTTTGCAGGGCCCAACACCCAGGTAGGCAATGAGATCCCGGAACACATGAAGTCTTGGAGCGTCATTTATCCCATCTATTTTGACGTGTCTCGCAGCCAATCTGAGGGTCGCCGTGTTCCCAAAGGGCTTGCTGTCAAAGCGCCTCTGGCCACCACTATTGTGGATGCATGCAAATCTCTTGGGCATGACGCGGCGTTTGAGTTGAGCAAGACTCACCCCCAGGACTGGGCCAATCCTGGCCGGGTACGGGTCAATATTTCTGGCTCCAAACGCCAGCTGTTCACAGACATTGCCAAGTACCTACAAAAGCACCCTGCCAGCGACAAGACTGCTCGCGTCGAGATGTACCGGCACGTTGCCCAGTTCAACGAGCCACATCCTCTGGCGGTACCGCGTGGTATGAAAATCTCCGGAACGCTTCCTGGTGTTAGTCCAGCACTGAGTGCATCAAAATTCATTGAAGAGTCTATGAATATGGACAACATGGGCAAAATGTTTGGAATGGGCGGTTGAGAGCTGGATATCACCGCATTTAATGTACATGAAAAAGCTATGTAATACGGAAATGTTATGCTGGGTATCTTGATCTCGTAAAAAGTATGATTGTAAAATTACACCAGAGTAGACGCATAGAGAAACGGGCTAAACATCGTCCACGTTTATTTGCGTATGTAGTAGTAGCCTTTCTCCCAAGCTAAGGTGCATTGGCTGGAACGGGGGTGTGAGCCAGGAAATTATCCCCCTCGCCCTGATCCTCAAATTTCAGCTGTTGCCATGCCTATTCAGAGCCTGCCCGAAGGGGCTGGTACGGGCAAAATAAAAAAGCGAATTCGGGATTTGGAGCGATTGCTACGTGTTCCGAGTCTCTCTGCCACCAAAAAAAGTGAAGCGGAGCGCGCCCTTGAAGCGCTCAAGCAGGATCTTGACAGTGCTGCGACGAAGAACAAAACCGATAAAATTCAAAAAAAATACCACATGGTACGTTTTTTCGAAAAGAAAAAGGCACTTCGTCGTCTTCGCAAACCTGGGTCAGGCGATAAAGAGCTTACGGACTATTACTACGTTGTGGAATTCCCTGTAGACGAGAAATATGTTGCGCTGTACGCTGACGGTTCGGTGGCCAGCGATCATCCTTTCATGACAGAAGTGAGGAAACGAATGAGAGAAGGCGAACTTGCTATTGGCGATGTAGGCAAGCAGAATGCTATAGAACAAAGCCAAAGCAAAAATGATAGCCAAACTGCTCGGAAGAGGTCTGCTGGCCGAGCTCATGACCAAACCACGCAGAAAAGAGGACGGAGTTACGAAAAAAGCGCGTCCGCAGCGGATGCAGATGAGTAGGAAAAAAATAATGTACAACAGTTAAATTATTAGACAAATTGTTTTATGAGAGCGTTGCCATGTCCGCTACTATACCATACGGTCAACCAGCATATCTATCGACTTCGTACTAGTCACTGTCGTCATCCAGCACCCGCGTGCGGCGGACCGGCCGCTCATCATCTGTTTTATCATCATCTTCACCGGTGCTGTCGCCGCCGTTTGTTTTACCACTTTTGATGGCCTGGAGACGGCTAGCGTTGGCCTCGTCTGCATCTTCGTCGAGACCATCAAGATCGTCTGAATCGAGGTCTACTCCCTTTCCACCGGGGGCGCCGGAGTCTCCGTCGTCATCGCCATCGCTGTTGTCGTCGTCTTCATCCTCCTCACCGTCATCAACGACATCTTCATCGTCTTCGTCGTCATCGTCGTCGTATGCGTGCGCCCCGCCGCGGCCATGGCGCTCGTTATGAGCAGCCAGCTGCTCAAAGACGCTCTGGCGGGCAGGCTGCTGCTCAGAGCGCCTCGACTCGAGCTTCCGGCGCGCCCGCTCCTTCATCTGCTCGGCCTTTTCGATGTCTCGCTGCGCTTTCTCGGGGTCTTGTGTCGTAGCCACGCTACCGATGTGCACACTTTGGGCACTTGCCCGGCTGGCAAGCGCTGACGCAAGTCGACGGTGCGTGGCCGAGGACGTGGACGTTGGAATTACGGTGAATGTCTCGTCGACAAGGCTCGCGGTCTGCATGATGCCCCGACTCTGGTGCACCACAGCCAGGAACACCGGATCGGCGGGCTTCTGGGCCCGGATTTCGAACTGCTCGGCGCCCAGTTGGAGCGTGCGCGAGCCGTCATCCCATTCAATGATGCGGGCGTTCGAGAGCTTGGTCATTGCGCCCGAGGCTCCCCGGGCATACTTCCAGCGCACGGCGTCCTCCACAATGTCGGGCTGGATGTTTTCCCGCTCGCGAGCAAGGAACTCTTTGGAGTCAAAAGGCTCGGGCTCAATCCGGACAAATCCAGGCACTCGTGTCGAGTATGTTGCCGAGCGGGCGTGGCCCTGAGGGAACCGCGGGAGCACGACTTTGCGGATTTTCGGCGCCGGTGGGGTCTCAGGCGAGCGCCCCGTCTCGTCTGCGTCGCTGAAAAGGCCGGCATCCGAGGCTGCCGGCGATGCAGCCTCGGATGCAGGCGACACGGGCGACGCCCGCCGCGACGCATCCGACTCGTCTGACATCTTGTCTCGGTGTGATGAGAGAGAAAATGATATGTGTCTGACCGTCTGGTGTGCTTACGCCAGACCGCCCACCCGTGAGTCAAGGTAAAGCTGCCAGATAGCTGGCTGGGAGCCTCCAGCCTGCGCGGGCAGCCCTGCTGGGAATTCTGCGTGGCCAGGGCAGGGTGCAGGGCGGAACCTGGCCAGTTACCGGGGCTATAATACCACATCCCAGCACTGTCAGCGGAGCACAGCGGGTTTGACCAGCTAACTCTACCAAACAGAAAGCCAAGCTCCACCCGCAGCCATGAGAAGAACGCTACTGCTGCGCCAGATCTCCAAGACTGGCCTCGATACCGTGGACCGCACGGTTGCGGACGCGCTACGGTCTGCGTACCGGAACGAGGCGGAGGTCAACGAGCGCCGGCCCAACATCGTCGAGACGCCGGAGCAGCGCGTGGCCAACACGCCCGAGCTGGCCGACGTGTACCTGGCGGTGAACACGCCCAAGGGCACGGAGACGCTGCTGATCAAACCGCTTAAGGGCGTGCCCACGGGCCTCACCTGGATCTACAACCACCCGGCTCCGCAGGAGACGCTGCTCAAGGTGTACGACCACACGCTGGCCTTTGCTGCCGACCGGTTTCCCAAGGAGTCGGTGTACCGGCAGGCCGTGGAGAACCTCACCAAGTCGCGCCGCGACGCCGTAGCCCAGGGTGGCTCGCTCGTGGACATCGAGCGGAGAATAGGGTCCGGTCTGCTGGAGGAGGTGCTGATTCAGGCCGCTGAGGAGTTCCGCCTGCTCGAGGATATGGCCGAGGATAAGCCGTGGGAAGAGCTCGAGGAGCAGCCCGTGGAGGGCCAGTGGACAGCGTTTGCCTTTTCCGATGCGCCGGAGGGCCTGAAATAGAGAGAGCGAGACAGAGAGAGAGAGAGCGAGAGAAAGAAAGAAAGAGAGAAAGAGAGAGAAAAAACTGCTCACCGGTCTTCTCGACAGACAGCATGCTACGCGTAGGATAAATCAATACATAACTAGTAGTTCTACCAATGACGTTTCTCTGGGTCGTGGCCGCGCCGGGCCGGCACGGCGGAGCGCCATGGCGCTAGCAGCAGCCCGAGGATGTCTTGGACTCGCTGCCCACTGAAACAGTGTTGCCGCTCGGGTTGGTGGCCGCGTCCGTAGACATGCGGTCCTTGACGAGCCGCGCAAGCTGGAAGAACGCGTCGTCGACAGACGCCGCCGTCTTCGCCGACGCCTCGATGAACGGGATGCCAAGCTCTTCGGCCAAGGCGCGGCCCTGCTCGGGCGAGACCACGCGGCGGTCGGTCATGTCGCTCTTGTTGGCCACCAGGATCATCTGGATGTTTTCCCGAGCATGCACCTGCACGTTCTCGTACCACTCTTTGATATCGTGGAACGACTGCTCGTCGGCCACATCGTAAACGAGCAGAAAGCCCATGGCCGACCGGTAGTACGCCGTGGTGATGGTCTTGAATCGCTCTTGGCCAGCCGTGTCCCAGACCTGGAAGCGGGCCATCTTGCCGTCCAGCTCGACATCACGGATCTTAAAATCAATGCCCAGCGTGGAAATAAAGCTTGGCGTGAACTGGTCCTGGCAGAATCTCAGCAACAGCGATGACTTGCCCACACCGGAGTCGCCGATCAGGAGCAGCTTGATCAGCACGTCGTACGACTTGCCCGACATTTCTCTATGTGTCTGTGTTTGTCTGTGTGTTTGCGAAGGGTTACTTTTGTGTCGGTGTCTTCTCGCGCGAGCTGCGGAGAGAGCAGGTGTGGTTCTTGAAACTGGGCCACGTTTCCTGGCAGTGTCGGTGGTTGAGGTTAGTTATGGGTTATGGCCAGCTGGTGTCGAGGCTAAGGGGCTGCAGCGGCTCGGCTTGCTTGCGCTGAATAACTCTGGCAGAGAGGGGGGACGGGAGACTTCCGTGCCTGGGAGGGCGCGGCTCCTTGCCCACGTCATCCGCGGGCAATGATCGATCGCCCGGGCACAGCTGGCAGGCGCGCTGGCCCCGCTCCCGTCATGTGTTGGAGTTACGCTGTGAGACCCTAGCCCAGGTGACACACCTCAGGTGTGGAATCAAACTCTAACTGGGTTCCGACCAGCTTCCCTACAACGTCATGGCTCACACCACGTGACGCAAATCGCTCTTTTGAATCTCGCTAGCCACCCTCAGCTGGCTTTGACTATGGATGGGGAGGGAGGGGCACTCACTCCCGCCGCACCACACCTCCCCAGTCCCAGCGACTGACCAACCGACTGGCAATCGGTCGCCGCTGTTTAGCCGTGCCCTCTCCCACTTCGCACTGACTCACTGAAAAATGCCCACCATCGCCATTGATCGCGAAGACCTCTTCGCAGCCCTGGGCAGAGCGTACTCGGAGAAGGAGCTGGATGAGCTGTGCTTCGACTACGGCCTCGAGCTCGACGAGTGGTCCGAGGAGCCCGGCGAGCGCCCGCAGGTCAAGATCGAGGTGCCCGCCAACCGCTACGACATGCTGTGCCTCGAGGGCATTGCCCGCGCCCTGGCAATCTACTTGGGCAAACGGCAGCCGCCCAAGTACAAGGTCGTGGTCCCCGAGAACCCGCTGGTCCTCACCGTCGAGCCAGAGGTCGCGCAGGTCCGGCCGTACGCCGCGGCCGCCGTGCTCCGAGGCGTCAAGTTCACCCCGCGACGCTACGACTCGTTCATCGCCCTGCAGGACAAGCTTCACGCCAACCTGGCCCGCAACCGCTCACTCGTCGCCATTGGCACTCACGACCTGCGCAAAGTCAAGGGCAACCTTCGCTACCGTGGCGTGGTCCCAGAGGACATCAAGTTTATTCCGCTCAACCAGGATAAGCTGCTGATGGGACCTGAAATCATCGATCTCTACAAGCAGAGCCGGCATTTGGCCCGCTATGTACCGCTCATTGAGCACTCACCTGTCTTCCCTCTCTTTGTGGACGAGGCAGACACTGTGCTGTCTCTGCCGCCGCTCATTAACTCGGAGCACACGAAAATCACTCTGGACACCACAGACATTTTCTTTGATCTCACTGCCACGGACGAAACCAAGCTAGAAATCGTCGTGAACGAAATCGTGGCAATGTTCTCTGAGTATGCTGCCGAGCCTTTCACCATCGAGGCCGTCCGTGTCGAGTATGCCGACGGCTCGCACAAGCCACGGCTGTGGCCAAACATGGAGCCCACTACCATGACGGCAGAAATCGACTACCTCAACGCCGTGCTTGGTCTTGAAAAGACCAAGCAGGGCTATACGGAGCTGCTCCACAAGATGGCGCTTGGCATCGATGCCAAGAGTGATGAAAAGCTGTTGCATCTGCAGATCCCCGTCACCCGCCCGGATATCCTGCATCAGTGCGACATTGTTGAGGACGCAGGTATCGGCTACGGCTTCAACAATCTCAAGCGGACTTTTCCCAACCGCTCCGCTACTATCGGTGAGCCGCTGCCCATTAATAAAGTTAGTGATATTTTGCGGCGAGAGGCTGCCCAGGCTGGCTGGGCAGAAGTCATGCCTCTGACGCTGAGCTCTATTGATGAGAACTTCAATTGGCTCCGCCGCAAAGACGATGGAACGGCAGTGCACCTGGAGAATCCCAAGACCTTGGAATACCAGGTAGTGCGTACTTCTCTGCTCCCCGGATTGCTGAAGACTATCAAGGAAAACCGTGAGCACAGTCTGCCTATCAAGGTCTTTGAAGCCGGCGACGTTGCCTTCAAGGACACTTCCCTTGAACGCCAGTCCTACAATGCACGCCACTTTTCTGCAGTGATTGCTGGCAAAACATCTGGTTTCGAGGTTGTCCAGGGTCTTCTGGATAGACTATTCAAAATGCTCCGGTACTCCCCGCACGTCGAGGAGCGTGGATACTGGCTCGAAGAAGTCTCCGAGGCCGAGGCCCCTGCGTTCTTTCCTGGGCGGGCCGCCAAAATCCTGGTCCGCCATAAGAAGGGTAGTAAGCCGAAAGCAATCGGCTCGATTGGCGTGTTCCACCCGGAGGTTCTTGAAAAGTTCCAGCTGCCGTTTGTGTGCTCTGGATTCGAGTTTGATATTAGAGAATTCCTGTAGTTTGGTGCCGGGCGCCATACATAGCCGGAAAGGCCACCGCATATTAATCTAGCAAGTCTAAGTGCAACCCCCAATCTACCAACTTATTTTTTGATCCTTTTATAGAGTGCCTCACCTACGACTCCGCCAAATACAAGAGACACGCCAAGCCATTGTAGGGGGCTCATGCGGTGGCTGAAAATGAAGACAGACAGCAGCATGCTGACCATTTTGCGCGTAACCGTCGTTGTCACCAGTACCAGAGACCCAAACTCGGACAGAGTGATGAATATAAAAACCTGCCCCACGGCGCCGCACAGGCCGTATATGGCGATGTCACGGAACACCGCCGGATGGTGACGAAGGAACCATGTGGCATCTGAAATCTGTTGCCGCGAAGTCAGAAGCATCAGAAATGTCAGTCCGGACGTGAGAAAGTTGAGGATGCACATCATGTGGGGACCTGTGATCGTCTTGAACTTGGTAAACATCTCGTCCTGCGTAGTGTTGTACAAACCATCCAAAAACAGGTTCAGCGCCAGGAGCACAAACCCCCACATCTCGGCCTTGGACTCGGCACCAGCGGGCTGGGCCTTCCAGCTGAACATTGTCACTCCTGAGGTTATCATGATCACGACAACGTACTTGTACACAGGGAAGCGACGACCGTAGAGTAGCAGGTGGACGGCCATCACCGGCAACAGCTTACCAGACTTGGCCAGCAAGACGGTCAGGTAGTCGACATATTGCATGCTTGCGTACGCTAGCGGGCTGGATATGGCCTGGCAAGCAGCAACAAGCAAGTATGAGCGGGCCACCGGCGCACTGGGGACGAGTGAGGCCCTCCATTTAACGGCCGGGCTCGCCCGCCGCTGCCAGCTGAGAAACAGATAGCCGACCGCGCATGCCAGGGTGTTCTGGACCAAATTGATAACATGCGAGGCCCTGAAAATGCGCTGATCGGCACCGTACGGCGTCGTGGCTATCCGCTCCTGTAAAATGCCCCATGTGAGAAACGACGCGTAAATGCCGAGTACGCAAACCGCCAGCTTGAGATGGGAGGGCTCAGGTTGGTAGTGAGAATCAGCGGATTCCGTTGTCTGATGCTCTTTCTTGTTGGTAGCTGAATGTACTCTGGTCCCGGGTTTATCTGACATTTCTGTAGAGTTGCGGCTCAACGCGCGGAGGAATTTTTCACACCCTCGGAGACGGTCGATCCGAAGTGGCCAGCTGGATCGCTTTGGCTGTCAGAGGTGTGGGGCCCAAAGAGCCTGCCTGAGCCCGGGGCGCCCAGGCCCAGCACCCTAAACCCGTGCTGGCAATTTGGCAGCGCATCTCCCACCCGCTGCTGGGTCGGATCGTGCAGCCAGAGTGCATGTCCCAGCTGCAGCGCTCCGCTTCTGTTCTCTTTCTTCCTTTCTTGTATTAGCCCTCTGTGCAGATCCACACCGCGGTTAAAACGGAAACCACGGGCAGCATGGTCACTGAGCCACTGTCACCAATACAATCGCGTGCCAGCGACAAGCGTCGGGTTGCCTACTTTTACGACTCCGATGTCGGCAACTACGCCTACGGCACAGGCCACCCCATGAAGCCCCATCGCATTCGCATGGCGCACTCGCTCATCATGAATTATGGCCTATACAAGGATATGGAGATCTATCGGGCCAAGCCGGCAACCAAGCAGGAAATGTGCCAGTTCCACACTGACGAGTACATTGACTTTCTCAGCCGGGTGACCCCTGACAACATGGAACAGTTTGCCAAGGAGCAGGTAAAATTCAACGTCGGCGACGACTCACCGGTATTTGACGGCTTGTTCGAGTTCTGCGGCATTAGTGGCGGTGGGTCCATGGAAGGCGCTGCCCGCCTGAATCGCGAAAAGTGCGACATTGCCGTCAACTGGGCCGGTGGCCTGCACCATGCGAAAAAGTCGGAAGCGTCCGGGTTCTGCTACGTCAACGACATTGTTCTGGGGATAATCGAGCTTCTCCGTTATCACCAACGGGTGCTCTACATTGACATCGATGTGCACCACGGCGATGGTGTTGAGGAGGCGTTCTACACCACCGACCGGGTAATGACCGCCTCCTTCCACAAATACGGCGAGTTCTTCCCCGGCACTGGCGAGCTGCGTGACATTGGTGTTGGAAAGGGCAAGAACTACTCTGTCAACTTCCCTCTTCGAGACGGCATTGATGACGAGACGTATCATGCAGTATTCCAGCCGGTAATCCAAGCGATCATGGATTGGTACCAGCCCGGCGCCGTTGTCCTCCAGTGTGGTGGCGATTCCCTTTCTGGTGACCGGCTGGGCTGTTTCAACCTGAGTATGAATGGACATGCGAAGTGCGTGGATTTTGTCAAGTCATTTAACGTGCCTACGCTCGTATTGGGTGGTGGCGGATACACCATGCGCAACGTCGCTCGCACCTGGGCATACGAGACCGGTGTTTGTATCGGCAAGGAAATGCAATCAGAGCTTCCTTACAATGATTACTACGAATACTTTGGCCCTGACTACCGCCTGGATGTCCGCCCGTCCAATATGGTCAACGCCAACAGTCGCGAATACCTTAACAAGATTCTTCAGCAGGTTCTGCAGAACCTCGAGCGCACCAAGTTTGCTCCGTCTGTGCAGATGCAGCCTGTACCAAAGGATGCTGAAGAGGATGGCATTGACGAGGACAGCAACGCTGCAAAGGAGGCCAAGGGAGGCACAACTGAAGAACGGGATGCCCACGTGGCCACTGCAAACGAGTTTGAAGACGGTATGGATCTTAGCTAGATCATTCTATATGTATTTTATCGATTTATTGACGTTTTTGGGGAACGCGAAATGACTCTATGATGTTTCGGGGACGAAGTAGTGGATGGCAACGGCACCCAAAATGTTGAGGGCTGTAAAAATGTAAAACACTGAGGGCCCAAGCCACTGCTTGAGACCTGGGAAAAACTGGCCCACCGTAAAGGTCGCAATCCAGTTAAATGCCGTACCAACGCTCTGGGCCGTGCCAAGCATGCCCGCCGGCACAAGCTCGCTGATGAGCAGGAACGGGATGGGGCCTAGACCCGCGGCAAAGGTGGAAACAGTCAGAATGGCCGCAGCGCTGGCCAAAGTCGACAAGTCGCGAGTCAGAGCAAAAGCCAAGGCTGAGGTACCCACTGCCATTCCGGCAAGGCTGAAAAGTAGCAACGGTTTGCGTCCCGCAGTATCAATCAGCGGTGCAGTGCCCAGCGTGACCCCCAAGTTGAGCAAAGAAATGACCAAGTTTACCAAACTCGCATACTTGGGCATGCTGTCCTGTAAAATCGGGACTCCGTAAAGTATGATCGCATTGATACCGCTATATTGCTGCAGCATCAGGATACCGGCCACGCTAAGGAAGCTTCTCCTGAATGTTGAGCTGAAAGTAAAGCGGATCATCGGCAGTATGGCAGCTCTCAGAGCCTGTGCAAGGGCCTCAGGCGGGCTATTGTCTTGAGCCGCTTCCACATCGGCGGTGTTGACTTCCAGCTCTTCGAAATTAGAGGCAATTCCAAGAAACAATGCAGCTGCCGCCGCATCATTCTTCTGCTTGCGAGCATAGAGCCAACTCGGGGATTCCACCGTATAGAAAACCGCAGCCAATGCCGCAACAGCTACAAAAACGCCTGTGACAAGAACACGGCGCCAGTGCGTTACCGCCCACAACCAACCTGCAGCTTGTACAATCAAGATGCCCACAGTGGCCGAGATCTGGGTCGCCGCACCCAGGCGGCCGCGCCAGCCCGGCGGCGCAATCTCGCTGATGAACATAGGAACAATGACAATTGCCTGACCCGCACAGATCCCGACAATAAAGCGGCCAAGAGAAAGCTGCCAAACGGTGGTACCCCACGCAATTGATAGCGTACCCAGCAAGTTAAGCACTGCTCCTAGCAAGAGCGTCTGCCTTCTGCCCCATGTATCAGCCAGAGCGCCAGAAAGCAGCGAGCCAATGAAGCCCCCGACAGCGAAAATAGATGATGGAGAGGCACCATCACCAATTCCAGGAATACAGTCGGTCTCACGGCCCTCAACCCCCTTGCAGCCCATGTATGGCAGAATGGTGTTCAGAGCCGACAGGTGGAGTCCGAATTGGAGAGTCGCCAGTGTCAGCGCAGTGATCTGTAGAAGTAACGGCCTTGGCAGCTGCCAAACAGATGCGGGAGCCGACATTTTCGTCGCAATGTCAACTGTTCAAAGATGCGTCCTCTCAAAGATGGCAGACCACCGAGGCCACTTGGGACGTTGAGCTTGACCTGCACGAGCCGGCATGCCATTTAATCAGACGCCGCGCGCCTGAGCCGATCTGAACCGTCACGTGCCGCTATCACGCAGCGGCCCTACTCTAGCGGTGCACTCTTACGCTTTTCCGGCCCGGCTTAGCTCTCGCGTAACTGGCCTCCGAGACGCTGCGGTAAACATGTCGAGCGGCGACTTGGCGCTGGCAGAAGCCCGGCAGCGAGCGGCAGAGGTCAAAGCAAGTCTTCCCGACCGCAGCACCCAGCGAATTAATTTGTATCCGGGCGAGCGGCTGCTCCTGGGCGTGATGATCGCTGCAGGCTACGGCATGATGAATGGCATTGTCAAAGGCAGCCGCGTATCGTCGCTCCGGTACCTAGCGGAGAATGCCCATAGGCTGCCCCGAACAAAGGGCACATGGTACTTTTTCCATAAGCGGAAAAACTATGTGATCATGAAAGACGGACTCAACAAGGGCTTCGTCACGGCCGTCAAGTTCTCCACAATCACGCTCAGCTACCTTGGTGTGGAGGCCTGCTTGGACAGCATACAGGGTCGCAGCACGTTTTTGTCTAGCACAGGCGCAGCGGCCGTGGTTGGCCTAGGCCTGACGGCCTCGAAGCGCTTGGGGGCCCTGCAAATTGCGCGGTCGACACTCAACTACGTGGTGTTTGGTGCGTGTGTAGGTGGCCTGCAGGATGGGCTGCGGTATGCCAAGGACCAGCAGAAAAACACTTACCAAGGAACTTCTCTAAGTGATAGTTAGCTGCCTTGGTGCATATAACCCGACAGAAGACATGTACATACTAAATTATTACCAACAATTCGTTATCTCGCTGTTTATCTTTCCTTTTTATTTCTGCTTTCTTTGAATTACCCTCATCACAGAAAAAGTCGCCCAATAAAACCCGACTAGGAATCTGAGTCGGCTTCGCTGTCACTAATGTCCTCAAGGTCAGGAACAGGATACAGAGTGATGCATGCCACGCCTGTCACTGAATCAAGTTGCTCACCGCTAGCATGAAAGCTGCTAAACACCAACACCTCCTTGCCCATTTCACGAACAGCATCAGACATGGCTACATATCTCCGCCGTTCAGCCACATCCGCAGACCTAAACAGAGTATCTGTGAGCATGAGCGTTTGCACGGCTCCTTGCTCAATCGCCGCTTCAACATGCTTCGGGCCATACCAGGCCTTCATTGTATCTTCGTTCAACTCTTTGAAAAAGGTGCTGAGCACAGCAGTCTCGCGACCATATCGGGTATTTTGTAGCTGCCCCTGAATTTCGGGCTTAGCCAGCGCTTCTTCGAGTGCATGCAGGTGGCCCGACGAGGCATGGGACACGAGAAACTTGGATTTGGCCTTGACAATATCTGTCTTGTTGTCAACGACAGCTTGCTGGAAGATGTAATCGTACAAGTCTCTAGCAATCTGACCAGGGCCTGCCAACAAAATTACCTTGAGCTTGTCGATATTCAAGGTTCTCTCCGCAGCGTCATAAACTTTGTGTAGAAACTTTTCTGTGGCCCTTTCTTGGCCCGAATTGTCGCCACGCTTTTTGCGTGGTATGTTAGACTCAACCTTGGCTCGAATGACCGTCATGGCCTCAGTGATCAAGCATACGTGAGCGAGCCCCGGTTGCAAGACAATTGCGGCAATGTCTGTTCTGTTTTCAACATTAGTGGCTTCCTCGACAATCGAAAGCGCGTATGAATCCCACTCATCTTTGATCAACTCAAAATTTCGGCTGACTTCGAGCTGTAGGGTGTGGAACGTGCCTGCAGAGACGTCTGGAACATCGTCGACTACGGGACCATTTAGCCGGAGCAACGATCCCTCAGGATCGAAATCGATCTTATCAACACGGACTTTCAGTTTGAGTTGTTTTCTCACGCCGGGCCCTGTAGCTTTACCATCCTTGTCGATGGGCACAATCTTTCGCATGGTCTTGGTCTCGACTTCATCGCCTTCTTGCACGAGGTTGAAAATGTACCACATATCCTCCGAGTCCTGTGGCAACAACGTCAGGGATCCGCTCTGATCCCTCTCTATTGATTTCCTGATGAGCTTCATTTTTCTCTTCTCTATCGGAGCGGCTAGACTGCAGATCGAGTACAATCAGGATTAGATGATCCACCACTGGTCAAGTCAGCTAGCTCCCGATAAATATCAAGTGAGACGGGCAACCACACTGGGGGTTTTATTTTCTCTGCGCAACATGAACAGGACTCGGAATCTTATCTCGTCATTTTGAAACGATTGTCGTTGTTAGTTCGAACTAAGATTTATCTATGTACTGAGACACGCAGCTAGCTCACGAAAGCCTGCTTAATCGTAGAGGCCTTGAGTACGTCGCCGTTCTTGTTAACTAGCTTGCGAGCCGGCTCGCCCTCCTTGTTGTAAGTAACTTCATAAGTGTCCGTCGTGGTAAACCCAGGCTGGATCTGCTCCCATAGCTTCTTCTTCGGGTTGAGCTGGGTCTCGGGCTCCTCATCGTAAGTTTCGAAGAACAACTTGTCGCCAGGCACAGAACCCACAGGAGGGTTAATGAACTCGACTTTAGTGTGGTCATGGGTGCTAGCGCACAGCACCATACCATTCGACACAATACCCCGCATCTTTACCGGCTTGAGGTTGGCCACCACGACCACCTGGCGCTTCTGCATATCTTCAATAGGCACATAGTTCACCAGGCCACTGCAAATGGTGCGCGGCTCCTCCTCGCCAACGTTGATAGTGGAAACATAGAGAGAATCAGCATCCGGGTGACGGACTGCTTTCTCGATGAAACCCACTTTGAAGTTAATCACGCCGGGGGTAACGGGACGAGCCGCAGGTTTGGCGGGCTGTTCCTTCTTAGGCTTCTCTTTCTTCTCCTTTGGCTTGGGGTCTTTGGCCTGTTCGCCAGCAACAACAGAAGCGGCTCCTCCTGCAGCGACAGCTCCCCCGGCAGCGGCCGCAGCCTCTTTCTTATTGGTCGGTGTGGCCGTCTTCTGAGACGCCTTAGATACATCAGACCCATCTGCCGAGCCCTGGGCGCTCTTTTTGGGTTTCTGCTTGATCTCGCGATCAACCGCAACTTCTTTGTTCACCGGGACTTTGTCGTCCACCTGAAGCACATTTTGAACCTGGTCCAACCAGCGGACGACATGGCGGTTTTGGGCAGTGTCGGCGTCAGAGAACGCAGCCACGTGGTGTCCCACTCGAGCAAGCAGAATCGCATCAATTTCTGTTGGCTCTTGAGTGCCCAGAAGGTATGTTTGCGAACGCAAAGCATCGTTCAGCTCGCCAACGCTACCAGGGAGCCTGTCAGCGATTCCAATGTAGCCATGAATTTGCTTCTGCTGAGGCTCGGAGTACTTGTCAAAGGGGATCTGGGACTCGACTTTCTTATCGGAAAGTTGCAAATGCAGCGCATTTTCAAAAAGATTCGAGAGCGCTGCGATATTCGACATTCTGCGAAGGTTGAAAGATGGCCGCAGCCGGGTCAGCAGCATGAGGGATACAGCACCGAGCTCTTAGCTGACTTCCGGGTAAGCCACGGAGAAGCGAGCTCGCCGCACATAAGGCTGAGGACGAGCACCGCAATTAAATCACATAAATGATGCAGTCCATCATGGCCAAACTTTTAATGACAGTTTGCACACTCGCTGAAAAAAATATCTATTTAGCTCGATACTGATAGCTAGAGGCATTGCTCGGCTCGAAGTCGAAAGCAGCGGGCCAACAGCGTATGACCATGTAGTTGATCTAGACCTAAACACAGTCACTGACCGGCCCTAAATTCGATATGGATTGCGTAAGGGGCCTTTAGTAGTCATGTTCTGGTGATTCGTGGCCAATATCACTTTTCTGGTTAGTCGAGTTCGCACGCTGCACTCCCGTGGGCCCACTAGAAGATACATGCGAGAAGCCAAATGCACAACGCTGTTTTCGGCCCTGCTTTCGAGCACCCAAAGGAGGAGATGCCAACGACCATCAATTTCTTCTTCTAGGATTCTGCGAGGGCTGGGCGATATACTGCGGCTTCATCTGCACATAGTATGCAGGCGCATGTCACTTCGAAGCGCTCTAACTTTCGTAGAGTCGGTATGAGCATCCACTATTAACACAAATGGCGCCATTAACACCCTTTATATTGTACCATTGGTATTTATCTCCACCCATTAGCTTGCGTCATAAAGTATCTGCAATGAAAGATCAGCTTGACGCTTCATGCATCTGCGGGAGACCAGGGCAATCTCTAAAGTATAAAACGAACTTCTAAGAAGCCGATTTGCCAGTTACAATGGCGGTAATAACTGATTCTGAATCCAACCAGCTGTCTGATCTATCCTTTTTTGTGATCATTACAGATCAACAATCTGGCAGGGCCTCTTGCCACTATGATGAGCGGTTCAAACACATCGCCAGCACAATTCAAGCCCCATGCATGCAGTTTTCTACTTTTATTGAAATTTCCCCCGAGATATTGTCCAAATTACGTGCTCTTTTTCCTGACGCTACTGAAGATCACGTATCGAAGGGGCGCGAGCTTGGCTATCGTTCTTTGCCCACCATGCCTCACAAGCTTCCAATTCTGCCCAGTTCTACACTGCACTCGGGAAAACATCTCGATGCTCAGGTCCCCGTATTAACCGAAGTTATTCCTGATGAAAATGCGCAAACTTCATCTGTATCCTCGCCCACTCACTCTGTTGGAGAGGCTCCGGAGATAGAGCCACAAGAAGGTGTCATACACTCCCCTGATTCCGGCTCTTCAAGGCGCGAAGAGGATGTTTCTCGTGTCTCACAGCCAGATTTGCGTCCAATGATTCCTAAACACTCCAAGACATTTCAGGCCAATATTAACTCCATTGCTTTCCAAGATCCACGTGCTCATCTTGATGGGGCACTGTATCGAGAATTTGACATTCTCCAGCAGCTCCCTTGCAAAGAGTTAGCAAAGCTCTGGATTCGTGTGATTGAGCCTAAAAAGAAATCCACGTATCCGTACAAAGACTCGAAAAGCGCACCTCCGTGGTGGCCCAAGGGGGTCACACACTCTCAGCCAGACCACCTTGGAAAGTTGGAGCGTATTGTCCTTCTCGTTACCATTTTGCGTACATTCTCGCATATGCGTCATGCACTTTGGTTTGAAACGTATAAAATGCGCGAGATTTCGGGTAACCAAAGACAGGTGCTCACACGTATATTTCGCCTTTTGGAGCTAGCTCGTCAGGATGACGGCACAATAATGGATACCATCGACGTTTCATCAATCACTGATTATGAACAAGAAGTAGATATGGGCTACTATGGTAGCGGTCACCCTGGCATAGCGGTGCCACTTGCAACACCAAAGCGCCACTCTGCACCACTAACGCCGCAGCACCAACAACCCGGTTGCGACCCAACAATGCTGCAAAGTGTACATGACGATGATGACGATTTCCAGAAACGAACTCCTCGGCAGCCTGGTGGGCCTGTAGACCACTTTTTGCCTACAACCCCCTTCGAGACAGCCAAGCATCCGGGCTCTGGCTTTGGCCGTGGTCTTCCACATCGCGAACTTGGCGAACCACTCACACCATATTCGCCGTATTTGCCCTATTCTATGTATTCGCCGCACTCGTCCAGGCGCGCTGCAAATGATGGTGAGATCCCAGATAAACGAAGAAAAAAGCGCGAAGCAACAACTTCCCCAGAACTTGAAGACGAAGAGCAGGCCACTATTGATCCACAATTAGCTGAGGGTTTTCCAGTAGAGGGGGCAACGCTTACATCCCCACACCCCAGAATATGCAAAGGGCCGAGATTACACGACGGTCGGAGAGACACCGCCCATGTCAGGTATGCATATTGGTCGAGGGGACACCATCATATGGAATCGTCGTGGATTCCATCGGATCATCCTAACGCTGTGCGCTCCAAATATATGCCCGTATCGGGGACACCAGGTCCCCCATATTATGCTGGAACAAGCTGGGGGCCGTATGCGAGATCGCGGGGCGGCGACTACTTTCCCCAGTACCGATGACACAAGTCCTGAGAATGCTATGTACGTAGATGCGTATGTACTACAACTTTTGTGCCTTATTCGGCAGGCCGCTCGCCAGATGTTGGCGCCGAGTGATCGTCTACTTCTTTCTCGATGACCGGCACGTTTTCGACCGTGGCATCAAAGACAGGTGGCGTTGCGTACTCAAGAGCCGCTGCGGCGCCTGCACCGATATTCAGCGTCTCAACTCCTCGAGTGACTATTCCTTGGCTCTGGACCAACTCCGCCAACACTTCATCAATAGGCTTGTTCTCAGTATGGGCCAGGTGCTCCAGTTCATGCAGCAACACAATACCTAATTCGTACTGCATGGTCCCGTACGGAAGGTAAGCCACGTCTCTCCGGAGCGTTAGGACTTCTGTGCTAAGCTGGTGGCGGTAAAACATGGATGCCCTGTAGCACTCGCGCGATGAGTACTTGGAGGACCACGGGTTGACTACCGAGGTCGTCGGCACTCTGCGCACATTGCCCTTGGCATCCAACAGCTTCCTCGAGCAAAGAGGGTAGCCACAGCGGTGGGCCACGACCCGCTCGTCCACAAGATCGTCATAATCAGACGGAGTAAAGAACCTCGCCAAGAACTTGAGGGTATCGCCATCAACTGGCTCAATTCCTAGAATCAGGAAAGACAGGATAAGGTTGCTAGCCTGGATATCATTTAACAGGCCCTGTACTCCAGGGTGGAGTATTCGAAGTACCTGTTCCACCGTCATTAACTCTGGTCGTGGCCCTTGGTCTTTGCATGGATCACGATAGCTGTGGGAGCACTCGACGATTAGCGCGCGCCCGGGATGGGCATCAGGCACTCCGCTATTAGGCGGTGGGAGTGAGGCCCCTAGCGTAAGCCAACGCCAATCCGGGGCGTTGAGGGATAGGGCAAGGCACGCCGCCGTACGGCGGGAAGGAAGCGCGCCATGCGAGCTTGCCTGCAGAGGTAAGGGCTCGCCAAGTGTTCTCACCGGTACGCCATGTTAATGAACTAGCACCGAGCTCTCTATGCGGTAGGTACATTCTCACTATTTTGGCTCTTTATGACCCTCCTGCCTTGGTCAATTGCTATCATCATGAGTACAATCGCTTCCAGAATTGTGGAACAAGCGTAGTCCTGTATCCACTATGACCGAGGCGATCGGGACGTCATGCCGCGGGTCAAGATCCAAAAGATGAATCTGGCAGCGCACGGGAGACACGAGAGAAACGAGTCACCCAAGCTGTGGACCTCATTATTAGTGCATGTAAATGAAAAAATAAACCCCAGAAGCCATAAAAATCCGTTTCCAAACGAAATGTCTCGAGTGCCGCCGCACTCATCTTTAAACCATCATGTCATGTCTCAGACTACGTGCAGGCGCTGCTAGGTTTTCCTGCGCATACATACTAAGCACGATAAAAGGTGTCGACACATGCAGGCGTAGCCCCAGATTCCTTGTTCAAGTCCCCCGCTTGTGACAGAGGAAGTGACGAGTTTCGCTATCGGATGGCAACAGCTGGTACCTATTCTAGCCCGAGGCGTTATATGATTCGTCCTCTATAGTCGCCCACGAGTAAAATCCAGTAACAACAACGGCACCAGATAGAACTCTGTCTTGAGGTACGGCCATCATGCAGCTGACGTACCACCCCGCTCCGTACGTTTTGGGAGCGGGCAGGACCTGAACAGACCCGGCGCGCCCCAACTTTTTCGTTCTTAGTCACAAAAAGCTCGGCCCTGCAGACCATCCTTTCGGCTCCTTAGACCCTGTTTTTGGCCCGCCATTCTGAGTTCGTCTGTCTGTTTGGTCGCATCTTCTACTCATGTATGATCAGGAGCCCAATGGGCACGTCAATATTGACGTCATCGAGGAATTTTTCGATCTTCCTGAATCGCACTTCAGCCCGGCCAGCTACACATCGTTCTACGAGGATCAGCAACAAGAATTCGGCCATAGAAACCTGAGCCACGGACATGCGCGCCAACATCATAGCAGCGGGAACCTCAGCTTTGCCGCGGCTAACCCTCCCCATCAACAGGATGCATACGACAACCCCGCATTAAGAGCAACCGAGCACAACCGTACATCCAACTCACATGTATCTGCCGTCAATCCCAATGAGCTCTTCCACTCGCCAGCTGTTGGGCCGGTGTCGGCGGACCACACGCCACTGTTGTCGCCGGCAACTGTCGCCGAGCATCGTCAGTTCTCCGGCACAGACTTTTCCATCCCGCCATCCTACTTCAATCCGAACATGTCACCGATGGTGGAACCTGTGGACTCGACGTTATATTTGCCGCCGGCAGGTCCGCGGCCCCAGCAGCGTCGTAGTGTTGGAAGCATTCCGCGTGTCGCTAAGAAGTCACCGAGCATTAGGGCCCGGCGCCGACGTCAGGCCACTGCCAACGCCAGTGCCAACTCCAGTTCGAACGCCAACCTCTCTGCAGGTAGTGCTGCCAACTCTTCGTCGGTGTCTATCAATAGTATTGATGAGTCGGGCAAACCTCTTGTCTCGGCTGGATCTGCGACAGGTTCTGTACCCCGGTCGGCAGGCGCTTCGGGCGGCTCAGCTTCGGAAGCAGATACCCCTGGAGGAGCGTCCAGCGATGGCGTGTCGCCCGGTTCTGGGCCAAGTGTCAAATCTCAGTCGACGTCACCCATCCATGTCAAGGAAGAAATCGGCTCCGCGTATGACCACTACGGCTTGAACATGCCACCTCCCCAGCCCGCCGCTACACCAGCTCGGTTAATGAACTTGGCACCTGGTGAGGGCCGACGGCAATCTGGCGACTCACTGGTTGAGGAACGACTCAACATGGCGATTATGGCAACTTCTTCTGTGCCTCATGCTTTTGGGAGTGTTCAGGGACCCCGCGGAGCGACACCTTCACCAAACTCCACCCCTGGTCTAACTCCCCGCATGGCCAGTGGCGACGCTGGTCGACGGTTCTCGATAGCTTCCCAGTCGTCAGCATCAAGTGCCATCACGCCAGCCATCCGTCCACGTATTGGTCGTCATGGCTCGAGGGCTTCCTCTGGATCCACGTCGCCAGCGCTTGCGGCTAACCCATCTATTGCATCTCCTAGCATGTCACCGCGCACTACGATAAACGGAACTGGGCCCAGTGGAGATGGTGACTTGGCAGAAATGCTGGCATCAAAGTCTAATTACCAGAACCTGGTTGAGGGAAAACACCACCATTTAGGACTACAATACCCTGACCGATTATCGTCAGATATAACGAACAAGAAGGCCAGCCACAAGATTGCGGAGCAAGAGAGGCGGAATCGGATAAACACAGCTATTGTAGAGCTTGGACGTCTAATTGAGGCAACTGAGCCCATGGCGTCCAAAGCTGCTACGGTAGAAGCCGCAATCACGTACATTAAAGCTATGCAAGACCAGATGCAAAAGCTCCAGCAGCGAGTCAACGAATTGACCTAAGCTCAGCTGGCTAACAAGTGGTGACGTTCAGTAAATGGCCTATTTCGCTTGCCGGATCCTAACTTCGTTCTAAGCTTGCGACCCTTAGACACGTTGTGCGTTTTGTCAATGCTAATATAATAATGCGATGTATGTGTATTTATGTTTTACTTCCGCAATTATCGGCGTCGCAAAACGTAATAAAATAAGGGACGAATAACGCCCATGCAACTGCCGCGCCCATCAGGCGCTCACATAATGTTCGGGTGCTAGTTTTTGGCTCGAAGCCACCTCGGGCTCACTGTGAGCAGACCGGACGTGGCGGTCAAGGTCGTACTCTCTCGTAAATCGGTGTGCACAACTGGGAACCGGACACTTCAAAGGACGGTCACGATACGCCGAGCCAGTGAGAAGTCCAATAACTGAATTCGAGCGTGTGTCATTTGCTCTCGCTTGTACATCATTTGATGGCTCTGGCTCGGTGAAAATGTCCTCATGGTTATCATCACATACTTTTGTTGGAGCCTTTAGACTCGCACTGTGCTGGGCCTCTTCTTGGTGTGCGAGAAGTTCCGCTCGTGAGGAGGCCACAAAGTCGCAGTTCCCACAGTGGAAACTCGAATGGTACCTGCTGTTGTGAAGGAACAGCTGTTTTTCTGTCGAAAAGCCCTGGCCACATGCACATACCAGCTTGTGCTTGTTGAGGTGCCTATTAAGCTGAATCTCCAAGCGGAATGACTCGCCACAGCCGGGACGCGTGCATTTATAGTCTTTTCTATGCAGTTTTTCATGCTGTCGCAAGTGGTGCGCCAGAGAAAATTCTTTTCCACACTGTCCACAAACAAAAGGCTTCTTCTGGTGGTGTTTGGTTTGGATGTGCCGTTCGAGATGATATCGCCGGCGGAATTTTTCTGGACAGTGCTCGCAGTGAAATGGACGCTCGCCACTGTGCACCCGTTCATGTTGCTCCAAAAGGGAGGGCCGCGAATATGCTTTATCGCATGACCGGCATTTATAGACTTTCGGCCGGCTGGGGGCTTTAGTCATTGTGTCAAGATGTCAGACGAGGAAGAAGCGTAAGTAGTGGAAGGGAGGCAAAGGTCCGGCACCACCAGCGTAGACAAGCACCTATTATTTTGCGCCTGATTAGCATATAATGCTTTCCAAATTGCTATCCGGTATAGATATTGTTGTTCTGCCGGTCCGCGTGACAGCGTTGTAGAGTGTTGGCTAAGGAGGTGTTGATTGACCCAAGGGAAAAGTTGCGACTGGCGGAGCCGTGCAAGACTGCTCGCCGTATTGGCCAAACTTTTACTCTTTCGGATTTCGATATTGATATTCAGAACTAACAAGCTTCAACGAGGGCTATGAGAACACTTTTGATGACTTTGAAGAACAGTTTTCCGAAACGGAAGAACTCAAAGAGGAAGAGGAAGACCCGGCCGCTGCCGTCGCTGCCGATGGGCGAGCTATAGTTGAAAGTGGCCAGCGGGTCAAAACTCAGCGTGAGTTGGCGATCCCCAAAGATAAGCGGACCACAACGCCGTACATGACCAAGTACGAGCGTGCTCGGGTGCTGGGCACTCGAGCGCTCCAGGTGAGCATGAACGCGCCAGTGCTGGTGGATCTTGAGGGTGAGACCGACCCTCTGCAAATAGCCATCAAGGAGTTGAGCCAGCGCAAGATCCCGCTGGTGATCCGTCGCTACCTGCCGGATGGATCGTTCGAGGACTGGGGCTGCGATGAGCTCATTGTAGACAACTGAGCCATGATTGGCAAGTTGTCTCCCTTTCAGCAGGTTCAAAACGTTAATAGGTAATTACAGAAGATAAAAAAAAAGTCTCGGTAAAAGCTAGACGGACATGACGTTCAGGAATTTGTCGGCATCGAGCACTTGACCCTGCGGCGTCCTTCTAATGAAATCGCCCAGGACACCATCAATTTCGGTGTCAGTCAGCCCCTGACCACGCAGTTCCTCTCTGAGTTCTTCGGAGTCAATAGAGCCATCGGATCTACGAAAAACGCTGAGCATTTCTTGAAGCTCGGTACGCGGGGGCAGTTGGCTAACACTGCCCGACATGGTTGCAAGGTAGGCTGCAAAGCTCACAGGTTCACCTGTCTGCTCAAGCATTTGATCAAGAGTCTCATCGTCTACTCCCAGTCCCACAGACATCATCATATCTCGCAAAGTTTGCCTGGTCACCAGCCCAGTTCCGTCGCTATCCAGCAGCGAATAGAGCTCACGAAGGAGCCGCACAGCATCGGGACTAAGCTGCTGTAGCCCGCGCGAGACCTTGCGAAGCGATACACCAGAATCGCTTCGGCCCCCTGTTGATTTGCCAGTTTTGTCCTTGCGTTTCTCGACCACAATCTCGCTCGCATGATCAGAGGTGGATTCAACTCCTGTTTTGGTCGGCTCCTCGGTTTCAACTTCAGTGCTCTCGACATTCGATACTTCCGCTGGCACTGCGTTTGAGCCAGGTGTTACTGCTTGTTTATCGTCCAACTTTTTAGATTGAGGACTTTCGTCTTCAGGGTCATTCTTAGGGCCAATCTTATCATTCCCGAGCACCTCTGTGGAAACAGTAGGACCTACCGGAGGAACAGAGTTCTCGATAACGGTGGTATTTTTAGGCTTGCCAGGGCCTTCCTGTGCCACAGGGGGCTCCGTTTTTGGAGAGCCACTTCCGTTTTTCTTGGATTTTTTCCCCATGCCTATCTAATGAGAGCCAGTAAAGTGTAAACAACCCAGCTGCATATCGGGACACACTTGGAATTTAGTCACGTGGCCCAATATCGTAGGGCTATCTTCAATCGGTTACTATTTCAAGAGTATCGTTATGCATACCAAGATCGCTAATGGAACCCACCACTTTTCATGACAATATGGTAGGGTGATAGTCCTCGCGCACTCTGATAATATGTCTTCTCCGCCTGTTGTGTCGTCTGCGTTGGAACCAGCAGTGTTCATTGATGTGAAGAAACAGTGTCCATTGATGATGCAGGCATACTACTGCCCTTGGAGGCTCAAGTCCGTTATGTCTCCACCTCACTTTCTGATATTGACTGCTCAATTGGAAAAGCAAGCATAACTGGAAAATCAAAGGGTACTTAATAGCAATCCGGACTTCAGCGTAAGCAGTGTGCATAGATGTGCGCAAACCACGACACCCGAACTTTCCATTCTCAAATGACAGCAGTAGGCGAATTGCAATACTATAGCCTAGCTATATTTTTAAACACAAGTTTAAGCCAACTCTAAATTAATGGCCTAACTTTCGACGGGTCGCGCTAGCTCGGCAAGAAGTTCGATCACTCTAGCGGCAGACCACGCCTGTGTAGGAGACGAATCCTGGCAGAAAGCGCCATCCTTATTGGTAAGTTCAGTTAATCCAGACCACTCAGACTCACGCAACCACTTAACCAGCCCTTGGATACGCTCTCGGATGATGCTATAGGCCTCTTCTTTGGTATCTTTGCGCTTGCGAGCAAAGATCACCATGGCCTGAAGGAAGACACCGGCACACCACAACCATTCAGGACCTTGGTGATAGTTACGTCCCTTGGCTGTCGCAAAGTCAGTGCTATCCACGCTGTTTTCATAGTACGGCCGGTAGTTCAAGTCACCGGGGTCGAGCGTAGCCATACCATAAGGCTTGCGGATAACCCTGTCAGCCAGGTCCAACATATACACAGCTTTGTCAACATCGAACAGTTCTGGGGCAGCAACCATAGCGACAGCAAAATTTGGTCGCAATTGGTAGTCTTCGTACTCTTTGCCCGAGCGATGCAGGTCTTTGTAAATACCTCTGCGGTTTATTATACCGCTGTTCACATCGTAGGAAGAGTCTTCAGAGGCATCCTTAGGAACATAATAGCAGCGCTCAAAGTTCTCCTGGATCAGCCTCTCCCAGCTCTTAAGTTCGATCTCGTGGCCGTGCTGGTTGCGCACAGTCTTCGGAAAGTCGAACTTTCCGTCTTTGCTCAATTCATTGACCCATCGCAAAGTCGATTTGAGCAGTCCTGTAATTTCAACAGCTGCGCCATCACGGGGAGTTCCTGGAATGCCCTTGTTGTTAGCAAGTTCACTTTCACCCATCTTATCCATCCAGGTGCCGCAATTATCTTGGTTGCCGCCGTAAACAAATCCATTCTCCCAATCAACCCATATCTTTTGGTTGAACCCATTTGGTTTCATCTGGCGGTCTATATCTGGACCAGCATTGTGCTCTCGAAACTCAATGCCTTTAGCATGACGAGCAAGAATCTCATACAAAATCTCACCCACACTCGACTCATGGCTGTAGGCCTCGCTACTATGGTACTCAACAAAGCGGTCATCTAGCGGAAACCGCCGCTTAACCTTGGCATGGAGGATATCGTGTGTTCCAGTAGTCTTGCAGAAAGCCTGCACACTTTGAGCATAGAACCAAACAGCATCCCTAGCATTGTACCTCGGGTTGCGACCAGAATCGAGCAAGTTTGGAATTAGTCCATGCTTCAACGTAGACCCGAACGACAGAATATGGTGCCTGGCCTCATCAAACCTCCGTGTCTCAAGAAGCAAACCGCCGAAGGACAGAAATACATCTCTGCCCCAGCAACGCATGATTCCCTCGCTGAAATGAGGAAGACCCGCAGCCATGGTCGGAAGCTGGCGGTTAGGCACGAGCGATACGTTGTAAATATTCCCGACCATTTGAACGGACGTCAACGCCAGCCGTTTGGTGAACTCGGAAATGCTAAGATGCTCCGGCATCTGGTCCAGAACACGATGGACAGCAGCTTGATACAACCCAAGGACGATAGCGCAGAAGTACCGGGGTCGCAGCGACGACGGAACGTCTCTGACAACGTCGTTGCGCTCACGAATCCAGTCAATCACTGGCTGAAGGCGCTTCACATCACGGAATTTCAAGTAGCACTCCAGACGGTCGGCAAGGTAGTCAAATGCCCACATACCTTCTCTCAAATTGTCACACAAAGGATGACCCAAATTGTTTTCAATCACAATTGGCAACGTGAGAGTCTCCCAACCTTGGAGGCCTGCGTAAATGGTATTTCCAAATTTAGGAATAGAGTACGTGCCAAATTTCGCATCGGTTGACGTACGTTCCTCACCATCTACGTGGTAAAGCAATACATTCAGGTCCAAAAGATCAAGCCCAGAAACAGCCTCGCCTTGGCCTGTGCGCACAAGCTTTTCAATCTTAGTAGGGTCAAAAGTACGGCTTGTTTTGAAAATGGCAACAGACCCCTGTGGAAATTCAGTACCAGCTGCAGAAATAATTGTCGAAGACGAACCGTCAAATTCAATTGGCCATGGGCTTAGATCTTCCAGTTTGCCTCCCAGAGGCACAATCTTTTCCTCAGTTTCATGATTCGCACCATCTTGAACTACAAGTTTCCATCCCGCATGCCACTTAGCTTCGGTTTTTTCGATAAACGTGTTTGAAAGGGTTTGGTCACCATCTTGCCAGAACTTAGTGCGTGCCACAACAAAATATCCTTCTCCTGTTTCAGGGTTCAAGCGGTGAACCGTGATATATTGGCCATCAAGATGTGTGTAAGACTCAATAGCACCCATGGTGGCAAGCTCGACGTGCATCTCGTTCAGCACTTTCTTTGCAGCAGCAATTCCACCGCCAAATACGTAGGGGCGCTTTTCTGCGACGATGTTAAGAGTAGTAGGATATAGTTCATCAGAGCCCATCGTAGTGCCGCTGGATACCAAGCAGGTGGCCACCAGAGCCGCAGTGCTCAGCGTGTCCTCGACAGTACGTTTTTGAGCAAAAGTCTCATTGTCATGAGTAGCCTCCATCAACCAAGCATGAATAGCTCTAGGTCGGACCTCAATGATCCGATCATTCTTGTACACATCACCCGGAAGTAACGATCCAATTGGCAGACCCCCGTTGATGTTGATCTGGGTCGACAAATCTTTTGGATTGCTGGGCTGGATAGCCTCACGCAGCAACGAGGTTATACCCCAACGCTCCACAAATAGCTTGTCCATCTCTTGTGATCCAGTGAATAGCTCAGCCACGACATACAGATCTGGCTTGATAAGCCGAGCCTGATCCAGCATATATTGGCCAACATGCAAAGGAGTCGAGTGGGCATTATCAATACGAAGTCCATCGAAATGCTTAGCAAGTAGACGACAGTAATCACTCATCTTTTTCCAAACAAACGGGTTATCTCCAGGCCCATCACCGTAGCGAAGCTTTACACAGTCACCCCAAATAATGACATCACGCACCATGTACGCCTTAGACTGAGGACTGGCAAAATCAACAAGAGGGTTACCTCCCCACACCCAGCCATTATTGACCAGCTCAACAACAGTACCATCTTCAAGTTTCACTCGAGTGAAGTAGTGCTCAGCAAGAGCGTTATCAAATGAAAGTTTGGTACCTAATCTGGGGCCATTCGGGTCTAGACGCAAGAATCTCTGACGCCCTTTGAGCTGATCTAATATCTTCGCGGTATCAGCATCATATTCAGCATATAGACGAACGTTAATTTCGTCCAAGATTTGCTTGGCTGAAAAGGGGCCTCCAGCAACAGCCTCCGCCAAAACCGCAGAATCCACGCTGCGCGAGAATCTGGAGCCGAGACGATCGAAGTTGACACTGCCCCTCGCGACAACAGTATCAGCTAACCCCTTCAAATCCTTTGGAAAGAACTTAGAAGGCTGGCCATGGTACGGGGAATCCTCTGCCTTAGAAGCCAGGCTCTCGACGTCCAAAACGTAGAACTCCCACAGCCTGACCTTCTCGAAGCCATGTTGCCTTAGGCTGTCAATGGCGCGGTCGATATCCTCGGTGCTTCGGAGCTCGACACCTTGGTCGCCAAGCTTCTGCGAGTAGTCGAGGATTGCATTCTCTAGGGCAATTACACCTTGGAGGTGTGGGGAGGATTTTGCACTGTACCCAGCTTCAGGGTGATGCTTGAGCCAATCAGAGTTTTCTGCGGTATGGTTCAACACGATGTCACTGATACTCAGCAAGCCATACTTGTCATGCATCTTGTGCACCAGCTCCTCAATGTCTTGTTCTCCCTTGGGGAATACCTTCGGATCCCAGGCCAGCTGATCGTAGATTGAGAAGGGAGAATCACTATCGCCACGCTCCTGCAAGGGTACAAAATGGATTGTGTTAAATCCCTTGCCACTGATGTAGGCAAGCTTGTCGTCCCACGTGGAGACCGGACCCATAAGCTTTGAAAGCACAGTTTGTACGGTCAGCGTATCGGCGGTCAAATACTTCTTACCGAGCCGGAAGCTCGTATTAACAATGAAGTGCCAGTCGGGCGTTCTAGCCTCCTCCTCCTCAGGGGAACAGAAAGTGCCTGTCGGTTTACTGTAATGCATACGCACAGTAAACGTTCCGGAGCGATGAATAGGGATATCGACATGCGTGTCTTTATGGAGGTTGGCGCCGCCAAGAGAGTAGTCGTAGAACTTGTCACGGTTGAACTCCTGATTCTCAGGGGGGTAGTTCGTCTGCAAGACACCTTTGCGTGCAGTCAAGCTAGTTGCAGAGACCAGTAGGCGTAATGTGTAGGGCTCCTCGGGCACCGGCAAGACAATAATTTCGCCAGCTGGCACTTTAGGAACGCC
Organism: Wickerhamiella qilinensis; assembly: GCA_030556915.1. Taxonomy (NCBI): domain Eukaryota; kingdom Fungi; phylum Ascomycota; class Dipodascomycetes; order Dipodascales; family Trichomonascaceae; genus Wickerhamiella; species Wickerhamiella qilinensis. Next base: position 163,735 of record JAKTUW010000001.1, read on the forward strand.
GTCGCGCAGCCTCAGCTGGAAAATCTGGCGTGACATACTCGGTTCAATAGAGCCTTGCGCAGAGTTTGGATGGTTCACCTCGCGGCTGTCAGGACGCAGGTCTGTCTTAAAACCTGTGCCTCCTGCATCTTTAGCTGCCACGGGCCGCTTTTGGCTCTGTGGGCTAGGGTCCTGCGCAAGGTGCGTCTCGGATCTGGCGCCCGCAGATCCAGCAACTGCCGCTGCGCCAGCAACTGCAGCAAGGCTAGCGGCTGCAGCCGGCGCAGCAATTGACGCAGTGCGAGCTGGAGACGTAGCTGGCGCTGAGGTAGCTGGCGGGTCTAGCGAGTCCTTCGTGGTTGCCAAAGTCGTCTCCTTAACCTCACCGCTTGCCACCTCCTTCTTCCGATCCTGATCTTCCGGCATTGCAAGACTATCTGACTTGGGTACGGGTTTCGGTTGGATCTTGATATTGGTCTGAGCAGAACTGGGCTCTGCCACGGGCCCTAGTGTAGGCGCCCGGTCTGCAACCTTTGCCGACTGAGCCGGGACTCTTGAGGCGGATGGCTCAGATTTTCCAGACTCTTTCGCAGGGCCATCACTACCAGATGGCGGAGAGTTCACAAAGTCTTTGAATTCGCCAAATTCTTCATCCGAGGGATGCTTGCCGGTGGGACTATCCGCGGGCCCTTTGGGCCGCCGCCCTGCTGCAGGAGGCAGGTCAGGAGCCAAAGTCAAGGGCACATCAGAGCCAGTGCCGGGAGCACTCGCGACGCTCGCGGCGCCCACAGCTGCAGCGACACCGGCCACACCGGCCGCAGACGCTAGTTCTGCCGGGCTTGATTTCTCCGTCGCATTCAACGGCTTGGAGTTGATCTCAGAGACCGCGTCTACCCAAACGTCCGACGTGTCGGCCAGATTATTCTGGGGTAGCGACCGCGGGTCGGGCCGTGGCACGGGTAGGGTGCCCGTTGACGATTCGGGGTTTGGAACTGACGGTGCAGCATGCAAGTGGGCCGAGAGGTCCCGCACGGTTTGAGGAGCCGCCTCTGCTGCCTCAGGCGTGCGGAAGCTGTCGGCAGCAGGACCACCGGCAGCAGCGCGTACACCAGAGCTTGTGATGTCCGGAACAGCGCCTGTCTCCGACCTGTCCCCGACTTCCGGCACAACAGCGCCCGGCTCAGCAACCCCTGCACGAGGGCCCTGATCGGACGCACCCTGCTCAACAGCTCTGTCGTTCTTGTCAGTGCCGGGGGCAGGGCCTTCCTCGGCGGGTCCACCCAGCCATTTCCAGGTGATACCCGCAACAACGAGCGCAATAACGACCCCGGCTAGATCCCGGCCGAGGAATGTCTCCAATATGCCAAACATGGTGGAGCAATCGGTAAATTGTGAGGGGTTCTCGAGGTGCGTCAGCAGATACAGATGGTCGCTCAGTGTGGTGCCAAGGGTTAGGAGCTGCACTCACGAGCTCTGAAAAGAGAGGGAGTTATGCGGGAGAGCGCGAGATTGGGTAGCTCTTGCGATACTAGGCATGGTCGATAGCTTTTGGGCTAAGGTCTCTGAGTCCTGCCGGCCACTCCAGACACGTCGCATCACCCCTGCTGCAAGTAATCAACACGCAGCGCCTTGCAGTCTGGATCTCTATCTTTTTGCCACTATTGCAGGCCCCCATGCGCATATTTATCTCAATTAGTGGTCGTTTCAAGTAGCCACATCATATTTGTGCGCTCACAACTGGCAATTTTGGCCTACCCATTATCCATCTTGTGAGCCTATGCGAATGCAAATGCGGGTTATGTGCCATTGCTGCAGATGAGCTCCTTTCGTGCAGCAGACTGCATACTGATCATTCTAATTATCCCAGCGTTGCTGGGGAAGCTTGGCGGCTCAAGGGGTGGAGCAGTGTCTGGGTCAAAGGGAGAAGAAGCGGTGGAACAGGTCGCCACTTTTCATTTTTACATCACTACATTTTGCTTTAACAAAATTGTTTTGCTTTGAGTTCATTTCTATTTGCCGGGCCCTCTGTTGTTCTACCTCTCTGCTGTGCTCTATTGTGCCGCACGTGTTGGGCTTACCTTGATCCTCTCTACTGATTGGACTTGATATGAAGGGAGCTATCGCGAGACGTCGACTCTGTCAGTCAGGCGAGGGGCGGATAGGGGTGTCATGCCACAGGTGTGTGCACCCGAGTATCTTGCCGAGGGCTTTGGCCGCGCAGAAACCCTAGTCCTTACTCTTCTGGCTCCCCTCGCATATCTTTGCTATTAGAAGCTGCAGAAGGTTCTGGGCCGGCTGGCCGACCCGCGCTCCTGTGAGTCAATTAATCAGCGTGCGCCTGGCCTGCCAGCAGCCACGAGCCGCCCACCTGACGCCGCTTCTTGATTGGGAAATGCGGCCAGGGGACACTTTCCGTCCCAACGCCATCGCCTGGTTCAACGACTCGAGAGTAGCCCAGTTTTCACTCTTGTCACATTTAGCTTAACACAGAAGCGTGATATCCATACAAGTGAACATCTGTTCAGTTGCGCTTTAGTCGTGCGGTATTTTTCTTGCCTTCCAACGAGTGGGTCAGTGTTTTGGCCCCATCGCACCAGCTTCAGTCGCCACTTCGGATCCTTGGCCTGCAGTGAGTTTAATTCTGTTGATACTCTTCCGCTTTCAAACGGAGTTTTAGCGCGTGGTGAAAGGTGTCTATTGTGAGTTCCGCGGTTTCGTTCGGAACTTGGTCCAGTAGACTATTTGCTCAACTTCCCTCCCTTGTTTTTACCTCTTTTTTTTCCTTTTTTTTTATTCAGGTTCTTTAGGTTCTTAGCCTGAGAATCTTTTTTCCAGAGCACCCAACATGGAGTTTCTGAATCCCGTAGTGGCGTCCCCGCTACCGGAAGTGACCCCCAAAGATTATCTCGACAGTCAAGGATTGGATCTCAGTGAACGCTTGGATTTTCCTGAAACGTCATCTGCGCACTTCCGTGATGATACGGGGTTGACCGAGCAGCCAAACAAGGCGATGCGACCCGGCGACGGCGACGGCACCACTTCGGCGTCCGCCGACAGTACGCCGCGACCTAGCCAACCTACAGGGCGGGGCGCTGGTCGCAAGCCAGGGACGCGTGACCCCGAATCAAAGCGGCGCGCACAGAACCGTGCTGCTCAGAGAGCGTTCAGGGAGCGCAAAGAACAGCATTTGAAGGAACTGGAGGCTCGCGTAGCAGAGCTCGAACATGAATCACGCGGCTGGCAGAATACGAGTTTGGCACTTCGATCTCAGCTCACAGCTCTCGAGGGCGAGCTCACCAAATACCAGAACCGCGCTCCGGGAAATACCGCCGGTTCAGTGCCTGACGCAGCTAGTGGCATTGGTGGTGCTGCGAATGCAATGAGAGCTGGTAAGCAGGGCGGATTTACTTTCAGCTACCCGTTCCAGAGCGGTGGTGAGGCTCCTTTGACGCCGGCCAGCGAGCGAAGCGGGGCCCGCAGTCAGCACGGTGGCCCCGGTAATACGGGAGCTAAGACACCGGCACAGCGGCGGCAAGAAACTTCGGCGTTCGGATCATCTTATGTGAATTCGCCGTTTGGCGGCTCAAGCGACCACAGCGAAAATAGCGAGCCAAACACGGTGGGATTCACCTCGGGAACAGATGTCTCACCGGAGGCTGATGAGTTTTGCGACCAGCTGTCACTGGCATGTCCTGTTCGGCCGAACGCGGACGCAGAAAACGTGCCTAAACTAACGCCGACCTCGGTAGCGTCTGATCCGTCGCCTCCCGAAATGCCAGAAAAGCCCATGTCGTTCAGCTTTGGCTATCGCGACCCGTCTAATAACGATGACCTCTTTGACATCCCCGACCTAATAAACAGCGAGTACAGTTTGTTTGATCCGCTCGATGGCATGGAGGGCTGGCCCTCTGCTCCCTCGATACCGGCTGACGAGCGGCCGACAGGTCCAGCGACGCGCGTTCCTGACTCCCTATTGGCGCCGCTGCCGGCGAAGGATGCTGCTGGACCTGCTCCTGGGCCCATCACTAACTCGCTTGATCCTGTTGCCGCGGCATCCGCAGTGGCCGGAGGCGAGGAGGATGTTGTCCCTGCTTCCAGGGCGAAGCTCATTACGTGCTCGGAAGTTTGGGACCGCATCTGTGCGCACCCTAAGTTTGGCGAACTGGATATCACGGGCATGTGCTCCGAGCTGAGGTCGAAGGCGCGCTGTTCGGACACGGGTGTCGTACTTGCTGAGAATGATATCGACAGCATTTTGGGGTCGTACAAATAAGCGGCCATGCCTACCCGCCTCCCTGTGTTCTCTTTATCAAATCTGTGTTATCTTTCCCCATTTTTATTCAGTGCAGACTTCGTAAAGTAGTGTTTACGTATTTATGCTAACTATCCCAGAAACGTGGGCTACGCACGAACTGCACGAGCAGCAGAGGTGGGCCCGGGCATGTTTTTGCAGCCTTTACTCCGATCGGATGCGCAGCACGAAGTTGACGATCACGGCTGTAAGTAGGAAGAAGCACAGCATCGTGGGGCCGAAGCGGTCGTCATATGGGCCCGAGCCTCGGCGCCGGATGGCGGCCGCGCGCCAGTGGTAGGTGACAAGCGCGTAGGCCATGGTGGCCATGGCGACAAAAGTGAACAGCACGGCCGACACGCGCCCGACGGTGTCGCCAAAGTTGAGCAGGCCGACGGCCAGGCCGCCGAGGATGACGGTGAAGTTGAGCCACGACAAGAACGTCCGCTCGTTGGCGAAAAAGACCTTGGGCTCGATGCGGGTGGGCAGGGCAATGCGCTTGCCCGGCGCCGCTCTGAGGAGGGGGGCGCTCATTGTGTGGTGGAGAAGGATATCAGGAGGAGCAGCGACGGCGCGAGTCGCAAGAAAACACAGAGAGCAGCTGCCTGGGTGGAGGGAGAGCCGTTGACCTGTCGGGGTGGGAAGGGCGGACGAAAAGGTGTGCGACAGCTCGCTGGGCGACCTGCCATGCTGCCTTATCGACCACGTGCTGCATGCTGCAGCCTGGGAGTGGTGGAGCAGCCTGCCCACAGGCTCGCTGGGGCTGGGGCTGGGGCTGGAACTGGGAAGGTGCCGTGCCCCAGCTTAAGCGGCGTCTGGGACCAGGCAAACTAGGCGAACTGCTGCACGCTGCTGCAGCCCCCCAAGGAGCGTCGCGTGCCTTGCCACGTGACCGATCACCGAGCCCACCCGGGACCAGATCATGCAGGCAGCCAAGGAAATTTCACCGGTTCAGATCGGTGCCGCGCAGAGCCTGCGTTTCAACACACCCCCACCCGCCGCGCAAATGACCAGCCCGGCCCGTTCCGCCCGCGCTGCCCGCGCTGCCCGCGCCGCCAGAATAGCCGCCGCTCTCGAGCCGCCGCGCTGGAGCGTCCGCGCCATGCTCGCCCACACCACGCCGTCGGCCAAGCCGCCGTCGTACGAAACGGTGGCCCGCGTGGCCGCCATGGCCGGCCTGCCGCCGCCCCCCGCGCGCGTCACCGACGACCTACACCGCCAGCTCGGCTTCCTCGAGGCGCTCAACCGAATTGAAACGGCGGGCGTCGAGCCGCTCGCCCGCCTCGTGCCGGCCGTGGAGCTGCCCGACCTCGAGGAAAACCCGTCGGCAGTCGACGAGACCGGCGAGGAGCGTCGCTGGGTGCCGACCAAGCTTGCGGCCGAGCACACGGGCCCGTTTTACGTGGTCAAGCGTGCTGCCGACCACCGCGAGCCCGCGCTGGCGTGAAGCTGCTTCTGTCGGCTTCGCATTTCCCCCAGTTGTTGGTTATTTATCTATAGATGGTGCTCTAGATCTGACGTATTAGAACCCCATGCATGACAGCGCGCCTCTGACGGTGTATTCCGATGTATTCCCAGAGTCTGTACAGTGCAATGCATGAAAGTGGGATTCAGGGTCATTGTGAAGCCATTTCTGAGGTGAGTACAAACCGCTGCTCACCACCCAAATGTGGGCGGGCGCCGCCGCGTTGACGATGCGGCAGCAGACCGGGCGCGCGCCGCGCGCTGCAGCCGCTGGTGCGCGACATAGCCGTAGATAACGCCGCATATCGAGCCCGCAATGTGGCCCGCGTAATCCAGGCCACCGCCCGTGCGCCGGGCAAATGCAAAGACGTTCCAGGCTGCCGTGCCCAGAAAGACCCACCAGGCGCCAAACGGGACCGGGATGAACCAGATGGCGAGCCGCGCGTTCGGCACCAGGTAGCAAAAGGTGCCCAGAATGGAGAACACGGCGCCCGACGCGCCCAGACTGGGGATGTTGGCGTAGCGCCGGAACAGCACGGGCAGCAGCATGCTGCCCAGCGATGCCAGCACGGCGCTGTCGAGATATGACTCCAGGAATCCGGACGCCCCGAGCCACCGGGCTAGGGGCACGCCGAACTGGTACAGCACAAACATGTTAATGGCAACGTGCCACCACTCGATGTGGCTGAACGCCGAGCCCAGCATCTGCCAAGCGGAAAACCGCCGCGGGTCCTTTTGCAGCAGCCCGTAGCGGGCCATGAAAGGCATGGTGGCTCGGCCCTTCCAGGCCAGGAAGCCCACAGCGTTCGCGGCGATGATTCCGTACACTACAAGCTCCGGGCGCCGCCGCACGCTGGCCATAAACGGCAGATCAAAGATGCGGGGGAGCACAAAGTAGTCAAAAGCAACGACGCCGGCAGAGAACAGCAGTGGAACCTTCCACCGGTTGATGAAGTCGAACGCGGCGCCGCCCGCACCGCCACGGCCGGACCCGCCGGACCCGGCGCTACTGCCGCTGCCGCGGCTCCACGCGCTGCTCACGTCTCGATGCGTGGCCATGTTCCGGCGCCCGAGCTGGCCCAGCGGCGTGGGCCGCAGGCGCATGGCCACTCTGTTCGCGGTGAACAAATGCATTTTCGTGGCTGCGCCGACCGCTGAATTTCCAAATCCCCAGGTACCGTTTATTGCTGCCGGCAGCTTGACACCGGCCAACCTAGCCAGAATGCCTGCCATGGTTTGGGAGTGGACCTGGGCCATGTACGTCAGTCAAAGTCAAAGGCCCCGGCCTGGCCGCACACCCGTCGTGAACCCCAGCTGATGAGTAAAGCGAAATTTTCCATCCGACCATGATCATCCCGGTGCGGTGCTTTTCGTGTGGCAAGGTCGTCGGCGATAAATGGGAGTCGTACCTGAACTATTTGCAGGACGAGAACCTCTCCGAAGGTGACGCCCTCGATAAGCTCGGGCTCAAGCGCTACTGCTGCCGCCGGATGATTCTGACACACGTCGATCTTATCGAAAAGTTCCTGCGCTACAACCCGCTCGAGCGCAGGGACAATGCGTAATCTGCGTGTAAAAGATCAAATATGGGCGCATCATTGGATTTGTGAAGCCTCCTCTTTGTATACTACGTGTGGCAAGTCTGATAAGTCAGTGTTGTCTGTTTTGGCTGCCTGTTTTGGCTCGTCCGGCCCATGTGGCTGCCGTCAGCCTGCATTGTCGGAGCTTTTGTCTCCCTGATGGTGCAAATAAACGTGGATGCCGGAAAACTAAGTTAATCCATTTATATATTTTGCAGCTAGTCTGCGGTGAGGCCGCATTGCGGTCTAATCATTTTATTTAATCGAGTGAAGCCAAGCATTGTTGTGGTGGTGGTGGTAGTGTGAGACGCCGAGCCCACTGGCTCCTCGGGCCGGTGAAGACTCAACCGAGAACAAGCTCGTATATTATAATACTGACGTTGAAGGCGACAAGAAATGCTGCGTTAGATTTGTTCGCAATTGCCGAGAAGGAAGCCGAACCGCTTGCAGTTTCGCATACTTACGTCTCATGACCGTTCTGACCGCGCGGATCAGGGAGAGCAGGCGGCTCTTGAACGAATCGTCCGGCGCGCCCCCAAACGTGGGCGTTTCTTCGCCAATAACTAGGTTAGTTCTGTGGGCAGGCACACTTGGGTATTCCTTATCCCTTGCTGGCTACTTACGTCGCGCAAGGAAGCGCTCCTCGTTAAGAATGGCCACTGCGTTCAGCAGCAGCACAATAAAGTAAAATAAAGTTCCCAGCCCAAACGTGACCATCATCTTGTACTTCCGGCCGCAGTAACCACGGATTCAAAAGGGAATCTCGCGTGTTGCTCAGATCGTGTGAGACTGTCTAGACAAGGGTCCCTGGCAGCTGGGAACAGCACAACCCCAGCTTAGTAGTGCTCTCTCTCTCCGCGCCCCGCGCGCTCGCGAACCTCCCAAGTCGCCACTACTACAAAGCAGCGCAAGCTCGAGCTGACCCTTGCTCGTTCAACCCACGTCGCTTGCTTGTTGGCCAACGTTCACCGCAACGTTCTAGCTGTCCAATTGATGAGTGGCAGACTATTTGCTCAGGCAGCTCGCCAGGCTGGCACAGTGGGGCTTGCAACCGGGCCGCTCAATGCCTTGGCTCGGCGCCCGGGGCTGCTGACGGCTCGCGTGCTTCCCCACACCCCGGCGGCCGCCATTCAGAAGCGGTTTCTCCTTGGCTCCTTTTTCAAACTCGCGCGAAACGGGGTTGTTTTGGGTGCTGGAGCCGTCACAGGGGGCGCTGCCTACATAAACTACAAAGTCGCCGAAGCAGGAGCGTCCGTCACCGACAGTATCAGCCAGGCAAAGGACTGGATCGGCAATGTCTTTGAAAAGGCAGGGAGGTTCGGAAGTGGCATTGGCTCTGCGGGCGGCTCCAGTGGCTCCGGGGGCCCAGGAGGGTCTGGAGGAGCCGGCGGCGGCGGCGGAGGCGGCGGCGACACTGGTGGGGCCGTCGTGGCGGCAGTCACGGCGCTCTCAAGCAATGGGGGAGATGACGAGAAACATCAGGACCAAATAGTCAACTTGACGCGCAAGATGATCGACATTCGTAACATTCTTCTCCAGGTCAATGATTCGGATAGCCTCAAGCTCCCCTCAATTGTTGTCATCGGCTCACAGAGCTCAGGTAAGACCTCCGTTTTAGAAGCCTTGGTCGGACATGAATTCCTTCCAAAGGGTGGAAACCTAGTAACCCGCAGGCCAGTAGAACTTACCCTTGTCTCTTCCCCAGAAAGTGCTGCCGAATATGCCGAGTTCCCTGCCCTCAAGCTTGGCAAGATCACCGACTTTCGGCAGGTCCAACGGACGATTAACGATCTCAACCTGGCTGTTCCCGAGGACCAAATTGTCTCGGATGACCCAATCCAACTCACTATTTATTCACCGCATGTCCCGGACCTCACCATGATTGACTTACCCGGCTATATCCAGGTAATGTCTGCCGACCAGCCAGTCACCCTCAAGCGCCGTATTATAGAACTGGCCGACAAATACATTCAGGCGCCCAACGTTATTTTGGCGGTGTCGGCTGCGGACGTGGACCTTGCCAACTCAACTGCGCTTAAAGAGAGTCGTCGCGTTGACCCCCATGGCGAACGAACTATAGGTGTAATCACAAAACTTGATCTCGTTGTCCCGGAGAGAGGTAAGGATTTTCTGGAAAACAGAGACTATCCGCTGAAAATGGGCTACGTTGGCGTGGTGACGAGGCCCGTGAACCGGGGAGTGTTCAATGCTGGTACCAACATGACTGAGTTAATTGCCCGAAACGAGCAGGAATATTTCAAAGAGCACCCCCAATATCAGAATGGGCAAGTGGGTATTCTTGATTTGCGGCGCAAGCTTATGACTGTGCTAGAGCAAAGCATGATCAAGAGCCTTCGTCCTACGACTCTAGCCATCCGTCGAGAGCTGGATGAATCGGCTTACCAGTTTAAAGTCGAGTATAATGACCGTGTTTTAACGCCGAGTACATATCTTGCCCAGTCCATGGATGCCTTCAAAGTCGCGTTCAAGGACATGTCGGCGGGCTTCACGCGCGATGATGTCAAACTTCTCATCAAAAACAATCTTGATCAGCGCGTCCTGGATCTTCTTGCCGAGCGATATTGGAACAGCCCTGACGAGAGCGATCCACCTCCAATGGTTCCAATGAGCAATTTGACGGCCTCGAAGCCTGAAATAGCCTATTGGCAAGGTAAGATGGACCAGGCTACAGCGTCGCTCACCAAGCTTGGTATTGGTCGCATGTCTGCCAAGGCACTCATCGACGAAGTTGAGAAGCGTATGAAGGCCCTTGTGAGTGAGAGTTCCTTCAAGTATCATCCCACAGCTGGTCGTGCCGTCGAACAGGCAACTAAGCAGATCCTTGATGATCGTTATTATGCCACATCCGAACAAGTGGAGAGCGCTATCAAGCCGTACAAGTACGAGGTGGAAGTTGACGATCGCGAATGGGCCTCATCGCGTGAGCACGCCTATAATCTCCTGAAGGAGGAACTGCGCCAGTGTCAAGCAGAGCTGGAAAAGATTAGGCGTGTGGCTGGGGCCAACAAGCTATCTCAAGTCATGAACTACGTGGAACACTATCACAAAGGCAGCTTGATTGACCATCTTGATTACTCGCCTATGCTCCTAGAAAAGGGCCGAGAAGCGGTGTTCCTTCGTAACCGTGCCGATATTTTGCGCATGCGTATGGCTGCCGTAAAATCCAAACGCTGTGCATCTCGGGTCAATAGGGCATACTGTCCTGAAGTGTTCTTCGAAGTCGTGGCCGATAAGCTTACCTCGACAGCCGTCCTCTTCTTGAACTTTGAACTACTCAGTGATTTCTATTACTCGTTTCCCCGAGAACTCGACAACTATTTTGGGAACCTCAACGAGCTCGATATCGAGAGGTTTGCCAATGAGGATCCTCGTGTCAAGCAACACGTAGACCTGCAGCGGCGCAAGGATCTGCTACAACTTGCTCTGCGAAAGATTCAGGCTGTAACAGAGATGAGCTCTGGGCGCCATTAGGATCCCGACAGACATTCGGATGCTGGTTGATGTATATATTATATAGTATTCTTACGGAGGAACAAAGTTACGAATCTAGATCTAAGTAAGAGTTTATAAGGATGCACCACTTAACCTAGCAACTTTTCGGCATAGTCGTGCGCGATCTTGAATTGTTGAGATACCCAGCCGCCCGGAGCTGGCTGGCGAGCTAGCACTGCCAAGGAAGATGCAGTAAGGGCTGCGATAAGAGCGAGCAGAAGTGGGCGGATGTAGCCAAGGCGCAGGCGCTGCCACTTTGCAAAACCACCAATGGCGTGGTACGAATAAGACATCACGATCAAGAACAGGAAAAACGAGGTCTTGCCTAGGGAGTGCTGCAACGCCCATGTGATCCAGTCCAATGAAATCACAGACGAGTCACCAAGGCTCCATACGGGAGCAGCCCGATTGACAAGAAAGTGGCCAGCCAACAACAGCGTCGTCAGCGAGCCACTCAGCGAGATTGACGTGACACCAGACGTCCATTTGCCATAGTACCTCCTGGCCGAGTACACGCGGTAGGCATGTAGGGCAAATCCTGACAGCAGGTGAGCACCGAGCGAGCCGTAGATGAGCACGGGCTCACCCAGCTCGGACTGGTAGATGGCACGGGTGAACATGAACGACGAATGGGCCAGGGGCACGGAAATCACCGGGGCCACGAGCATGGTGAACAAGTGCATGGACGCGAAGGCGCTGAACGTATAGGCGGAGTATTTTTGTATGGAGCGCAGCAACCTCAGCACATAACCCTTCATCGAGGGCCCCGAGTCGGCCGGTCTGCTTGTATCAGGCACCACCTGGGGCTCCGGAGCTACTTCGTGGACTTGAGACATGATAAGAGTTTGGTCATGCAAATTACGGGGCCTGTAATTGGCCTATCGGGACCTGCGGGTCGCCAGGCCGAAGTGGCGTATGCATGAGTCGAGCAGTGTCACCGGCAGTGTCACCGGAGGATTAAAAGCATATATACCATTTTACTCCATTCATCAATTATTTGGAACAACTCAGGTTGCCAGCAAGTTAGCTACTGTTTTGCTTATCTACTACGCCGGTGGTCACCACCACCATCGGTTCTCCTTGCTCACATGAATGAGAAGCCAGGGCCTGCATCCGCCCGCGCCACCTGCATGCACTCGGAAATAGTGTGCACGGAACGTATGCGAGCCACAAATATTGGTATCACTTCCGCCAACTAGAGCATTTTGGTCCTTATGTGGGCAGACTAATGGTGACAATCGCACGCATGGATAGCCAATGGCCGAATAAGTCTGGTGACTCCGGATGGAGTAGGCCCCGCCTCTTATTGACCCCTCGCGCCTCAGAGATAGAACATACTCCCACCTGACTACCGACTTGCAGCTCCCGGCTAACTTGTAATGGGCGACGGCGAGTGGTCGTCGAAGCCCCGGTTGGCGACCAAACGGGCTCATGAAGACGTGTATTGTATCTGCCGTAAGCCCTACACTGGAGAGTGGATGATTGTGTGCGAAAAGTGCGACGAGTGGTTTCACGGTGCCTGCGTCAACATATCAGAAGATGAAGGGAGCTTGGCTCTCAAATATTTCTGCCCGGCTTGCTCCAGCAAATACGGACTCTCTTCACTATGGAAACCGAAATGCCGCCTCCCCAATTGCTGGCAGCCTGCGTCCATTGCCTCGGGCTCCAAGTATTGTAGCCGCCAGCACGGCGTGCAGTATTTTCGGAGCCTGGCGTCACGCATATACGGGATTAATCCTGGCGACTTGGCAGCGTTGCTCAGACGGGTGCCCGATCTCGAATCACTGCATCTTTTATCTGCAATAGCAGCGCCGGATGAAGAACTTCTTCCTCCAAATCCCGAACAGGCCCAGATCAACGCGTACACTGAGGAGCTTGCCAAGCTTGCGCAGCGTAAGAAATACGTGGCTCTAGCCCTGCAAAGGAAGGAGGCACTTTCACTGGAAATGTTTGGTCCCGGAAAGAAGCGTCAAGTCTGTGCAATGGACTCGTACTTGATTGAAGACCCGGAGTACGTTCTCGCCCACGCAAACGACGACAAGCTGCGTGACGGCGCCAACGTCTGCCACAATGAACAACAAAAATGCCTGAAACACGCATATTGGGGCGCCCTAATCAACGATCAGGTTTCCCTGCAGATCGCGCAACTCGAGCGCAAGGCAGCAGAGCTCATGCGTGCGCACCAGGAAATAACGCAGGGCCGCACTCTTAGCGAGCTGGCTCAGGCAAGCCTAGCCACGCCTGCTCAGCCTGCAAGCTCAATATGACTAACGACATAATGTATTCACTGTATTTATGCCTTAAAGGGACAATAGTACATCGAACGTTTATTTTTCTGTGCTTTCCTCGTCGTTCTTCGTGTGATCTCCATTGGCCGGCGCATCCTCTGCGCCCTCCGCGTCTTCCTCAGACTCCTCGACGGGCGGGTCGACAATGGATCCCGCAACTCGCCACACCTGCGCGATGTCATCTTCGGAGATTGAGGCGATGGTCCACGGCAACGTGGGGTGCCAGTCAAACTCGCAGATTCTGTTGACATGGCCCCCGTGGATAAAGACGAGCTCTGGCGGACCTTCCTGCTCTTCTTCGCTAGTTTGGGGAGAACCAACCAAGCTGATGTCCCAAACACGAATGCGGCGGTCGTCACCGCCCGAGGCAAGTACCGAGGGATCGTGAGGAGACCACTTCACAAACGTCACGTCCTTATCGTGGCCATTGAGCGTGAAGTAGCTCTTTTTGAACCGTAGATCGGTGATTTTAACTGTGGTGTCAGCAGATCCCGTGGCAACCAGGTAATCTTTGGTGGGGTGGTAGCTCACTGAGTTGACGCCTGCAGAGTGCAAATCCGGCAAATTTCCTGCCGGAGTGTCCATGCGAGCATCGTAAAGGCCCACTGAATTATCCTCATTACCACTCACCAATACAAATTCGTGGTGCGGCGACCAAGCGACGTCGTTAACGATGGCAGGCGCATGGTCGCTGTACACTTTGACAGGCTTGAGATGGGCCCCGCGCTTTCCTTCCTCTAGGGAAGCCTCAATGTCCCACACAGCTACAGTTCCGTCTGCAGTGCCCGTTGCTAGCTTGGATGATGATTTTAAATTCCAAGAAAGTCCGTACCCCTGCTTTTTATGATGCTTCAGCACAAGCGTGGGGTCAAAGCTGCCGTCGACACTGTCTGTGCTGTACGTATTTGAGTCAAAAATGTACGAATCGCCATTGTCTGCCATTGTAGCAATTAAATTAGGAGCCAGGTGGCTATATCTGGCCCGATTGACATCACCTTTGTGAATGATTTTCTGGCCCTCAGCCACCAAGTTGATCAACGGCTCTGTACCGTCATAGTGGCTTTGCGGAAGATCAAGAAGTCCTTTATAAACATAGTCTGACGTAGCCCCAAATGTTTGCGTTCCCAAAAGAAGGGAATATGTCTTGAACGAGCTGTTTTCCACATCTTGCTTAGTATAGGGGTGCTCGTCCGGAAACCATTCAATAGTCGGTGAGGGGAACTGCAGGGCTTTGGTTAGGCATACGTCATAGATAAAAGGCGATTGCTTTTTCCAGATCTTGTATTCCTCGTTCGCCAACTTCTCCTTGAGCTGGGCCGCGTTTACCTTTTGCTCCTCAGCCATGCTGGATGAGTGCGAGGCAAGATGGGGGGAGTTGGGAGCATCGCTGACGTAGTGCAGCGTGGAACGCTTGTCCAGGGTAACCAACGGCCCAGAGCTTTTCGGAGGCACGGGAGGGCGCTGAAAATGTATCCTGCGAGAAGCAGTAAATTCAATTTCTCGGATGCTACTTTCCGTGCACACTATCTGGCCTGATTACCTAGAATGTCAGGAAGCGCCCGTCAAGCATACCCTCATGGTTCATTGTGTTTTGTGTGGAGAACTGCCTAAGTACGATGCAGTCATCATCAATTATCGAGAAGTATTCCCTGCCCCATTTGACAGTATGCTGCTGTATGCACGCAGTGTATGTACTACGCCTTTGATTCACGGCTGTCCTTAATTCTGCAGAGCTTATCTCCTGCCAGGCACGGAAAGTGGACCATGCACGTGTACCCGATAGCATCTGAATCAGTCGAAAGTATCATCAGGAATTCTATATATTACCTTTAAAACATCCATATTAATAGTGGAACTACTTTGGTGTCCTTCCAATCAACCTGGCATAAAATATCTGCTTTTGAAGATACGCTGGTGTCGTCAAACCGTTAACGATCATGTGATTCTGCAGCCATTCCTGCAGCAGTCTCCGACCTGCCGCGCGAATATGCAGATACATTTAAGCGCTTCCAATATAAACACTTAGCAGTCTTCAGTTCGAAAGCTAACATCTCTGTCTACTCGCTAAAAGAAATATTCTCTGCTTTCATGCTAACACAGGTTGAAGAATACTTGTACAACCAGCCGACTGAGTCGTCACGCTATAATACTAGATCTCTCGGCGTGGATGAGCTCTGGCCCAATATCGCAGAACCTCCGAACCAGCTTGATACCTCCTTTGCATTGAATTCTGATGACCATGAAGATGCTAATTCCTTCACTCATATCTGGCCACCTCAGTCGCAGAATTCCATCGCAGAGCGTGACAGTCATTCAGGGGACTTGAGCCAGTTTGATGCATTGGCTATTCTCAAACGAGCTACAAATGCCAACGGGAACATTCCTGATCTTATTTCTGATGAGTCTTCCCCTGCTGTATACATGTCGCCAACTAGTTCAACCTCAGGCGATTTGCGTGCCTCTCCCCTACAGCAGCTAAATGTGGGTATTGAGCCAGAGTTCTTGAGCACTTTAACCGAAGAGTACGCGAATGCGAATCAGATGCCCAATGCCTATATTCAACCTGACGAACTAGTTCAGCAGTTTAGCCCTTCCATGGAACGTATGACCACACCTCAGTACCCCCTGACACCCAGTCTAAGTGGCTCGGATAGTCAACTGCAAGATATTGGCGCAGACTTTGAGTTTCCTTACTCATCGCTTCATTATGGTGTTATACATACTGCTCCTCAGTCAGTGAATGGTATTCCACGACTGCAAGCTACTTCTCCAAGGTCCCCGCGCACAGCGACCAAGGTCTCCAAGGCAACGCCGAAAGACCAAGCTAAAACTATATCCTTGCCCACACCCGACTTTGCAGCCAGCAATTCCAAAGTTGGTTCCTTCTTCTTTCTTAACTTTCGCAAACCTAACGCATGGACGCGACATAAGAGCGCCAAGACAGGGCGCACCAAATCTAAGAACAGGCGCAAGGTAAGCTAGTTAGAGTGGGTTCCCGAGTTCAACCCATAAAATTACACACTTCAAGCATAGACATACATAAACATAGACGCCGCACAATATATTAAAGAGCATTTTAATGAATTAAAACTAGTAAACTAATGGTTTAGGGCCCACATACTGGTTAGATAACCATAATTCAAAAGCTGGCTTTCCAAATAGATCAGGCAGTTCTACCGCTCCTACATGTATGCGCTTAGTCGGGACGAACAACCCAAACGACTCTGCGGGCAGCCGCGTAGAATAAACAACCACACTGGAGTCTTCCACGCTTGGTCGAGACGCTACTCTCAATCGCTGAAATCCATAGTCATACTCGTAACCATAGTCAGGCTCCCTCGATACCCTGAGCTTCGGTGGCCAAGTGAAAGCGTCCTCAGCCTCATCAGTTTCAGGAATAAAATTGCTGTGATATCGCTCATCAAACGCCTGGAAGACCCATTCGATAGCGCCATCAAGAGGTAACCTTTCGACTTCAAGAATAATGAGTGGCACTCCCTTTCCCGCTGTAAACCAGTTCCAGAACTTCTGAGCGGCGCCCAAAAGAGCGGGGCCTGTCAAGTACACGGTCGCAACAGATATTTTCCAGTTATTCTCACCATGAATCGCATTCAAAATGCGAATTGCACTCTGCAAAGACAGTATCGCCTGTGTCAATGGGTCTTCATGGAGTTCAAGGGTAGCGGGAATCAGACCAATTTGACCAGCGAGGTAGCTCTGGCCCCACGCCACTCGGGCTTGCGAATACGGGCCAATATTGGCTGGTGCCCAATAGCTCCGACCCTGAACATGAAGGCCCCGTCCCGACGGATCAATGGGTCCTCCAAAGGCCGCAATGTATATTTCATCGCCCAGCTTGGTCTGAATTGCTGACCGCGATGGTGGTCCATCGAAGTTGAAAAAGTGATTATAAAATTTGTTGAGGCGAACAAATGTATCCATATCGCGCAGCAATACGGACACATGTACCGTTTGAGCTATCTCTTTGCTGTATTTCTTGTAGAGTTTTCCCAGGCGCTCAAAGGCAGACTCAATATCACCCCGAACAAGAAATGTGAAGCGGCCATCTCGATTTACCGCCGCTAGCGGTTCTGTTTCATTGTAAGCCAGTTGACGTTCAAGCTGTCTAGGCATTCTCGGTTTTACAGGTACGTTGGTTGGCTCTCTGCCGGCTTCATCGCGAAACCGCTGTAACAAATCAGAAAATTGGGGCTCTAAAAGTGGAGGAACTTTGATTTTGGGGGCCGCAATTGCCTCCGGTTTATCCTCCAGGCCTACTTTCACGGACAAGTAGTACACATCACCCGTCTGGTGTTTCACAACCTCACTCTGGGTTAGAACCAACCGCTTTTTGTACTGAGGGCCGTCTAGAACCAGGGTCTCGTATTCTCCGCCTTCGCCACAAGGATGGAGTCCGTAGGTATCATAGAGCCTAAGCAAATCGGGCCTGATATCTCTCAGTGTTTTACCCAAATGGCTCTGATTCAACCCAGCACCTGCGACCTTTAGAATGCGAACATCCATACCGCTATCTATGATCTCATCGAGCAGCTCCTTTTGGTCTCGTTGCCAAAGATATGCCAGGGATGTCAACCCAATGGCTTGAGCTGCTTTATCTACCCGAGCCTGTTGGTACGTAGATGCAATTGCTCCGACAGAGACACCGGTCACGTCAGGAAAGTCTTGAAGCACCTGCGAAAACACGTCAATCAGCTCGTCCACAACTTTGTCTTCATCACCACTCAATTCTCTTCTATACAACGGCACATCCAGAGCTTCGGCCAAAGCTACGATTGTTCCATGGCCTACAGTCTGAAACATATAGCTGTCAATTTCCTCCTCCCCCAAAAGTGACGGATGAAGATTGGCGGCGGCTACAAGCTCGTGCCCTTCATTGTTAGCCTTGAGTATGTTGAATGTCGAATCTTTCCCACCACTGATCAAAGCGACGTATTTCATGCCATTAATTTGAAGAAATTCGCGGGCGAACGGACCGTATGAAGATGAGCGTATGCAGTCAATACGCCATAGTTGATGACATGCGATAAGCAACCTGCCCTTGCCGGAGTTCTGCGTGCTAAGCTTCACCAGGCTGCCCGCTAAAGGCAAAGCCTACAGTACTAAATAGCGCCGTAATGATACTGTGGCCGGCGTCGCTTTTTTTAACTTTTTTTTGCTATGCTGGTACAAAGATAGAATTGCCAGCAGAGGCTAGTAATAACAATCATTTCAATTTTATGAAAGTAGCTTGATATGTATTGTGCCGCCCTGGGCATATATTTTATTACTACATGCAAACAAGTAGACGTGAAAAAATTAGTCGCCGCGCTTCCGCTTGGCCAGACGACGCCCAGTGCCGAAGATCTTCTTGCCACGGTTCTTCTTCTGGGCACGCTGCTGCTTAGAGACCTTGTCGGTCTTGGTGGCCAGACCATAGCGCACAAGGCGGTACTTGGGCTCGAACTTTTTGAGGTCCTCAGGGCTGTCATAAATCAGACCGAAGCCGGTGGAGCGGCCACCGCCATACTGGGTCTTAAAGCCGAACACGGACACGGCATCTTTGTCGACCTTGTAGATGGCGCCCAGGCGCTGACGGAGTTCGTCCTTGGCGACGTTCGCCAGCGTGCCGTGAAGCACATCAACGACGAACTGAGAGCGCGCCAGCAGGGGGTTGCGCTGAAACTTGCGAGTACGAACAGTGATCGTGTCCGACATTATGTGGATAAGGTGCACCTGACGGCCGGCGACTATGTGAGTCGCGGGGGTGTAGCCTTCGGAGTGGTTTTGGGGAGAAGCCCTAGAGCCCTATATAGTTTATCTGTACCCTGGCCCTGTTGACTCCCCTGATGAGAGAAAACAAAATCAGGTCACGCTGCGTGCGTGCCCTAACCCAGGTAGCCTGCCAGAATGGCTGCCGCCGCGGCGGGCTTGCAGCGCACGCAGCAGCTACTACTGTTGGCGCCGGGCCGCTCCTTACAGCCACATCAGCAGAAATGATAATGTTTCACCGCGATCAGCGCGGATGAAAGGTCGAAATGGTGATCAGCGTTGTGTTAAATATCTAGTCAATAGCATTCTACTGGCGCTTGCTCGCGCCGGTGTCGATCTTTTCAAATGACTTGAGCGTAACCCGAAGCGACTCAAGCCAGCCCAGCGCAATGAGCAGGAATCCCGTTAGCAGCAAGCTCACAATTGTGGTCATGAAGATGCCTGGAGAGAAGAACTGATACTTATCGAAGAGCGAGCCATTGGCCGGCACGTCGTCACTTGGCCCCGAGGGCAACTCCGGTCTGCCGCCGCCTTCGCTCGCCTTGACACCAGTTTGACCTGTCAGAGGAGTTGCTCTGTAGACCAGGAGGAAGTTACCCGAAGTCAAATGTGACACAGCCTGTTTTAGCTCCGAATCGTGCTGTCCTAGTTCCGAAGCATCGACTTCGGGGAACCTAATAGTGATCATCCGTGGTTGTGAGTCCACAAATGGCGTAAAGTCCGCATCCTTTCCCGCTTCTACCCTTTTGACATTGCAGTTGTCGATTATATAGTTCTCCGCAGAGCCTTCGTAGGCGTCAGGATGGTCCAGGGAAGGAACGGCCAAAGTGGATTTGGCCTTTTGAGCCAGCTCCGACAAGTACGGCATCACTTTGGGGTTCAAGACTCTAGCACTGGCGCCAGGCTGCTCAACGAAAACGTACGCATCGTAGGAGCAGTCCCGAACTGCCTCCAGCAACACATCACTTTCGAGTCCAGCTACAGACACGTCCTGGGCATAGGGCGCGGCCGATACCGGCAGGTCCGTTTTGCCGCTAAACACAAGAAACGGCAGAGCCTCTTTCGGTGACGCCGCGACCGGCAATGCCGTATTCGCGAGCAGAAGCGCCGCTAACCACCTGTGACCAACCCGCATCGTGTGTGTAGCTTACCAAGACGGCGATGGCGCTCCTCGTGGTTGTCCCAACACGGCCTCGCCTGTATGCACTACGGAACCGACAGCCAAGACTCGGCATGTATATACTGATTTAATAGACGTGTTGATCGGTACTCCGAACATAAAAGTACTTGTCTTGAGCAAATCTGTTTGTGTAATCCAGCCTGAGGAGTCGAGAAAAGTCCTCCTAGCCACTTGGTCATGCAATTGCACGGGCAACTTCCACACGATATGGTATGCAGCCCACTTGCAATGCACACTGCATAGACGTTTGCAACGCGTGAATCAGTACCAGCATCGAGTTGGAACATACACACGGCTGAATCAAAACGAAACAAGCAGTTATATGTGCTGCCCGCATCCCCACTTTATTAAAACCCAATTTGCTGCCCTCCTATATAAAAAACGTTCGAGGTGTGCCTCTCTGCCGTACGTTTAGGCTTAGACGATGTACACTAGCCTGTAATTCAAACATGGGTGACGACTATTATTATACGTTGAATGCACATTTATGTCCGTTACCCACTTCAAAGTAGTATTTTTTCTGGCAAAAGCCGACATTAAAGTTCTTGCTGAGAATCTTACGGACGGTTCCTAACTCTGTACCTGCAGCATCCGTGCTGTATGCACCATCCGGTCGTGCGACACGTTTGCAAGCCATGGACCTTAAAGTACACGATCTTCCATTTATGCACGATATCCTTATGAGCTATTCTGAGGCTCTCGGGAGCGATACCTCAGGTGGAGCTGGTGAAAGAGGGCCCAGCGAGTATACTCCAAGTCAGCCTCAAGACGGCAGAAATCTCACCATCGACTCTCCTACTCTGGGGCTATTTGGCAGTCAAGAATCCAGGTGTTCATCTACGTGGGATACTTTCATTCGAGAAGTGTGGGATGCTGACTTTGGCGACACACCGCTAGTACTATTGTCCTCGCGCGTAGAATCCAATTCACAGTTTTCTAATGTACAGCCCTTAAATGTTCAGAAGAGTGGGTTTCCGAGTATTCGCGCTCCTGTCTCGCCTCCTTTTCATGCCTACTACCCTCATGATCCTGTTGAGCGGCTGTTGAATCTGTACATTAGCAGCGATGAGGAAGACTCGGACTTTTCTCTCCCACCAAACAGCAGGCGAACCTCACTCGTATTTGAGGAGGATTCCACAACAAGTGACGAGTTTATTCACGTAAGAATTGTCCGCAAATGTGATCAGTACTCTCGATAATAAACGCAGCCAAAATATCACGGGATACTGCGAATTACGACGAGCTACTCCACCATACACTGTTCTGTGTTCTTAGCTTGTCTATCTGCATCAATAAGGTTTTCTGAATCGACCTGTTGGCAGAGGATTAATGACGCCAGCCCTTTTTCCAGTTCGTCATGCAAGATACAGACCCAGCGTACGTCACATGCAGGGTCGATTTGAGGTCGTAACACACTCTTAAGACACCCCAAATCAATTGACTTATCACAGGATCTATGCAAATAGATTTCAACTCTTTGGTCGCTCTGGCCTTTGCTGCTATTGTAGCTATAATTGCTGCCTTCTACGTTGTGGGCTTCGAGCCAGTAACTAACATTCTGCCGCGAAAGCTCAGACAACGGCTCCAAGGATATTACGCTCGCCTTATAATGCTTGGCTCGCACATTCTCATGAACCGTGCCTTTCATATTCGCCAGCACGGCGACATCTTTGACCCCAAGGAGTCGGCCATCATCATCTTGAATCACCAGTCAGTGCTCGACTACTTCTTGGTCAGCGCGCTGGCTAAAAGACTCGACGCGGAATCTAATTGCTTCTTTTTCATCGATCGCCAAGTTGTAAGATTTCCTACTCTTCGCACCATTGTTGAGCGAATGCGTGGGCATGCAAACTGGGCTGTGCGGCCGAGTAGCTTGGCCAGGATCTTCGATGTCGTTCACACAGCATCTAAAAAGCATCCACGTTGGGTGGTACTGTTTCCCGAAGTCGATCCGTTCACACCCGCGCGCAGTAACGCCCATCAAATCATGAGCCAGATGGCTGGCGCCCATCCGTTCAAGCATGTTCTCTACCCACGCTACCCATCCACACTTCAGGCCATTGAGTATTTGCGGACTTCTGCTGTAACCGCCATCTACGATCTCACCGTTGAGTATGCTCATACCTCAGCTCCTTGGCGTTCTCTCGTCCCCTCGGTCCCGGCAGCAATTACTAGCGATCACGAATGGCAAGTCACGGTGGTGGTCAAGCGCTACGGCATATCCAAAATCCATCGGTCTCCTCGCAAGCTGGAAAAATGGATCGAGCATCGCTGGAAAAGCAAAGACACGTGGCTGGAGAGCAGAGCCAAGCGGGCGAACCGGCTTCCAGCGCTGGTCCGAGAAGCGCCATAATTATATTCTTAGGTATCTGTGCCAAGCGCAACAAGAAAATGAGCAACCGCTCTGCTATATGATGCTCCGTAGGTAAGTTAGTTAAGCTTGGTATCGGCCACTTCCTTAGCCAAGGCATTCACATCATCGTCCGAGTCTTGCTCAACGCCGGGCCCAGCCTCTGCAAACTCAGCGTCACGAGCGCTCGACTCAAGCGCTGTGCGAATTTGATCACCCTCAACTTCGTCGTCCTCATCCTCGTCTTCCTCGCCTTCATCCTCAGAATCCGTCGGCTCCTCCATATCGTCGAGTTCGTCGAGCTCGCCATGGCCCCTCTGGCCGAACAGGACATTCAGCTGGTCTATATAGCCATGGTCATTGGAAAACCGATTGCCGTTGAGCTCGAGGAGCTTGAGATTGGGCACATTCTTGTGGATGGCATCGTACAACAGGTGCAGGCCCCTCTCGTCCATTTCGTTGTATTGCAGGCGCAGAGTTTCGAGATTCTTGAGGCCCTTGGAGTCGTCATGTAAGGTCTTAGCGAACAGCTGGGCACCCTTTGCGCTCAGCAAGCAGTCACTTATACCGATTTCCCGAATCTCGGGCCACTTGTCAAGCACTTGAGCCAAGGCCTGCGTACCTTGGAGAGTGAAGGTGTTGTCTTGCAAGTCGAGCTTGCGCAAGTGTGGGGCATATGCCAGGCCGTCACGCATTAGCACTTCAATACCTTCTTGGCGAATTCCGTTCTGGTAAAGCCGCAATTCCTCAATGGTTCCGTGGGCCTTGATAAAGCGGGCCCATGCACTCATGGAGCCATTTTCTAGTCGGTTCCGCCCACATACGACCGTCACAAGCTTGGTCTCATCATTCAGCTCCTTTCTCAGCTCGGCAAGCTGCTCAAGCGCGGCACCAATGCGAGCACCCGCCTGAGGGCCGAAGCCGTTGTTGGCAAAGTAAAGGTGCTGAAGAGGCACGTGGCGTGCCAAGAAGTTTTCGATGGGCTGGATGGTCGCAATACCAAAGGCATTGTCGCTGAGATTCACTGTGTGCAAAGAGGGCTTGGCCACGAGCGCCTTGAGCAAATCGTCCATGCTTTGGGGAATTTCCTCGCGAGCCCGGCCGGTGAACATGTCATCCAGGTTGGCGACCTCCAAGGTGTGGATCTTAGAGAGCTTGTATGCAATAGCCTCGCAGGCACCGACGCCGTAGGACGAGCCGCGAAACTCTACCTCGGTGACGCCATTTTTCAGCTCCTCAAGGTGCGGCTCTATGTCTTCTTTGGTCTCAAATTTATGACCCGCGGGCACAGTAAACATTGTCAGCTGGGAAGGCACTGAGACTGAACTCAAAACAGACTATATCCCAGCCGCACATCCACCCCTGCAGGCTTGCAAGGCAATAGGTCCCCCAGAAGGTCCGGATGCTATACAGCGGTCGTTCCCTGATAGATTGTCCTATGTACTGCATGGTCCTGCCTACGCTACGAGGAGAAAAAATGCATCTATTTCTTGGCGCTTAGAGAAGTACCGACATCCTTGCCACGCAGTTTCACGCCCAGCTTGCGCTCCAGCTTGGCCAGAATCTGCTGGTTTGGCACAGCACGAGCGGTCTCATAGTCAGTGATGACCTGGGGTTTCTCGTTAATAGCAGTGGCCAGGTCCTTTTGCGTGAGTTTCTTTTCCTGGCGAGCCTGCTGAATGGCCCGGCCGACCTCAGCCGAGACCTTGGCAGGAGGTGCTACATTGTCCTCACGGTCAATCTTCGTGAGACGCTGGCCCTCGGGATCAGCAGACTTGTTGCCGGTGGCGTACTTCTTCTCCACAGCCAGAACATTGCCTGCCCTTCGAGCGGCGTTGATCTGGCCAGAGGTGCGGGCGACGTTGGCGCGAGGGCCACCACCGCCCACACGGGCACCGGAACCGACGACGGTCTCCGTGTTCCAGTCGGTGTTGCTCTGGGGAATACGACTCATTGTGTGTGTGGGGGAAGCTCGGTTGTTAGTTTGGAAGGTCTTGGGAAGGACGTCCCGTCTTGTGAGTGCCGTCTTATATTAATCAGGCGTCAACACCTAACCCACTGAAGCCCCAGTCCATCATCCCAGTTGAATGGCTCGCTATGCGGTCATCTTGCGTGAGTGCGGATAGCAAGGAACGGTATAAAGAATTATAGAGAGCCTGGCCGTTTCTATAACTTGGAAAATGAATTGATTGGCTTAATATGAAAGCTGGCTAACCATTACAGTTGCTGAACAATACAGTTGCTGAAATGTCTTCGAGCTGTGAGTTTGTTCGCTGCATATGGCATTAGCAGCTTGTTCTTTCCGAAATATTGGGCACTAATTGACAACGAGGATACTGACTACGCTACCGATGACTTGGAAGATTATCTTCCGCCTGTGCAAACAACTGGAACACATGTTTGTCGACGATAACCCACGCATCCGTGCAGGGCGAACTAAACCGGAACTAAACCGAAACTAAGGCGGAGATTTAGTACTTTTGATGTGAACGTGACCGCAATGTACGGAGGGATATCGCAGTCGCTGTACTTGGCTAAGCCCGCTTTCGAAGATCATTAGCTGGTTTCTTGCGGGTAGATTGAAGGCGCACCTGAATGGCCCGCCTGATCGAACCCAGAATTAAACACCCAGAGTGGGGGAGAATGGCAACGCTCTGATAATTCTCAACTCACGTACCCTATATAGATAATTCACTCCAATTGTTCATACTCTTTCTATGTGCACCAACTCTACCTCTTCAAGTTACCTCTAAGCAAGCCAGCTTCCATACCGACGATACCTGAGGGTCCCCACAGTTCAACAGCGTCATCCCAACTAGATCGCTTGCGTCATCTCGCGCGAGCGAGTCTAGCGCTGGACGTGCTGGATATCCAAAAGTGCTTAAATGAGCCTTGTGCTTTCAATATACAGGGGTGAAAGTCCTGGAGGGCCAGCCGAAAATCCTGAACTGTTTTTTGACGAACAACTAACGGTTGGAATCAGACTAACTGCTGCCACGGGAGAGTCGCAGGAGAGCCTGGGCAACGTGGACGTGCATTTCCAGGCCCAGCTTTTACTGCCGCACGAGAGTCCGATAGATGATTCTGACTTCACTGTATTTGAGGGTACTCTGTTATTCGATGAGGCCAAGGTCGTTAACGGCGGTCATGAATGGGTCCAGCCAATACACATCAACAATACCCGATCCAGGGGGCCGGCACAACTGGAGCTAACTGCCAACGCAGTGCGACAGCGGCCAGCGAATAAATCCCAGGAGACTGCGAAATATCTCGAGTCCCTGGTGCCAGTTGGGGTGCAAAATACCTATAATTTCTTTGGCCTCGCCTCACAGCAGCTGTTATCCGCACAACGGGAGACCGAACCGGAGCCAGAAACCACGACTCACAGCTTAGCGGTGTCCAAGCTCTCGCAGCAACTCAAGACTCGCGGTATTAGCGATGAGGACGTGGCCTATGCTACATTGAAGCTACCGGTCGTGCCTGCTCTCAGTATGGGTTTGCGGAGTGTTCGGCCCGTGCTAGAAAAGGAAAAGGTCATTGCCCAGCTCGACCTCAGCGCGCAGCATGCATTAAAAATTAAGCGGTTAGACGTTAGTCTTCGCAAGGGCAGTGTTGAGGCGGTAGCTCCTCCTCGTCTGCCTTTGGAGATCGGAGAAGGTGCTGGCCACTCGTTCTGCTACAACCTTGAGACCCTGATTGTCTCTGCCTCCAGCGGCATCCATTCAAAGGCAGAAGTAGCACTCAACTACGAGGTGCCACTAGATGATGGTGCTGTTGCTTGGGTTAAAACAGTATGGACCTCGCCGGTCGAGTTCCAGGATGCGGCAGGCCCACTGCCCAAAACGCCGATTCTAGGCACTCTACCGTCGCCCAATCTTGGCCGCAAGAGCTCAAACGTGTCCTTGACCTCTCTTGGCTCCACCCCAGGCTCTGAACGTGGTCGCGACCGCGGTGCTCTCAGTGGCGTGTCCATGTTCTTGACGGGGCCGAACTATGTAAAGCTCGGCAGCGTGTTTGAGTGGAAGGTAATGGTCATCAACCGATCAGCACGGCCACGCAAACTTGCCCTCAACTTTTTCTCAAAGGAGACTATTCAAGCCCCGTTCGTGAGCCGCATGGAAGAGCGAGCTCTCGTCTCTGACCTGGCGACCCTGCAGCGTAGGGTAAACGCCCACCGGGCTGGCTTGGGCGGAGACGCCGGGCTCATCCCTTTGAACAGTGAGTTACGGATTGGCGTGCTGGCTCCATACTCTTGCTTCGAGTCTGCAGTGCGCCTCAAGGCTGTCTCTCCAGGCAGGCACAGCATTGATGCCAGCACTGTCGTTGACTTGGCTACTGGAGATACTTACGACACTAACGAGCTGCTGGAGGTAATAGTGCAAGCATAGCGCCGGCGGGTCCAAAGTGCGGAAATACGGCGCACAATAATTTCGTAATTCTGTTTATATTGTGTACTCACTATCATAGTTGCACCCCTATC
Source organism: Wickerhamiella qilinensis (assembly GCA_030556915.1). Taxonomy (NCBI): domain Eukaryota; kingdom Fungi; phylum Ascomycota; class Dipodascomycetes; order Dipodascales; family Trichomonascaceae; genus Wickerhamiella; species Wickerhamiella qilinensis. The sequence goes on from JAKTUW010000001.1 coordinate 190,629, forward strand.
TTCGCCTTACTGATATGGGTCCGCCCCCTTGTATGGTTCGAAGGAGCTTCACTGCACTAAACGCAGGGATAGCGCAGTTGTGGGTTAGGCGACCAGCCCCGGCAGCCATCCTTGTCCCCCGCCTGACGTCATCAGTACCCATGATCACGGTCACTAACAAGTTGGCAGCCACGACGGTAAGTAATGCTGTTTATTTTTCCTGGCACCTGGGGCATAGCTAACCCAGCCGATCTCTGAGGCGGTGCTCGAGGCTAAAATCAAGGCCACGCTTGATGTGCCCGCCGATGAACTCGAGGCCGGCATTCAGCAGCTGCTTTCCCAACTGGCGGGCCTGCCCGAGTCCGCCGGGTACAAGTTTCTTGTCACGGTCACGCACGTTGACAGTGCGGCGCAGGGCCCATTGCAAACGTTTAGTGGAGCCCATTGGAACGCACAGCAGGACGGTACCTGGGTCTTCAAGTTGGTGGGTCAGGCGACACGCCTGATTGTGCTATCCTGGATCAAGTCTTAGCGCAAGCACTGGTAAAGAAATAAGTAATATATTTAGATGAGACATAAGGCATAACATGAAATGCAATATTTAATTTTGGCCCTGCCTTATAGGCGCTGGCCTATTTCAGATGGGCGACCGCGTTCTTAAACAACGACTGCCACATGTAGGCCTCGCTCAAAACCAACTCGACCTCCTTGTCGCCCCACTGCTGGGTGGGCAGCGACTGAAGGAATATCATGATGTCCTGAAAATCCATGGTCTTGAGTTCCTTGGCCCACCGCACCAGAAATGCCGCGCAGACGTATACGTGAAACTCGGAGAATCCGTGTGATCCCTCCGCTAGGTATGTGTCCCAAATGCGAATAGCACACTGTAGCGGCACCTCGCGCATAAGCAGGCAGTTCATCCAGCGGAAGCTGAACTGCATGAACTCAACGCCCTCTTTCTGCAGGTGGCGCGCTAGGTCACCGTCAATACGCTGGCACAGTTCCTGCAGCATGGCCACCTGTTTGTGGATGCCCGGCTGGGCATGGATGTAGTTATCCTGAATCCCGTCAAGCAGCTTGCTCAGGCACCAGTACGAGTCGGCCTCGACAGCGTTGCGCACTTCGAGCGGCAGCGAAGCGGGATCGGCCTCTTCGACATGGTCGAAGCCAACGTATTGCGCCAAGAAGGTCTGGTAAAATGGCGTGACCAGGTCGTTGATGCCTTGCACATAGCCGCTGGTGGGGTGCCGGATGGCCCATAAATATAAAATGCGCTCAAGTGCACGCTGCGTCTCCTCGCGCGCGTAGAGCTTGATCCGCGGGTTGGTGCGCGGCACGTCTATGGAGATCTGATGCCACATCTGCTTGTCGAGCCCGCGGCCAAAGACCTGCTCCACGCCTTCCAGATACTCCTGGCGCTTCCGGGCCAGTGCCCGGTCTCGGCGCTCGGCCGTGTTGGGCAGGTATCCCAGCAAGTGCTGCCACGTTCGCGGCCGCAGCTCGGTCGGCACGCCAGAGTAGGCGAGCCGCCGGAGTTGATCGAGCGACACAGTGGGCGCTTCGAGAACGGCCTCGAAGCGCATGATCCGAGAAATTGCCGAGTTGAGCACCTCTACCTCCGTTATTGCCGCGGACTCTGCTGTGCTACGCTGTAAACTAGCCTGGCGGGCCGGCGATTCGTACGTGTCCTCCACCGTGACGTCCCAGTCGTCATCCAGGTCAAAGTAGGAGCCCGCCGCACGGCGCCGGTCTTTTGATTTCGAGGCATTCTTGCTGCTGGATGAAGGCTTCGGCGGCTTGGCCGACTTGTGCGAGCTTGCGACGTGGGAGAAGCCGCCCACTACCCGGGGCTGGATGTCCAGCTCATCGTCGCCGGAGGGCGTCATGCTGGCAATGCGGCGGAAAAATGTCGATGCGGGGGCGCCGCGCCCACCATTTTCCCCAAAAACGTACTCGTTCCGGTCAATTTCTGCCATTTCGGGCCGGACCATCCTGGGCGAACTTCAAACCGCTTGGGCTGGCGCTCGCTGACTATCTCCGGGGCGAGAGCTGGAGAAGTCGGGAACGAGCGAAGCTTGGCAACGGGGACCCGCTCGGACGGCTGCGTGTGGGGGAAAGCTTAGGGTGGTGTGTGGGACGGTATGCAGCCAGCTGGCAGCAGTCTCCCATCTTGAGTCGCGCCAACCCGAACGCAAGCCCAAGCCCAGCCTAGGCGAGTGGCCAGGCGGGCCACACCCACGCAGCGCGAGCATGAGGGCGTTAACTAATCTGGCCAGATCGGAGGGTAAGGACAAAATTTATTTCACCAACCGTAGCGTGCCTCCAAGTCATGGCGGAAACAGCGTGTAAAGTAGTTCTGGCCTCTACAATTGCCAGACCCTTCGCCGAAGAGCTTCGCGAGGGCGTCAAGAAACTGGCAGCCCCTCCCTTGCTCGTAGGCTTCCTAGCCAACGACGACCCTGCCGCCAGGATGTATGCCCGGTGGACGGGCTCGACGTCCGAAGAATTGGGGTTCAAATACGAGCTGCGCGAAGTGCCGAAGGAGAAACTGGAGGAAGCCATTCTCACAGCAAACGATGAGGAGTCTGTCTCCGGGATCCTTGTCTACTTCCCTGTATTTGGCGGCGAGCAGGACAAGTACATCCAGCAGGTTGTGGCTCCAAATAAAGATGTTGAGGGTCTGAGCCATATCTACATCCGCAATATGTACCAGAACATCCGCTATCTGGACGAATCACAAACTCAAAAGAGTATTCTGCCATGCACGCCGCTGGCTGTGGTAAAAGTGCTGGAAGCGCTCGGGGTGTACAATTCGATCATCCCCTACGGCAACCGCTTGTACGGGAAAACCGTCACCGTAGTCAATCGCAGCGAAATAGTTGGTCGCCCTCTTGCTGCTCTCTTGGCTAACGACGGCGCGGTCGTCTACTCTGTCGACATCACCGGTGTTCAAAAGTACACTCGGGGAGACGGTCTGCGTCATATCAAACACGTCGTCTCCGATACCGACGATACTCTCAAGGATGCTGCTTTGAGCTCTGATGTGATAATCACTGGTGTTCCCTCTCCTGACTACAAGTTTCCCGTCGATTATATCAAGTATGGCGCTGTGTGTGTGAACTTTTCCAGCGAAAAGAACTTCTCCCCAGAAGTCAAATCTCGGGCTTCTCTGTATGTACCCATGACTGGTAAAGTTACAATCATGATGCTTCTTCGCAATTTGCTCCGTCTCCATCAGAATGCGGAAATTCGCAAGAAAAAGTGACCGGTCGCGCCTGGCCTATGAGCTTTGAATATTTGCTGGTCCACCACGAGACCCTGTATCGAATCGAATCCTAGACATTCTAGCAGCTGACATATGCCTAAATTATTAAATATATAATCTCTGTTTTAGTCAAAAGAGACAAAATCGCCCTCTTCCAACCCGTCGCTATCCGCCGCGTCGCCGTAAGATCCGTCGTCCTCGTCCTCCTCACCGGCGTCGAATCCATCGTCACCTTCTTCGTCACTATCGCTCATCTGATCGAACTGACGTTTGAGACCTTTCATCTTACGGGTCTGCAATTTACCAAAGTCTTGCTTGCTCATATGGATACGACCAACCTTGTCACCCATGACATCAGTTTCGATATTCTTCTTGGTTTTCTCCTCGGTTTTCCCGCGCTTCAGCGCCTGCTTTTCCAATTCGGGATTAGCACGCTGCTCACGTCCCACGCTGAAATCAAACCGAGGTCCAATCTCCTCAAGCTCCACCCGAGGTGCCTTAGGCGTGTTACTCTTAAAAGTTTTGAGCAAGTACACGCGGAAGTATACCTTAGGGAGAATCTCGCTATCTTCATCAATATCGCCAACTGTCAAGGAAATTACATGTTGCAGGCCTGCTGGGTCCAACGTATCAATCTCACTGCCGCGGAACATGTCCAGGAAGAGAGACTTGATATGCTGAAAAGTTGGATGTTCTTCAAAGGCTGCGCCGCTGAAGGAAAACATGGGCTTAAGCCCAACTTGAAAGGTCTGCTTGCGGAAATCTTTCAAAAATTTTCCCAGATCAATGTTGAGTTCGATCATGTCGTAAACCTGGTAGTTGAATGTCCGGGTGAACGTCAGGCAATTGGGACGCTTTTTGCTATGTGTGCCCAGAACAAGGATTGATGCATCGTTTTTATCTGAGAAAAATTCGAGTGAAGAAGCATCCTCAAAAGGCCTAATCTCGTTTTTCTTTTGGAAGCGCTTAGCATCAGGTTTCTTGAGTGCATGAAGATCGTTGATTGCTTCCCGAACAACGCTGTTTGAGGTCGTCCCAAGAATGAACAGGGCCTGTTTGGTGTTTTCTACCTGTTTTGGCTGTCGTTTATCCAGAGCACGTTTCGAACGAGCGTTTTTGGCCTTTACAGTGCGCAACATGTCGATAAGTGCCAGGGCAAAGTCCTTGGATTTTTCACAGCTGTGAGCTTATTTAATAAATTTTCAGAGCCTGCAGCTCCACCGTGCGTGCTTGGCCCAGGAGCCCAAGCTTTGGGAGCACCTTGCCGTACTTGTGTGGGTGCTTTGCTCAGCACAACAACCGGACGCGCCAAAAGGGGACATCGTGCCAAAGAACAGCAGGGCCCGACCATGTCGTTCAGAAATGTCAGGCTCGCTGCGTATGAACGTCCTAAACAGACTGCTCAATCAAGAGAAGTCTCCAGAGAAGTCTCGCCTCCCCAGCGACTTGCCTCGGACTCGACACTGACCACGGAGCTATCTGATACTGCCCAGCTCAATGTGTCACTGCTAAACAGCAAGCCATCGGTCCTCAGCTCGGCTAGCGAGTCGACCCGTGGCAGCGTGGATTTGGGGACCCAATGTGCTCTTCTCAGTACAAGCACAGGCTGTTACGTCTGGAAACTCGATCCGACGGATCCGACCCCAAATACGTTGTTCTTTTCCTACGGAAGCGACTCAGACACCCCTTTCGACGGTATCGCGACGTTTATTGCACCCTTGCAGGGCCAGAATGAACCTGGTCTTGTCACTGTTGTGAGCACGGGCCGGGTTACTTACTGGGAGTCGGTCGGGGGTGCTGTGGTGGATGGCCTGTTTCAACAGACAAAGAGCGGGACTGTGGACCTGAAATTTGCTGCTAACGAGGAAATAACAGCGCTCACGGCTGTTGATCCTGTGGGCGTAGCAATTGCCACGTCCACTGGACGCCTTTACCTTGTTCGGCTGCGAGATGCCTACGGGAAACAAACGCTGCAGGCCATTGCAATGCGTGACAGGCAATCAGGACTGTTTAGCTCTATTACACACGGGCTTTTTGCATTTTCTCGTCTTCCGATCGTGTCTATACAAGCAGGCGCTTATCTTAATGGCGGAAACGATCGTCTGGTGTACGCCATAAACCCCCAGGGTTCACTATTTGTTTGGCGATGCGGAATAAATGGTACCGTGTCCATCGTTGCAGCAACTGAGATTGCCCAAAATATTCAAAAGTCTGTCTCACTCTTATATCCGGAAGTAACAGACTCATTCGGTATTCATGACGTTGTCAGCCGGTCAGAGAACTTGGTCTACATTCTTGCCTCTTTCCGTCCCAACTCTTTGGAGCGATTTTATTTGCTAGTCTCGCTGTCTGTCCAACTTAATGACCAAACTTTTGGTGTCGCATCGGTCCATAGACTACAGTCGTATACGGCTGATAGCGTCCACGCTCCACGGTTACTGCTACCTGACCCTCTCTCGACAATCTACGTTGTATTCGATGATGCCACCGTCCTTCTGGATGCAACTACCAAGTCCACCACTGAGTCCGCTCGCTGGGAAGATGTGGTCTATTTGAAGCGTGAAGTCCATGTATTCGGTGCTAGCCCGGCAAGTAACGGCATATTTCTTGAGTCCAGCGTGGGTATCATTAACGTCGAAAGGAAGAGCCCTGGGACAGAGGCTGAGGAGCATACGGATGCCAATCCCCTACTAGCTAAGCTCCAGCAGGCAGTATTTTTTGCTCGCAAAAGCAACCCACTTGACTTTGATCCTCGTGACCCAGGTGCTTTACAAGGTCCTCATCTCAACGAGGCTTTTGAAATGCTTGCAACAAGCTTGGCCCAAGGGCAGAATGATAAAATTTTGCCGCTTATGCTTCCTTCCTTGGCTGAATATCTAGATCTGCGCAGGTCGTATGTCTCAGTGTTGGCTAAATTCGCCGCCGACAATTTCAAGCTCCCCGTAAATACAAGGATCTACATCAACAACGTTCTCCAAAAGATTTCTGCGGCGTCCAACCTTTGGAGTTCTATTGAGGAAGATACTCATCTGCGTGATCGTGCCAAGCTAGTTGTTGGAAATGATCTGAGAGACTTCTTCACAGCCCACTCACTAGACATTGAGCGCCTGCTTATTTCTTTAGCTTCGGACCCACGGAATTTGTCGGCAGTGGTGAAAGCCCTGATTGCCTCAGATTCTGCGACACAGCCCATAAACCTGCTTCAGCACTCAGAAGCTGGCGAAGACAGTCCTTGGCTCGGAAGTGATGAAATGGCTGGCATGTTTGAAACCCTTGCTACGGAAGCCGAAGATCTTTCTGACAACAAACTGCTGGTTGGTTTGGTGGAGGTTCTGTGCGCTGCCAACTTGCAACGCAAAGCATGGCTTACGGACCCCGGGGAGCAACCTCGCAAAAAACGAAAGGGCATAGAATACAAAGCCTCTGCTATTCAAAACTCCCTTTTGGAGCTACTAACTTCAAGGGGCTTGATGGAAGAGGCTGTTCGCATTTCGGAGAGGTTCTCGCTGCTGCGTCCGCTCGCTGGCCTGCTCTCCGACAAGTGGCTCTCAGTGGCTAAAGGCAGCAATAGTCTGACTGCTCTTCCCCAAACTCAAGACCTCTACAAGCACATTGACGAATTTGGCTACGATTTCGCGAAAGAGCTATTCCGGCACCTGGTTTACCTCAAACAAACCAAATTGCTCATGACGGCATTCGCAGATTCTTACAGAGAATATGTCAAGACTTACTTCACTTCCGATAATGTCAAGCTCGCTAAGGTCTCATGGATTCTGGATCTTGAAGACGGCGAAGATCTCCAAGTGGCCCAAACGTTAGCGATGGCTGTCAAGCAGGAGACTACGTCCACCACTGATAAACGAATCTTGGCGAGCTTGCAAAAGCTTGCTGCTGTTGCTACTAGACAAGACAATCTTGTCGCATCTGCGGACCAGGGCCTTACTATATCCGATGCGCAGGAAAGCCTAAGCGATCAGTTTGGCCTCAGGGGTAAATCACTAATAGTCAACGTTACAGAACGGCATGGGATCTCCAATATACTGTTACATCAAGGCTCTCAGGCTCTAACCCCAAATCACCTGTTGGACACGGATGCAGTGCTTGATTTGCTCACTTTCTTGAAGCCTGACGCTGGAGTGGCAAGATACAACTATGCCCGTGCATTGCGCATAATTGCTGTTGAGCCACATTTTTCTCTCAACGCTGCCCGTTTGTCTCTAATAATGCAGCAGGTGATCATCAATACTGATTGGGCTTCGCTGCCAAAAGAGCCAAATGGTAAAGAATCAAATGAATGGGCGACCAATACGCTATTATATCAGACCCTTGAGTCATCGGGGCCCGTCTCAAAACGTGAACTATTTGACAAGCTGGTATCTCCGGTTCACTGGTCCGCGCCGACAGACCTCAAGACCTTGGAAAAGCTGTTCAGTTGGGCTAAGTCTGGCATTTTATCTCAGATCAAGAACGATTTGGAAGATTTCAATCAGATGATTGAGACCCTCAGGGTAGATCTACCAAATCTTGATAGGTGGGTCAAGGCTATTGCTTCCAAGGTGACTCAAGGCACCGACTCGATGGAGCTAGATTAGGGATAGATAGCTGGTTTGTGACTGTCAGGTTAAATATATAATTACGTACTTTTGACAGGTGCAAATACGATACTGCTACCACCGTTAGTAGCTTGCTTCATTAGAGCTTGGATGTTGGCTACTTGAGTCCAGTTTTCTAGGGTACCTGCAACTCTGTCGGTATAATCAACGGCTGCCTCTATGCTTGAAGCTAGCTCCTCAAACCCTGAGTTGAGAAGGTGTACGGATTTTTTCATCTCGAGGTACTTTTGTAGCCTGTTTTGCTTATCCACCAACTGAACAATTGCGGAACCCATAGTGGGTGGAGTTTGTTGGAACTCTGGCGCACGTCTATGCTTCCTGATTAGCTCATGCATCTAATCTGCATGCATCTAAATACTTAGACGAAGTACTGCGCCAGTGTTAGCCTGTAAACACAAAAGAAAACGAACACATCCACATTTGCACAATGACCAAGATTTCCGTGGATGGATGGAAAAAGCCGGTTACAGAGGCAGATAGGTTTCTTAAAGTAAAGGTTGCGCGCATTGTAGCACAGAACATGGAGCTTATTGCTCGTGTTGATGGCTTGGAGCATGACAATCAAGCGCTGAGAGAGGAGCTCAGCAGCACTCGAACCAAGCAAGCTCTTTGCAGTAATCAATTGATAAAATCCGTTACATGCTCGGGAGTGAAACATGTTAGCAACCCATTGCCTGTTTTTCCGGGTATCTCCGCATGCCCTAGCCTCGCAGGTTCGACCCTTCGCCTCGGGCCACTGAATCAACGGTGCAAAGAAAACGAAAGTCATGGAAACATCTCCAATCAGCGATCTATACCTGGATTGCAGTATGAACTGCCAACAACAGACCCATGCAAAATAGGTGAAGCTCCAGCGGTCTCAGACGCACGCGATGTTATCATCGAAACTCAGCCGACGGAGGCTTCGGTTTTCAAATTCTCTCCAAGCAACAGCCGGGAGGCTGCTGTCAATAAGAACATATCCACGATAAGTCCTATGAAATTGGCTAAAAAGCTGCGTGGCCAAGGGAGGTCCCTGCGGACCCGGTACTCACCGGCAAAGGGTACCAGGACGCTAAGAAAGCATCGACGTATTATCAATTAAATGCTCTTGACCTTCAGAGCACTAGCAACAATAAACATGTTCATAAATGCTATTAGACATGACTTGAGCATAGCTATTTTAATTACATCTTAGTTGACCAAGGCAGAAGCGGTGGCCGACTCGTACTTCCAGTTCGGGGGAAGAACGCCAGCAGTGCGGTAATAACGGGCGAGACGGTGGATACGCGACTCGACAAGAATGAGGCGGAACTTGGTGTCTTTGTCCTTGCGGTTCTTGTCCAAGTGCTTGCGCATAGCGACGGCCTTCTTGATAAGGAAGTATAGGTCCTCGGGGATCTCGGGGGCGAGGCCGTGCGACTTGAGGATGCGAAGAATCTTGTTGCCAGTGGCAACCTTGACCAGGGGCACGCCGTGGGCGTCGCGAAGCACGACACCGATCTGCGAGGGAGTCAGACCCTTACGGGCGAACTTGATGATCTGCTCAACGACATCCTCAGGCGTCTGCTTGAACCACGTGGGGGTCTTGCGCGAATAAGGGATAGACGAGCTGGAAATGCCCTTGCCAAAGCTGTGCATACGACCCATGGTGAATGTGTTGTATAGGACCTGGATACCACGCCTGTTTGTCACTTAGAGTCGGGGAGTGTTCGGGTAATGAGAAGACTGGGAGTGTCTGCCCTAAGCCCTAGAGATGAGCGGGGGACAAAGAATGGACGGGAGAGACAGCAGTCGGGATCTTGATGCATCACGTGATATAAATGTTCACATCACGTACTGGCCATCAGCAATGAGCTGCTCATGTAGGGACTGCGTAGCATCTCTAGACAGTTTGTGTGTTTCTGTTGTTTATTTTTTTTGAACAATATTCTAAGCCGCTAGCTGATAGAGCTCTTTGAAGTCAGAACCATTCAATACGTTTTGCTCGAGCGCTCAGAAAGCATATGAGCCAGCTTGTTCCGCGTGTATTGATTACCGTCAAGAACCCGCTGCATATAAATAATCTAAAAACTGTACAATTTTTATGGGGCCTTCCTGCTGGAGCCTGAACCTGAGGGAAGCGGGCGGATATCAAAGCCAACCTCGCGCAGTGCAACGGCCACGAGATTACCAAGAATGAGGAAGAATCTCCGCGTGATGGGCATGCGGCTCAGCAATGCGGGGCTTGATCTGAACATGCGGACAATAATAAGGAAAACAGTGAGGCCGGCAAAGTCCACAGCAACGCGCTTCGAAATCTCGATCGTCTTAGCCGCAAAAGTGCGGCCGGCCTGCTCCAGCAAACGCAGCCACACAGACCATGGCGTGGGCGAGCCGTCCGGCGGGGGCTTCTTGCCCGAGGGCTCTCTGCGAGGCACACCGCTCACACCACGAGAGATCTGAGGATCTTGCTTCCAGCGGCTGAGTTCCTCATTAATAGTCTCTAACTGCCACGCCACGTCCTGCTTCCAGTTCGCATTGGCTGCCAACGCCTCGTCCGTCGGGTATATGCCGCCGGCGGGGCCGGCGGAACCCCCGGGGCCGGGGTACCCCAGCGGCCCGCCAGCTGCTACATTGTAACCCGGGTGGCCGATGGGTGGGGCATCACCGTCAAAGTCGCCGCCGCGCTCGCTCAGACGGTCAGTGCGGTCGCCCACGCTGAGCCCGAACTCGGAGTAGGTGGGCCGACGGAGAAACTGACTGTATGTCGAGTTGTTGCTGGCCATGGACCAGGCGCGTTGGTGCGTATGCGGAGTGGCCGATGGGACCGTTTCGCCCTGTTTGGCCGCCACATAGGTGCGCTCCAACTCGGCTATCAGGCCCTCGGCCTCCGGCGTGCGGGTGGAGAGGTCGCGCATTGTCTCAAGCAGGAGCTCTATGTAGCGAAGCTTGGCCTCTGTGCGCGTCAACCCATGGTTGGCACGCCAGGCGTCCCATTTGAGCTTGCCGGCTTCCTCCTGCGGTGACGTGCCCCCGGGCCTCGGCATGGTGCCCTGCACGTCGCCCTCGGTGCCCTGCTTGTACAGACCGTACAATTTATTGCGGGCCTCGGGCGACGGCCGTCCCATGCCTTTCTGCTGGCCACGGGACATGGCCTTGATCACCGAAATTGACTTCGCGAACGCGTGATCCACTGCCGACATACTGGCGCAGTGCTACAAGCAATTGGGAGGGAGCGCCCCACGGCCGTGGGTTAGCATGTGCTCACTCACCGGGCTGTCGCTGCGGCCCTAGCCCAGAGCGCTCGCACTCAGCGCTCACCAGATGCGAATAAAGCTTTGGTCCGGCGAAAATTGACATCTGTATTTGCCCGTGAACTTTTGCCCTCTTTCTCCTTCCCTCCCATACCTCCATTTTTCTCCCCTTCAGATACAGGCTTATATGTTCCCCCATTATCTTGAAATGTCACCTTACCGCTCAGCCGTGTTAAACTTCGTGGGTAACAATTAAAATCTATATAAATTGCTGGTATCAGTTGGAGAATTTGAGGCTACCATTCTCCGCTTCAGCATTGTGGACTTGGCCAGCTGCACTCAGGAAGGATTTGGAGCGCGAGCCGGTCTGCTTCCCACTGCCATCGAAGTCTACGCTCGTGTCCACCCATGTCTCGACCGAAATTTGGCCGGACCACGTCTTGTAAGTCTGCTGGATCCGATCGCTCGACTTGCTCATGTCCGCAGTAATTGGAAAATGGAAGGTGTGGCTTAGAGATGTCTGCCCAGAAATTCTGGCCTGGCCATCGGCTACCTGGTAGATGTGATTGTTTCCATTGCTCTGCGAGTTCACATTGGTATAGGCCACACTCTGGTTCCAGACGACCTCCTTCGCCTGACCCCCGACCCTCAACTTTGTAGATGCCTGGAAATTACGGCTAACTCTCAAGCTCTGAGAGTTCGACCCTGAAGCGGGTTCACCGCCAAACCCGGGTGCAGAATATGTGTTCACATCCTCTCCAGACACCGGGCCGGACGCGTCCCAAGTCAATACATTCGCGTTTATGACCCAGTCCCCGTCAATTGTGGTATCGTCATGGCCGTTGACCACTTTGAACGATAACTTTGCCGATTTGCCCACCAAGATAGAGAGAAAAGGCGAGATATCGATATAGTATGACGGTAGATCGTAGACACGCAATCCCGTAATGGGCTTCCATAAACCGGGATCAACTCCACCTGTGAAAATAACAGGAAAAGGCGTAGCAAAGCCAGCAAATTTGTCGTTAATGTACACGTCCACAAATCTGCTTGGCCCCGCTTTGTCGCTATCCGAGATCGTCTTGGTCCACCAAAACTCGTCGCTGCCGCTACCTGAAGCAAAAATATGCACGAGGGCACGGTGCACGTTGCCGCCAAAGTTGATACTGGCTTGTATATCCGAGCTGGGATATGTCCACCACAAGGCTCCTGGGTTGGTGACCGGTGTCACGGTCGACGGCAGTCCTCCATCCTGAAAGGGCCAAAACTCATCTCCTGGGGGTAGACTATCGTCGCGGTAGAAATGGGCTTTGAGATCGACAGTAAAGTGGCCGTTTAGATTGCCGTCCACTACATTATTGATAACAACTTGAATCTGGCCCGCTTGCTTGAGAAGCGGGAGATATTGGGAGACGTCCTTCGTGTACGTCCACTGGCTATTGTCATTACCAGGTTCGCTCGTAGAAGTTCTCCAAACCTCGGCACCATTGATTAAAATATGGCCCAGCCGGTCGTAATTGTTCCCACCGGTGGCCACCGAGATTTCCAGGCTAACTCTGTTAAAATCGCCATCGGGTGGAGAATAAAATCCCGTATAGGGCTGGCCCCAGGAGCTAGAAAAATCATGGCCCGAGACGAGCTGGACGATAGTGGCCGAGGATGCTCCAGCGTCCGTGTTGACCTCCTCCAGATTGATGTTTTCAACACCCGTCGCAGGGGCACAATTGCACAAGGAGAACAGAGCGAGCAGATGCCAAAGAGCAGGAAGACGTAACAACATGACGAACTCTAATGTAAAGGCGGCAGCGAAATGATAAATCCCAGGTGCGAGAGAACGATTGAGCTTGAATAAAAGGAGGGTGTTCACCCGGTGTATAAGATTTAGATCACCGATAATCCCAACGCTGGTTACCGAGCAGGCAATGAGCAAAGGGTGAGTTGCCTGAGAACTGCATTTGGTCTACCCTGGTGATTATATGGGCCCGCAGTATTGCTACGAGAACCGTCAGGTGTCAGGCCAGGTTCTTTGGTGCCGCAAGATGTGCATTAACCCCAGCCCATATGTTTGTTCCCGCAGGACTCATTACTGAGGCGAAGCCGATTGCAGGCTCTCTCTTAGGAGGACCAAAAGAGATATTTACACGGTATAGAGCCAGTTAGTGGCTTCTGATTCAATCATTGCTTCAGTTTCAAGTCGTTCCAGAGATTTGGGATAATATGTCCAGCGGCATGTCCCGCTGTCGCACATTACTCGCCCCTGACTTGACGCGATTCACCCACCCCGTTTAGAGTCTTGCATAGCTGCATGCAGGTTCAGGGGGCCGGTGAAACAGATATTCCTGGTAGTCGCCCGGTCGAGACTGGTGCACGTGGGGTCGGCGCAGATATAGTCTTCGCAGCAGCTTGGGCTCGCTTTTGGTTGGTACTGTGATTTCCAAGTGTGCATAGCTCGTTATCGGCCCAAGCGCAGTTACCTTGCCGTGCGAGAGTGGGCCAAGGGCAATTTAGTTCGCATATGCAAGAACCCTCGGCCCCTCGTGGGTTGATCCGTGCTACTGCTGCGCAAGTCTCTGGGTCGCTGGGTCAGGGAGCAGGCGGGGCATGTGGGTCGGAGCGGTGTGCTATGACCGGAGCGAGTGGGCACAACTTCCGAAGCCATATACCCCGAATTAATTATTAATGTCTTATAATTTACGGCCTGTGCCAACGGGATCCCGCTAGGGCTCTAATTTACCCTCGTATGCAATTTGCAGATGGGCGATCATGGTGCAGAAAGCACATGCACGCTATGCAGCTCCTACCGGGCCACTCGAGGTGGACTATGCGTGGTCAGAAGAATGTATACCCCTAGTCATGGGAGCCCGGCCAATGCCAAGGGCTTCTGGCCATGCGGACTCCAGTCATGTACCTAGTGCCCAGCCAGCAACGTCAAGGCGTGTCTCAGACGAGGTATCTCAAACGTCGTGACTGGAATGTGGAGCCCTGAAACAGACCGAGTCCACCCTCACCGATACCGCGCATTCAACCCAGCGTGCAGTTTCAGCAATCAGTAAACTCGGTGAAAGCATGATTGAGCCTGTGAAATGAAGAGATGGTTAGTCGAGAGATGTGGCTCTCCGACCCACAACAGTGGCTGGCTAGGGCTTGACCCACATTAGACATCAGACCCGCATATTAGAATTGAGCTACAGGTAAACCCATCGTAGTCAAAAATATAAAATTCAGATGAGAATAGGGGTCACATTTGCGATGCCGCGCGGTCGGCTGCCCCCCGCTTGCTGCTCCGCACACCCAGACACCTTGGGCGCGTTGCTCGCCGGTATCTCCCAACTGGCAAGGCTAGGCTAGGTGTTGAGGAGCTGATCTCGAAAACGTGAGACACTCAATTGTGTCCCAGCTGCAGTACGAAACCCACAACCTCTTGGGCTGCGGGGTGCGCGTCGCGTCGGCCGACCCTCAAAGCATGATTGTCGTATTTCAGAGTCGCCATGATAAAACCATTGTGGGCGATTCTGGCCAGTGGATCAGGGCCATCCCAGAACTGGGCCTCGCCGTGCTGGCCGCACCGGCAAAAGACGCCTTGTATGAGGGAGACGTGGAGTACCTGGCGGAAGACAAGTCTCGCTTGGACTGCGGTTCGCGATACCGCATTTTCTATTCGCAGACATCGCAGAAGCCCCTGGGCCGTATTTACACGCTGGCCGTTGGCCTGGATGCCGACATTGAGCAGGCTTACGCGTTTTATGTGGACGACCTGCTGTTCTATCGAGTTGATGCCGCCGAGGCGCCGGACGCCGGCAGCGGCGACTACGAACTTGAGGAGCGCCTCGCCAAGCTCGAGGCTTTTGTCCTGAGCCTAAGCCAGAAAGTTGACGGAAAGCTGCCCTCAGCTGCACTAGATGCATGATATTTCATTATCTGTACGTATTACGAGGCATCGCTTATTTCTTCTTCCGGCGGGCCTGCCGCTGGACGCGGGTGATTTCTGCAGCCGAAAGCGAGACGCCGTGCTGCGATGCCTTGCCTATGCTATTAATTTTCAGCCCGCGGTCGTGCACTCTGTGCTTTCTGACCTTCTTCTCCTTCGCCATGATGATACCGGACTCACGAGCAAAGCCCTTCTGCTTGATAGCCCGCTCCTTGGCTTTGGCTTTCATACCTTTGGCTATCTCCATTGGCATTCTCTGGCCAGACCTCTTTGCCCCCGCTTTTTCCAGGCGCGCCTCCATGATTTTGAGTCGGCTTTTCCCTATGCTCTCCATAGGGTCGGCCATTGAGATGTCGGCGCCTGTGTAGTCTTGCTTTTCTGATAAAATATGGGACTCTTCGATAAGTCGCTGCAGCGCCAGATCATTGGCGGCATCTTCTTGGTCTTCAGTGCTGGCTTTATTTGTTTGCTTCTGGCCCGGCTCACTCTTTTTTGGCGCTGACGCGGACATGAACTTGCGCCTCTCAGCCTTGGAACCCGACGAAGCCACCGGCTCGGAGTGGGTCACGACCAATGGACCACCTTCGGCTGAGTCTTCCAAATCGGCACCTTCAATAACGTCACTGGTGTCGGATTCACTGAGTTGCGAATCCTGATCATTTTCACTCGAATCAGCCGTTGACCCTTCCCCGTCCCCCAAGTGCGCGGGTGGCTTTAGTGCCTTTGCGGTAGTGCTCGGCTGCTTCTCCGGCGCGTTGGAGAATTTCCGAACGGGAGCACTCCACTCAGTGCCAAACTGAGCTTCAAAGCTCGCTTTCAAAGCGTCCATAGTACCCACTAGAGCTCCGAGTATTGGCTGACGGTCTGGCGAAATAAATATTAGATAATAGAAATCTGGGCTCGCGCCTTGGAAGCGGGCGCCACTAGGCTGACACACTGATTTTCTCCTTGTATCCCGCATGACTCGATTCACTGGATGTATAGATATCCATGGGGGCCAGGTCAAACAAATTGTTGGCGGCAGCCTCACAAACGATCAGGCAGAGCTGAAGACCAACTATGTGGCCACGCAAGAAAGTGACCACTTTGCCGAGCTCTATAAAAAGAACAACGTCACCCGCTCCCATGTGATCAAGCTGGGCCCTGGCTGTGACGAGGAGGCCCTCAAGGCGCTGAAGGCCTGGCCGGCCCATTTACAGGTTGGCGGGGGAATCACGGCCGACAATGCTCGATACTGGCTGTCCAATGGCGCCGCAAAAGTAATTGTGACGTCTTATTTATTTCCAGGTGGCGATCTGGACCGAGATCGCTTGGCTAGCCTGGAGGAAGCGGTTGGAAAAGATAGGTTGGTGATTGACCTCAGCTGCCGTCGCGTTGATAACGGGTGGGTGGTTGCCATGGACCGGTGGCAAAGGCTCACAAACTTCCGGCTCAGCGCCGAGTCTATCGGTGAGCTGGCGACGCACTGCTCCGAGTTTTTGGTCCACGCAGCCGACGTCGAGGGCTTGTGCCAGGGCATAGACGAGGAGCTGGTCTCCAAGCTGGCGGTGTGGTCCCCTATCCCCGTGGTCTACGCTGGCGGTGGCCGCAGCATTGCGGACCTCGATCTGGTGTGCAAGCTCAGCCAAGGCAAAGTGGACCTGACATTTGGCAGCGCCCTCGATATTTTCGGAGGGTCTGGCGTCACCTTCAGCGAGGCTATCAAGTGGAACCGCGAGCATGCGACAGCCAGTTGAGCCAGATATAAAAAATGTATATATTCCTTTGGAAATAGCTGCAGCTAATAATATACAACATGTGTTCCCATTATTTACGCGGGGTCTGTGCATCGATCTTTTGTGTTTCTTTTCATTTCTTTTCTTTTCTCTTCCTTTCTCTTTTGTGCACTGTACTAGTCAGTACCACTGTTCCTCCTCGTCTCCTTTGTCCAGGGCGAGGACAATCTCAGCGAGCTTTTTTTGCAATACAGCAATGCCACGCTCGACCACCTGGTCTGGCTTCAGCTGGCCGACCGTCTCGACGTTGAAGTAAAACTGAGATGGCTTGGCCTGGTAATCAAAGGCCCCTTCGGCTGGAGGCTCCTCGTAGTCTGTGTTCTGGGATTTGGGCCACTCTGTGTCGGCGTCCTCCTCGTACCAGAGGGCCGTGTGATGGAGCTTGTTCCATGGATCGTACTCAAAGCCGATGGCCGAGCAGGGCGACCATTTGGAGTGCTCCTTGGCAATGCCCTTCTTGGCGATGCACCGCAGCTTCAGCTCCTGGCCCTTGCGCAGTTTGCAGATGAGGGCTCCGCGCTGCTCCGGGTCCGTGAACACAGGCCGGGCAATGCTGTCGTCGCGCCGAGCCGGCGTCTCCATTGCTAGGTCGCTGGCGTACACGTTTTTGGTACCATCCTGAGTGGCCCGAACGTCCAGCGAGAGGACAACCGAGCACTTGTCACAGTACTCCTCGCAGTCACAGTCGCGCGTGTATTCGAGGTCATCGGCCAGGTTCGAATCCAAGGGAAGCAGGCCCAGGCGGTGGGCGATAAACTCGTCCGCCAGCACGGTCGAATTGACCTCGATTTCCACCAGATCGATCGCAACAGTGGGAATCTCTGCCAGGAAGACCCGGCGCACCGAGTTTGCCACCGAAAGGTCCACGCCGCTCGCGACAAAGTCGACGTCGTCTTTGCCTACGCGGCGAACAACCACATTAGGGGCGGTTCCGCTCATGGATGGAAGAACGAGAAAGGCCCACCGCAGCTGTAGTCAGCTAAATGGGAGAAAAGACCGCCATGCAACAGTCAGTGGTGTGTCTTGTCAAAGACATCAGCCTTGCCCTTGCACAGCTTGGGAAGAAACCAAGGAGGGATAAGCAGGCAGGCACACTGGCACTTACCTCCACACCACACGCTGCTCTATCTTCGCCCACCCCCGTCCTTAAGGTCAACAGCATCTCTCTGCACAGCTCAGCGTGATCCGACCATGGCCATCCCCTCCAAGAGGCCGACAATCCCCATTATGGATTTCCGGGCGGAAAACACCTTCCGTGCGAGTCTGGAGCCCGCGCAGGGCAGCCGGCCGTACGCCGCCTACCTCATACTGCGCAACCAGGTGGTGTACCCGTTGTTCCAGGGCCTGTTCTGGGCGTTGGCAAAGGATTGGTACCAGCTGGCCCGCGTCGGCGTGCTACTGCATGGCAGGGTCGTAGGCGACAGCGTGAGCAGGTGGCTGCGCACCTGGCTCGCGAGTTTGTCGGGCGCCGCTGCGCCAGCCGCCTTGGGCACGGCCACCATCGCTGCCGCCGAGCTCGAGCACGGCAAGTTTTAGGGCCCGCTCTGCAAATCTAACCTATTTAAGACAAATAATAACAAATTGAAAAGCAAGGCTGGCGGGTCAGTATGCCAACTAGCTCGACTCGGGCAGGACGTCTCGGGACCAGCCCTGGGTGCCCTGGCCGCCCTGGCCGTAGACAGCGCGACCCCGGCCACCGCCACGCCCGGCAAAATCACCGCGCCCACGACCGCCGCGGCCGCGGCCGCGGCCCCGCCCGCGCTCAAACTGCCCGTACGATTGCCAGCCCGGCTCGCCAGACTGCGTGCCCTGGCCGTGTGGATGGTGACGGTTATGGTGGTTGGCGCTGAGTCCTGGCTGATCCCAGTTATTTGCACTGTTCTGGTAACCGTAGCCGCCACGACCAGCGCCCCTGCCACCACGGCCCCGGCCCCCACGGCCGCGGCCGCGGCCGCGACCATGCCAGGGTGACGCCTGGCCAAAGGTTTCCATGTTCAGCTCACGGCCGTCAAAGCGCTGCCCGGTTTCGGCGCTGGCCTCGGCGGGGTCATCGCCCAGAGAGTCGAAAAACGACGTCTTTTTGTTATATGCGGTGTCTGGATGGGAGGTCTCGTTTTCCAGGCGCTCGCGCTCGGCCTGCTCAAACTGTTCGCGCGAACCAAATTCATAGTCTCCTTCGTCAGCAGTAGTGGCTCCACCTGCTGTCGCAGGCCTGCCTTGCGACGGTTGGGATGCATGAGGCGCTTGCGGCGCCGGTTGGGCTTTCTGAACAGGCTGAGGTCCGGAAGCCGTAGCCACGCCCGGCGCACCACGCTGAGCAGGCGGCTGAGACGGCGGAGGACCCGTCTGTTGCTGCGCAGTTGGGTGCGCTGTTTGGGGTGGTGCTTGGGGAGTCTGGTTAGTTCTGTATTCAGCAGGAAGGCAGGTAATACGATCAGCACGGTTACACAATCAGCAGTCCTAATCATCATGATACTTACGTCGAGAACCTGCAGGTCTTTCACGTCCGATCCACGAAACACAATGTGCTCAAACATCTGTGGTGCCGGCGGGATTTCGTTGACCCCGCCGCGACGGCCCTCGGTGCCGTAGCTCCACACATGCGACAAAGCTACCGTCGAGTCTTCACCAGAGATATTGTGCAGGGTGCCCACGTAGCGGATATCGCCTGTGGACACCAGAGAAATGGTCTTCCCGATATATTGGGACATACTTTCTCCGGGCTCACTTTATTAGTTTTCGTTGGGAACCTTTTCCTCTTTCCTTTTCTTTTTTCTAGGTCCCTTTCTTCCGCGTGGGTCCAACTGGTGGTGTGAGTGTGGTGTTTCAAGGAGGGTGCCCTTAGTCACCGCGGCACTATGAGTGGAGCGCAGCGACGTTCGCCAAGCATATCGAACCGCTTGCCAGTGGGAGGGAGACCCAGCACGCCGGCCCTGCCTTCTCACCAACTCGCCGCTTTTTTGGAGAGCGCCATGACGAGCCTGACGCCGTTAATGGCAGTCGATCTTCTGGATTTGAATTCGATAAACCTTGACAGCCTTACAGAAAACTATCACCTTGACTATTACTTGGAATACATGTGCCATTGGCCGAGCCTAATGTTCAAACTTGCCGGGCCCCGGCCGGTGGGGTACATGGTTGGCAAAAGTGAGGGCAACGGCCCCGAATGGCATAGTCACATCA
Source organism: Wickerhamiella qilinensis (assembly GCA_030556915.1). Classification (NCBI taxonomy): domain Eukaryota; kingdom Fungi; phylum Ascomycota; class Dipodascomycetes; order Dipodascales; family Trichomonascaceae; genus Wickerhamiella; species Wickerhamiella qilinensis. Next base: position 210,587 of record JAKTUW010000001.1, read on the forward strand.
CGGCGGTCACGGTTGACTACACTCATCGGCGCTTGGGCCTTGCCCGGCTTCTGGTCGACCGGCTGCGCGTGAGCTCCGAGGCCCCAGACCAGCAGTGCTTCTTTATGGACCTGTACGTGCGCACGTCTAATAGAGTTGCCGTTGACATGTACAGAAGGCTCGGACTTCATGTGTTCAGGCGGGTTCTTCACTACTATGGCTCTGGCAAAGACGAGGACGCCTTTGACATGCGCATGCCGCTGGCCCGCGACGAGCAGCTGGAGTCGCTGAAGCGAAACCGGCATACCGTCGAAAGCCCTCACTATGATTACAAGTATGGGACCGCAGCTCTCACCGGCTGAACGGCGCAAGATTACTTTCGGACATGCCAGATGCCCCGAGCGTCCGCCTGGTACAAGTGACGGAAATGGTGTGCCGTAGCTCACCTTGCATCTCGTGTGTGCATACATATATATATATATATATATTTAATCTGGACGTCATACATCAGAACGCAAAGAGTAAGAGGGAGATGTCTACCATTATGGACCGAAAAGGTCGTTGCTCCACAAGTGGAACTCGCCTCCGGTGAGTATAGGTAGATTAATCTAGTTTGCACTGAAATAGGAATTGACCATAGAGTGGGACAACACCAGAGTGTGGCAAACGGAGGGATGCGCGTGAGATGCAGACGAACCAAAAGACCGGTGAGGATGAATGGAAGTGCAATTAAGTTACATTTTCTTTACTCGGAGGGAATCTCGACGTCGCCGGAGTTGATCTGGTCGATGATGACGTGGGCGGGCTTGCCCTCGACGCGAGCACCAACCGACTGGGCAGTGCCGAGGATTTCCTTGACGGTGCCGGAAAGCTCCTTGGCGAACGACTTGGAGCGCATCTCCCGGGCGATCTTGATGATTTCAGTCAGGGGGATGTTACCGTTGTGCTTGATGTTCTTCTCCTTCTTCTTATCCCGCGGGGGCTCCTTAAGGGCAGCAATCACCAGGGTCGAAGCGGCGGGCACCACGGAGACGGTTGCCTGACGGTTCTGAACGGTCAGCTGCACCGTGACAGAAATGCCCTTGAACTGCTTGGTGGCCTTGGCAATGTCCTCGCCGACCTTCTTGGGCGACAGACCCAGGGGACCAAGCTTGGGGGCCAGGGCGGCCGACGAACCGACCTCACCACCGGTAGAACGCAGGTAAATGATCTTAACCTCGTTGGGATCGATCTTGGGCGGCATAGCGGATGTGGTGGAAACTGAGGACCAGCCCGTCAGAGTGGGTATAGCCACGAGTGGTGAGCGGTTGCAGGAGCAGCGCGGGACCAGAGCCCTAAGCCCTCGATTCCCAAGTGGGCCCAAATGGCATACACCCGCACCGCGCCAATCCTCCCGACCGAGCGCTGCTGACCCAACGTGCAGAAACCCCTACCCACACCCGGCCTCGGCAGGAAATCAGAGGGCAGGGCTAGGAGCTGAGCGTGTGACGCGCGATATGCAACGCGGGGCAGAGAATGGCGGGCCCTTGGCTGGGTATCTATCTGCTGTATCCCCAGCTTTTCGCCTGCGTGCCCCTCCTCGGAGCTGCGGCCCTAACCCCCCTCCCCCGGGGTCTGCCGTGCTCCGCGTGCCCACCTGCTAGCCAAGCCAAGCTGCTGCCTCGCCTTGCCCAGCCCTCTCCACACTGGCCCATTTCTCGGCCTCGGCTACACACACTACTTGTCCGGCATCGGCTGCCCTCCTAACCATCTGACAGGCGGGCCTCTTCCCAAGCTTGCTTTTTCTCCGGATTATCGCTAACCTCTATTTCCTTCTAACAGACTATGGGCGTGCAATCTAAAGAGGTGCTCCCGGTACTATCGCCGTGGGGCAAAGCCATTGCCGGCTCGCTCGCCGCCATGCTTGCCAACACGCTGGTGTACCCGCTAGACCTTGCCAAGACCCGGCTGCAGACACAAATCAAGAGCAAAGACCCGAACGACAAGCGCGAGCAGTATCATAGTACTATTGATGTCATTCGCAAAGTCTATGTCAAGCACGGCCTCCGCGGCATCTACGCGGGCCTGGGCGGCACCCTCCTAGGTGTGGCCAGCACGAACTTTGCTTATTTTTATTGGTACTCGCTGATTCGTGGAGCGTACATCAAGCGCTACCCGGGGAAGACGCTGACAACCGTAATTGAGCTCCTGCTGGGTGCTTTGGCCGGTGCGCTGGCCCAGATTTTCACCATTCCCGTCAGCGTTATTACCACCCGCCAGCAGACGGCCGACGCAGACCTCGGCCTGTTAGCTACCGCCAAGTCCGTCGTGGGTGAGGATGGTGTGACCGGCCTGTGGCGTGGGCTGAAGGCCTCGCTGGTCCTTGTTATCAACCCCAGCATCACGTACGGGTCGTCGTCGCGCCTCCGGACGCTGCTGTTCGGGGACCGCCCGACCTTGACCGTCGCTGACAACTTTTTGCTAGGCGCGCTGAGCAAGGCCATGGCGACGGTGGCGACACAGCCCCTAATTGTGGCCAAGGTGATGCAGCAGTCCAGCAAGAAGGCCAAAGAGGGCGAGAAGAAGTCGAAGGCCAACAGTGGTAAGCCCGAATTCAACTCGTTTGTCGACGTCCTGGCCTACCTGTACAAGACCGAAGGCCTGCGCGGCCTGTTTAAGGGCATTGGCCCACAGCTGTTCAAGGGAATTCTGGTCCAGGGTATCTTGCTTGCCGGTAAGGACAAGACGGAGCTGTCCATGGTACTGCTCCTGCGCTTGATCCAGCAACGCGCGGGCCGCCTGGCCGTGGCGTAGGCGATGTTGCTTCTATAGCGACCAAGTGCTTGCACACAAGTGGTACCTTATAACGCAGTCCGTACCATATATCTAAATGCTAAAATTTACCGTATGTGGGAGGCGCGGATCGCGTTTCCTCGAAGGGTCCATATTGACGGTTTACCTGACGTGAGCCTGGGCCCCAAAACAGCACACTAAAAGCAGGCCCGTCCAGTAACGGCGCGGCTATTGCCCTGACGTGCCAAACCCCGCATTTCCCTGCCCCCAAGCCGCTCCACTAGATGGCCGGACTATCTTCCCCAGCATGCAGCCTTGGGTGCAGGTACCTGTCAGGCAGGCAGGTACCTGGGATTCTTCTGCAGCCAGCGCGGGCACGTGATCAGTTGATCGGTTTGTGGCTGCTCGGACTGCAACAAAGATGGAGGCATCGCGGTACACCGGGCTGGAGTGCTCCAAAAGAGAAGCGACCTTGACACTTTCCCACAGGCCCTGCAAGGCTTATCGCCGGGACTTGAAGGAATCCAGCCTCTGCTCGAGATCCTGATAAAGTGGGTGGATAACGGCCAGGTGGTGGAGACCCCGTCTTGTGGGAGGAAGGTGTCGCCGATTCCCTAAGCACCCATGCGTCAAATCTGGTGCATCGCCTGCAGGCCGGCAACCTTGTACGGAAGGAGAGACCCGGAGGCCATCGTAGCGGGAAAAGCTGATTGTATCTTGTTGGAAGTAAACAGCAGGAAATTCCCGGAGATTTTGATTCTCTGCGAGAGTTTTGGTACAGCGACAGGCTTTAGTAGCTAGTGAGTTGGCCCGAGCCCGGGCCTGCCCCAATACTGCCATGTTGCCTGGTCTGCGCCGGCGACCCTCTACCCTAACATCTTGATCCGGGGCCGCAGGCACCTATAAATGCGGGCACACGCTTTGCACGGCGGGGGTTGATAAATTAATAGCTCCGAAACTGCTGTTGTCTCTATCGATATGCCGCCGACAACCATTTCTGACTCGGGCAACAGCCGGCCCGCGACCGTGGTGAAGAAGCCGCCCGTCAACCTTGACCACCACCTGTCCGCCACGGCGCGTCGGCGTAAGGCCAACCAGTACAAGCTGTTCTACAAGTACTATTCCATTGAGGGACTCCAGGACATTTCCGGTGGCCTGCCGCACCCATCGCTATTTCCCATGGACAAGCTAATGGCCAACGCCATGCCGGCCAACCGACTGCTCGAGCCCAAAACCCCGGACGTCACTGTCGAGTCCGAGGGCCCCGAGTTGCACGACGCGCTGCAGTATGGCCAGGCCACGGGCACGCCCGATATGGAGAAGTGGATTGAGAGATTCACTAATACGTACGTTGCTGACTGCCAATACGCCGGAGGCTTCAAGACCCAGATCACCATGGGCAGCACTGACGGATGGAACAAGGTCCTGCAGGTGCTGAGCAACGAATGGCGGCCCACGGACAAGGTGACCGACCGCGAGGGCCTCCTGGTTGAGGAGTTCACGTATGCCATTGCTGCCGAGGTCGCTTGCGTCCGCGGTCTGAACCTCGCCACCATCACCGTCGACGACCAGGGCATTGTCCCGTCGGCGCTGCGCTCCGTCCTCGCCAACTGGGACGAGTCCAAGGGCAAGCGCCCGCATCTGCTGTACACAGTGAGCATTGGTCAGAACCCTACGGGCGCCACGGTCCCCCTGGAACGCCGTAAGGAGATCTACGACATCTGCTCAGAGTATGATGTGATTATTGTCGAGGACGAGCCCTACTGGTTCCTCCAGTACGACGGACAGGAAAAGTGTTATCTGTCCATTGACCGCGATGGTCGGGTTCTGCGCCTAGACTCGTTTTCTAAGTGCTTTGCACCCGGTTGCCGCATGGGATGGGTCACTGGGCAGCCCGAGCTCATCCGGCGCATCTTCTACTTGGCCGAAGAGGCTACTCAGCAGCCCTCGGGATTCACTCAGGCCATGGTCTACAAGACTCTGTCAGAGTGGGGCCAGGATGGCTGGATGCAGTGGCTCCGCAATTTGAAGGGCGAGTACAAGGAGCGCCGCGACGCCATGGTCAACGCTCTGAGCAAGTACGCCAGCATCGATGGCGAGCGCATCTTGGAGTTCCAGACCCCGCAGGCTGGCATGTTTGTCTGGTCGCATGTCCGGTACGACAAGCACCCAGCCTTCAACGGCGACATTCCTTTGATGGCAAGGGCCTTCTGGATTTGGAATACCAAGGAGCCCCACCCCACCCTGGTGAACCCAGGAAACATGTTCGCCCCCGACGCCGCCAATGCTGCCCACACGGCCAGCTACATCCGCCTGTCCTATGCCCCGTCGGCAAAGCACGAGATCGGCCCGTTCGCCGAAAGCGTCGGCCAATCGACCGCGACGTTCTGGAAGCTGGATCTCGACACAATCAAGTCGCTGGCTGCCGAGTACCCCAATTAGCCGGCCAATGGCCTCGTCGCTCCGTCCACGGCCGGGCCGCCCGTCGCAGCTACGCATTTCTCGGTACCAAGCGAATTAATTTATAGTAGCACCACGTAGAACAAAACAGCTCAATCGCTTAAATCGATGCCCATGCGGCATTCAGCCCTGCACTTGGCTTGGCCCCCATTTTTGCTGCGTCGGACGGGCCAGATTCTCACTGCCGCCGCGTGCCACAAAGTTCTGGCCCGGCCCTTTGTGGCCCAAACCAAATTAGACCAAACTGACCAAACCTTGTGCCCACCCCCATTGCTCACCCCGGCAACTCACCCCCGCAGCTCACTCGATCCCGGCCGCCGGCCCATGACTCAGCGAAATCACACCCGCACAGTGCGTACGCCTCCCACAGAGCCAAGCCCTCACGATCTCTGCCTCCTCCCCAGTGGCCCGAGATTGATTCCATTGAGACATGCAGGGTCTACGCGAGCCGACCCGTCGGCGCACCCGCACAGAAATTGCAGTGATGGGTGTAATTCTGCTATTCTTCTTCCTCATTGCCATCACACTCATTCCCCGGCCGGAGCAGGACCCGGACACGAACTACTGTGCCCAGCCCCGCGTTCTATATCCGGACGCCCCGCAGTTCAGAAACTCGTCTCTATTTTTTGAGGAAACGTTTGCTGCGCTTTCGGTCAAGAAGTTTTCAGGGGCTGTCAGGATTCCCACCATCTCGTACGACGACCTGGCCGAGGACCCGACCAAGGAGCCGCGCTACGACATCTTCTTTGAATTCCACGACTACCTTAAAGAGACCTTCCCCACCGCAGCCGCTCACGGCAAATTTGAGACCGTGAATACGCACGGCATACTGTACACCTTCGAGGGCAGCGACCCCAGCAAAAGGCCGGCCCTTTTGATGGCCCATCAGGATGTGGTGCCTGTAGCTGCGGAAACAGAGAATCAGTGGGATTTTCCGCCATTCAGCGGGCATTTTGACGGCACGTGGGTGCACGGTCGTGGCGCTGCAGACACCAAAAACACGCTTGTAGGTATTTTGGAGGCAGTCGAGTCACTGCTTGAGCAGGGCTGGCAGCCCACGCGCACCTTGCTCGTTGCCTTCGGCTACGATGAGGAAATTGGTGGGCCCCGCGGCGCAGCCCATCTCTCCAGGCTGCTGCAGGAGCGCTATGGGAAGGAGTCGCTGGAAATTATTGTGGACGAAAGTTTGGCTGGCCTTGAGGAAGCGTTCGGCTCTGTCGTTGCTGTGCCCGCCGTGGCGGAGAAGGGCTATATCGACATCGAGGCCGTGCTCAGGACTCCTGGTGGCCATTCTTCAATCCCTCCCGACCACACAGGTATTGGAATTGCCTCACGGCTGGTAAAGTTGCTCGAGGGTCATCCGTTCTCCCCGTCGCTGACCGATGATCACCCTGTCGTTGCGCATTATCAGTGCTTAGCCGAGCATGCCTCACGCATGAATAAGGAGCTGCGGCGCACAGTGCTGGACCTTGACTATGGGAATCACCGGCAGGTCTTGACAGATCTAATCGAGTCCCGCAGAGAGTCCAAGTACCTGATTCAGACCTCCCAGGCTATCGACCTAATCAGGGGCGGGGTAAAGATCAATGCGCTCCCGGAGCAGGTAGACATTCAGGCAAATTACCGCATTGCGATCGATTCAAACACAGCTGCCATCATTGAGCATGTCGAGCGCATGGCGTATCAGGTGTCTCACGACTTTGACCTGGCGCTAGTTTCGCAGGGGGAAAAGCTAGTGAACGGGGAATACGGCAGCCTTGACATCAGCATTCTTAAACCTTGGGAACCCTCTCCGGTCTCGCCATTTGTAGGAAAGTTCTGGGACACCATAGGGGGCGTCACCCGACACATTTACGAAGAGGTCTCACCGTTGACCAGTCGGCCGATCGTGATCGCGCCCACGATCATGGGGGCCAATACTGACACGAGACACTACTGGCCTCTCACACGCTCCATTTATCGGTTCACACCGGTGCTAAACACACAGATGCTGAACTATCATACCGTGAACGAGCGACTGTTGTTCTCTGCCCACCTTTCGACGGTGGCTTGGTTTTACGAGTTTATCATCCACACTACTGTAGAGTAGGTCTTAACTTATTTCCTCTGTGAACCGTATTTTCCTGTACCGTAAATTTAGGGTAGCGTATGAAACACTCTAGATCAGAATTCCAGATCAGAAAGATTCAACGATACAGGATGCTCCATGCCATTTGTGTATTTTTTATCAACATGATGAAAATAAAATTTCACCAGAATTCAACCAAAAACAATGACGACACCAGCAGGACTCGAACCTGCGCGGGAAAATCCCAAGAGATTTCTAATCTCTCGCCTTAACCGCTCGGCCATAGTGCCTCTCCACCATTCCAAAATTTAGTCTGACTTATCCAGTGTCCCGCATAATCACATGACTACTTGAGCTCTCACCTTGTCTTATTGCAAGGGTGGACTAGCTGGTGGATCAGGGTGTGGCTCCGAATTGAGAGGCTAGCTGCCTCATTTTCACGTGGCATGAAGAAAATAAACAGATCGTTTAAAGACTTGTAGTCTATTCAACTGTAGTTTACTGGTGCGTTGTGCCGTCACTTGGACCGTGACTTCTGTTTCACTCATAGAACCAATTCTTGCGAATCAATACGTCCACTTCGAAATGTTACTACACAAAATCCTACATGGAAAACAAACTACAAAGTGGTGTTGATGAGGAACTCATAGTAGAACGCAACCGCCGTGATGTGGCTGCGGAAGCGAATTTTCTCGTTGATAGTGTGGAAGTCGATAGTATCCGCCTGGAAGGAGGGGTTGTACCTGAAGATGTTCTTTGAAACGTTCCAGTAGCGAGCTGTATCAGTATTTGCAGCCATCTGACTAGGTGAAACAACCACTGGCACCTTCTTACCTGAGTAAGTACCGTAAACATCCTCAAATATGTGCTTGGTGGTTCCTGCCAGGGTATCCCAGATCGCACCTTTAGCTGGCGTAATAGGAGCCGGTTCAAGCACACCATCACGCGAGATGTTGAGAGTGCCATAACTACCACTCAGAAGCTGCTGGTGTTCGAAATCGACGCTTAAATCAAACTGCTTGCCAAGAGCCGTGGCGTAGTGGAGCATGCGCTCAGTAACTTCGTCAACGGAGGAATCAATGGCAATGCGATGATCAATTTCCAATTTCACATTCTCAGGCAGTGCATTAATCTTGACACCACCTTCAATAAGATCGACAGCCTGAGAGGTACGGATTTGATATCTGTATGCGTGGTCGTCATTGAGCTTTTCGATCAACTTGTCGCGATTGGCCTTTTTATCAAGACGGATCAGTTGGCTGCGTTCACGCTTGGAAAGATTAGGTCCATACTTGCCCACGCAGTTAAAATAGTCCACCAAAATGCCATCCTTTGGCAGGCTCGGCTGGAACGGATTTGCCTCTAACGTGGTAACAAGCTCAGCAATAATACCAATACCAGTATGCGGAGGCGGAATAGACGAGTGCCCACCGGGAACTTTGAGCTCGAGGTTGAAGGCAACCCGGCCCTTCTCAGTAAGCGCAGGCACGGCGTAATGAACGTCCTCGCCAATCTCCAAACCTGCACCTTCATCGATGATGATATGCACGCCGTGATGACCATAGCGATGTTCAATAAGATCAGCCAAATGTGCGGCACCGCGACCGCCACTAATTTCCTCATCAAAGCCATAAGAAAGGAGCACCGTGCGCTTGGGCTGCCAATCCTGCTCGAGAAGGCTCTCCACAGCCTCGAGCTGGCCAATCAGCGTGTTCTTAGTGTCACTAGAACCACGCCCGTACAAAAACTCCTGGTCATACTCGCCCGAGAATGGCGGATGATCCCACTGGTCCTCAGTCTGCGGGTTAACCGGGACAACATCTTGGTGAGCCATGAACAGTACGGGGTCCAGCATGGGATCAGAGCCGGGGATAGTATACAGGATACCGTAAGTGTTGACATACTCGTGGTAGCGGGCGGCCAGAGGGAACTTTTTGTGCAGATAAGCGTGGAGCTTGTGGAAGATCTTGAAGCGAGGCTCCTCACTGGGATCCTCGTTCATGTCGTCATATGAAACCGTGGGAATCTGCACGGCGCCACCAAGAAGCTTGGCAGAGTGCTCAATGTACTTCTTGTCGAAGAAATGCGAGGACTTTCTAAAGTCGCCCTCGGGCACAATAGCGTGGACTTGAGGGCACACTTTTTCCAGGTCAGGAAGTGTGTCGCGCGGGTAGAAGAAGCCAATAATGGCCGCCACGATGAACAGGCCGCCAACAATGGCACCTACTTTGCGCAGATTGAACCGCGGAGAGGAGTTTCCGTTGTCAAGACTCACCATAGCGAAGTAGTCGTATGGAGAAGGGGATGCTGTCGACGGCGCCGCTTGCGCTTAATCAGGGCCATTACCCCACATGGACGTGCATACTCACCTGCGACTTTGCTTTAGACAGAGGTTAGTCGTTGGCAACGGAAACAAATCGTCGGCTTGAAGCTAGATAGAAGGAGTCAGAATAAGTTGCAGAATGAGATGCAGAAGCTACTCGCTTGAAGTAGTCGTTGGCGGTCTATACCTCCGTCCGAACTAAAGCTCAATCCCCGGGCTAGGGTGCGTATGATCGGTCCTTGGATGCAAGGGTACTCGCGAGGCTTGACCCGGTCCTCTCCTACAGCAGCGCCGTGCGATCCATCCTGCAGCACTCAAGTGAGTGTCCACGTATATTTGCTCATCACCTTGCCGACCACATTTTTGTAAGTGTTATTTGGTTGATAGCGCCTGTGTTAGGCTACTCGAACCAGTGCCTTCGCCGCGAACAGACCACCCCTTGAGTTGCAGCGACGATCATAATGCTGCGGCGATATCGCGATCACGTGATATCTCCGCTGCATGAGCAGCAACAAGGTAGGACAGGCATGCGGATCAGAGGATTATGAGCTGTACTGATATAAAAGGTCATAGGCTCACGAAGGTTTCACGGGGCTTGTGTTAAGTGATACAAATTTGTAATGAAGGCACTCAAACGAAACGAGGCCTACCACTCACTTCATTGGCAACTTGGAGCAAGAGATGTGGCGATCTTAATATTACGCGCCGTATCGACTTCATCAGCAACAGGAGCATTGTTGGGGAAATGATCATCTTTACGAGGACGATAAGGGTTATACAACACCAGCATAGCATTATAGGGTGAACAATATACTCGACGCTGTTCAAGTTGGACAGTCCGGTCCTTGTAGACATCTTAGGAACTGTAGGAAAGTTGCCAACCGATGTCGCACAGAGAAATTCACACTCATCCTCAAAGGGAACATTTGAAATGACGTATGTACTGATACAAATAGCAAACAGAGCTTGCTTAACAGCGGACCACAGAGATACTGGATACCGCTCTAGCGATCCAAGAGGCAAAGCGATCAGCGGCTCTCTTTACACGGAAATAGTTGAAGCTCGAGGAAACAGTAGAATCAGTGGTCTTTCTAGTGTCTGAGGCAACGGGACTAATCTGATTGTAGGGTCATCTCAAAATGCGTTGGTTTCTCCGATTTCGGGACAGAGGCAGGTAAGAAAGAGTAGTGAGTTGATGTCGAACTACGGGGGCATAAAGCTAGTTATCTAGACATCCAAATCCATGTAGTGTATATGAACAGTGAGAACAAGGGAATTCTTACTTGTTCATCACGAATACATAGGCGTATTCATGCAGACCGGTCTGAATATGACCTGACCCTACACCCTAACCCACACCACCTAGTCTCACTTCGTCAGCTCCAGCAGCCCTAGGCAGACGGATCAGTCATACCACATGCGATACCAGGGTCCGAAATCCCAACCCTGGTACAGACTTATGTTTACGTCGTAGACCGGCTATGTTGCAGGCACCAGAAGATGGTAAGACGCGTGCAGATGTGTATAAGTCCACACCGGGTCTTTATGGTACAGTAACACTTTTCAACATGGCATTTTTTGGAATATGCGGTGCCTTTGCCCGGATTGGGCTGAACAAGTTGACCAAGTTTGAATACGGAGGGATATTGTGGGCAAATATTGCCGGGTGCGTCGTTATGGGCTTTCACACAGCGTTCGTAACGAAGTCTATCGAGCCTGTTATTGCGGTTGGATTCTGTGGTAGCCTTACCTCATTTTCATCTCTCATTGTTCAGCTGTTTGAGGTTAGCACAACCCGGCAGGATGCATGGCACAACGACGGCTATGGAGTCATGGCCTTCCTTGCCTTTCTGTTCATTCAGCTTGAATGCCCGATTGTAAGCTTCCGCTTTGGAAGACAGCTTAGTGAGTTATTCAAGCCACCGGATGTCCTTTTCCCAGAGTCCGTAGTGCTTGGCATTGGCGCTATAGCCGGCGTGCTGGCTTGGGCTGCTTGTATTGTTCTAGCGGCTGCTGTTCCGCAGGGTCGAGATTGGACATTGGTGGGGGTATTCGCGCCCGTTGGTGTACTGCTACGGTTTTACCTTGGCCTGCTCAATCGGCCCAAGCTAAGGCTCGGCACTATGCTGTCCAACCTACTTGGCACAACAGTAATTTGCGTGCTCACTGTCATCTCTGCAAAATCTATTGCCAGAACGCCACTGCAGCAGCTGATGATCGCAGCGCTCACAGATGGCTTTTGTGGTTCGCTCACGACGGTAAGCTCCCTTGTGGCCGAGCTTTACTCGCTCCCGCTCAAGCGCGCTTACGTCTACTTAATAGGCTCTGTTGCTGTCGGCTATGCTCTCGCGGTAGTTATCATCGGATCTTATAAATGGACCCGTTGATTCAATGCATATTTGTATATAGTTTCGATTTTTTTCATTGCATATTTACATATATAGAACAAAACACTATGCAATCGACTTTCCAATTGCTTTATCAGGCAAACTGCCCCACCGAAACTCCGCTGGGTGCCGCTTCGGCCGGCAGCGACGAATACATAGTTTCATGCAGGTCGTAATGGATGCTCACGGAGGAAAAGTTTTCAAAAAAGTCTCTTGGCTCCTCGGGAACCGGCTCTGTATGAGGGCGGGTTGACCAGCGCTCACCGAGCTCCAAGGAGATACTGTCTCGCAAGGTGCGGCTAGAAGGCGCGACATTTTTCTCAGCAGGTACAATGGGAGGCCGCTGATTCCGCAATAGGGCCCACTGTGTATTTTTGAAAAAGGGATGTTGCTTAATGTCAGATGCTCCCGCCCGCGAGCCCAGACGCTTGGACTCGTTCTTGATCAGGAGCTTGCGTATCAGGTTCCGGCAGTTTGAGGTCAGATGCTGGAATCCTCCTGATTCTGAGAACATGACTTCATTTTTCAAAATATTTGTAAATGTGGCCTTGCGGGTATCGCCTTTGAAGGGTGTCGTTCCAAACAACATTTCATAAAGTAGTATACCGAGGGTCCACCAGTCAACAGCTGACGTATGCCCATGTCCCTTGATCACCTCAGGCGCGATATATTCTTCGGTTCCAACGAACGAGTTAGTGCGAAAATCGGCAATGCAGGCTTTGGTATCGATAGTTGGCATGTTATAGGAAGAGGATCCCTTACCAGCGAGCATAGCCGGCTGCCCACTCCCACCAGACTGCTTGCTCAAGTCAAAGTCACTGAGCATAATGTGGCCAGACTCGTGTAGCAGAATGTTTTCGGGTTTCAGATCGCGATAGATATACCCCATCAGGTGGAGATACTCTAATGCCGCAGTGACTTCAGCTACATAGAAGCGGGCCTCCTTTTCGGGTAAGCAGCGCCCTTCGCGAGTCTGTAACGCTCGGAAGAATTCGCCGCCTGAGCAATACTCCATGCATAAATACAAATGGTCTGAGCTTTGGAATGAATGATACAGCGTGATAATAAACGGGTGGTTAGCAGTGGCCAAAATTTCCTGCTCCGCCAGGGCCCTATGGACCTTGTTACGAGAAACCATCTCCTTTTTGGATAGCACCTTGAGGGCATACTTCGAACCCGTAGATCTTTCTCTCACTAGGTAAACCTTTCCCACATCACCTCGACCAATCATGGCAATCTTTTCAAAACTCGACGGGTCAACCTCAACCGAAGATGCGCGTGTAGAGGACTTGGAATATGAGCGTGATCTACCTCGGGAGTCAGTGGAAGTGAGCGCAGTCAAAGAGGTGGACTTGCCCGGCGAAGGAGGGCTTTCTGAGACAGCGGGTGGCACTAAGAGCGAATTAGCCCGTGAACCTTGGTCACTGTGACCTAGCATTGTGTTCGGAGCAGAGGCGACCCTCCTGAGGGTTTTGAATAGGCCGTTATCCGATAATTGTGTAATTTCTGTACCGTTGGCCTCGTCGTCATGCTTGGACCCGAGCGCAGCACCGGCTGCAGCCACCGCTTGCCGATTAGGCTTGTTTTTCGACGAGATCTGGCCAGGACCCGCAGAAAGCGCGGCGGCAGAAGCCGCGACAGATAAAGAATGGCCCTCAGAGATTTTCCCTGCACTCACTGAACGTCCGCCCGTTGGAAGGGCTGCTGCGGCTGCTTGGGCAGCAAGCGGCTGGCCAGGCGCAGCACCAAGAGATGTGATCCCTTCCTTTTCCTCGGGTATAAGCTGGTCAAACTTTGACTGATCGTTGTCCTCAGAGTGTGGGGATGGTGAGCGAGGTATACGATTTGAAGAAGATCCACTAGAAGACCGTAGTCGTTTGAAGACCGAAAAGCGTTGAAAGAGAGGTTGAGACTGTTGTTGCTGCTGCTGTTGTATCTGGGGTGCTGACGTCTGCTGTGCGCTGTTTTCAGGACTGTGAATTACCAATTTAGGAGACTGGCTCAGTTCTTCTGTTTCTTCCGCTCGGGCCCCAGGGACCGCCACTGGGGTAGTGACATGTTCTTGTACTGGGTCCAGAGGGGGAGATGTGGGTGTTTCAGGGGCGGGCGTGCCAATCCGAAATAAGTTTCTGATCTTGAAAGTCAAAGTCGAGGACCCATCGCGTTGTTCCCGCTCCATATCGGAGGCGTCGGAGTTGTTGCGACTACCTTGGCGCATTTCAAGGCCGTGGGACGTGTTATAGCTCCAACAAAACACGAATTCGCGACCCAATCTCGAATGTTTCGTTTAGAGACCAGCCAGGCACTAGCAAGAAAGGAGTATGCAAACAGACCTGCTAGACTGAACAAAGTACAGTTACCAGCAAAATGTGACCTGGGGATCGGGTGCGAAAACCGAAACGAAACACTCGGACAAGAAAGTTCGTTACTTTTGGGAATAAAACTTCTGGCACCAGGCGATCAGGGACCAACAGGAAACAATTACTGCTTACCCACAGTATTGCTTGAGGCTGCCGTTCTGTGTTCGCTTTTAGTAATCCGGCGTTACGCACATCTGTGCTTGACCTGACCCTATACAGGCATAGGGCACCGCCTGCATGAGGCCGCACGCCCTTTTGAGCCCCCTGAGCTCCAAAAGTACCAGGGACACAGCAACAGCCAGCGTAAGCCTATGAGGATTCCAAGCAAGATATATAACCAGCGTTAGTATATAAGATTTCCGACGGGACATCCTAGCCTAGACCTCTCTTACAAGAAACCAAACTGCACACGCGCTAACCTATCTGGAAGGTCAAGGCGGATAACCCAATCGTGGCCCGGGCAACCAGTCAGCACCACGTACGTGTCAAAATGGCCGGCTTTAGCAGTGCGCAACACGTTAATAGAGCGAGCCATACGACGCGCCACGGGATCTTCAAGCTCTTTATCTTTGTGTGGGTTTAATTTTTTGTTGTGCCAAAAAGGGCCAGCGCAGGCGTCCTGCTCAGCTTACCTTGTTTTTCTACACCCGGTCCTTTTGCATTTCGCACCGCAGTGCCACCCCCTTATCGCAAACGCTTATCGTGCCCCTGCCAGTATTTGGTTTGCACCTCCTCTCGGCTGTCATGCTGTCAAACCGCGCATATGCAGCCCAGCCATGCCCCAGTGGGCTAGGCTAATGGACAAGAGGAGCCCGAGACGGGTGTTTGCGTGGCAGAAATTATGGGCTGTACTAAGATAAAATATGACGGCTGTTGAGGCAAGCAGCCAGCGCCCTTGAGTTATTTTCGCCTTGTCCTGCTAAGTTACTCTTGTGCCTCATCTTATTTATTGCTCCTGCGCGTCTTAATTCACGTCACTGAATCACAGCCAAATCCCGGGCCTCACAGCATAAGCTTACAGCCCAGTAGGTTTACCGGCCTTGGCAACCTCCTGGCCATTTTACGCCTACGGTGGATGCTCGGCAGACACAAAATCTCCCGAACCACCCAAGCCAAGGCTAAAGGATGTTGGTTCTTGTACAGGCTGATCTTTTTTTAGCGTTTCCCAGGCAGCGCCTGCGATGTTGTGGTAACCCTTGTACGACCCACCTTCGACGTGTCTCGGGCCCTAACCTCGCTGATCCATGGGCCTTTTAGCCTGCAGGCTTGCCAGTGACAAGCGGCTCACTCAGCCAGCTCCTCTGGCGGCAGATGTGCCTAACTGCTTGAGCGTCGCGTCTGAGATAAGCTGCGTACGTGAGCTCGAACGCCTAAACGAGAATTGTGATTGTTCAGATACCTGTCCCGGTACACGAGCGCTGCTCGACAAGACAACGACTCCTATGGCCAATGAGCCGCGACCGTTGCATTGGGACGTAACGCAGAACGTCTCTATGCCATGGCGAGATGTTTGGCAGCCGGCGGGGTCCTCAACTTCAGGCGCGCCGGAGCTACCTGTGTTGCGGCGACTCTTGCCTTTGGATGTTTCGGCAAAGCGGTTGTGTGTCCCACGGCCGCTGGCCGAAATGGGCGTTTTGCCGCTGCCTGGCTTGGCTACGCTGCCTACGAGCAAGCCCGCGCTTTCTTGGGACGAATACCTTGGCATTGAAGTGAGCCCGACTCCGATTTCAGAGCGCGTTCTTTACGAACAGGATGCCATTTTCCCCGAGCATGATTTGGGACCCAACGATCTGCTGGCGATTGCCGCTTCTACGGTGCTAGGTCGCGAGTCGTTCTGTGTTCGCTGGCGTGACACTGCTATGCGACTCAAAATTGAACCAGTTCGTATGCGGGGCTTATCCGTAGACTCGACAGTTGGTATCCTTCGCGAACTGGCTGACGGAGGGTCGTGGCTCAGGCGTCTCCGCTACACGGTGAAGCAAATTGAGCTTCTCGACCCCCATCGTCCGGCCATTGCTTTGGCCAGCATTGTCCAGGAGTACCTCAAGCAAATAGCTCAGCAATTGCCCCGGGACACTGCGTATTTGTTGGCATTTACGATAGCCTGCCGGCCATTGATATCGTCATGTCACACGCTGGCAGTAATTCTGGGTTGTTCTGACTTGTCGCGGCCGGCCAGGTTATTCAAGCTGCCATCTGCTGCAAAGCTTCTCAATGCTTCTTACACCGAAGCGATTAGACTGCAATATGACCCTCAGCTATTCCCCATGTTATGGGACGTTATAGGCACTGTGATTACTTCGTGGTCTGAGCAGCTTTCCGCAATGATAGGGTTTGCACCAGAGGCGACATTCCGCCTTGATGCAGAGCGCCTCGTTAACGTCATATTTTCCGATATGTTTCTCACAAATAGTGGTGAACATTCGTTATTTGCTGTGGATTACGAACGGCTTCCCAAATTCGTACCTATTGAGCACGCAAAGGCTGCTGTTGAATGTCTTAACTGCTGTGTCTTTATATCTAACAATACAAGCCTTTCCATTCCAAAAACTGCAGAAGTTCGCTGGCCAAGCGGACAACCTTTTGAAGATAAGGTAGCTGGAAGTTCTTATGATAAACTGAACTCTGAGGCAAGTGATCCATTCTCGCACGAAAAACTAACAAAAGAGCCAAGGCGCCTATCTCAAACGCGTACGAACTCAAAGTCAGCCACAATCTCAATTTCAAATCCGGAAATGGTCATGCTGGAAATGCTTACGCCTGTGTTTACTCAGAGTGAAGCAGTCCATGCCGTGCTGTGGCAATCCTTCTTAGATCCTACGCAGCTTCACTATCTACCTGGGCATATTGAGATAATAATAGGTGTCCTCCTTATGGAAAATGGCTTGGTATTTTCTAAGTTAGGGGATCTTATTGCCGAACTGCAGGGTCAAGGCACACGCCTGTATGAGAATCATGTGAGCCAGCTGACCCTTGACGTTGAAGACGCTTTGCGGGCAATGGAAATTCCTGAGCACATGCACGGGCTTGTGTCTTTCAGGCTCAAACCTGCTAACATAGTCCAAAGTCAATCTTTGGCCAAACTTGTGACTGTCCACTATGATGTTCCTAAAGCTATGTCTACATTGATCACCCCCAGCGTAGTCAATAGCTGCATAGCTGCTAACAAAACCATTATGAGTTTGCAAGAGGAAGTTCAATGGTGTGTCCTCTCACGAAACTCTGAAGGTCTTTTTAATGCTCAACAAAAACTACTTCGACTTTCAGCAACAGTGCGAGAACATAGGCTCAAGTTGATGGTCGCTGTAACAGACCACAGTAAACTCACACCCTTGATACAAGCATTTGACGCACTTCGCGAGCTCGCTTGACCCTTATACAGACAAGAACTTGAAGGCTCCTAATTAGATACGTGAGCTTCCATGGGTCCACCGATGCAAATAATTAGCATTTTTTTTTTAACTTTTTATCTAAGGCAGCAAGGGAGCACCCTTATACAAATATGACATTTAGCGCGTGTAGGAAAACACGTTCTTGAGAAGGCCATCGGCCTGGGTTAGACGGTTGAGCGAGTCGTCACTCTCTCCCTTAGCGCGGACAAAGCCAGAGACAGCGTAGCTAAAAGTCTGGTCGGGAATGATATGGCCCTCGTTGTCAAGCTTAGCAACGTTAATCTGGACAGCGGCATGGTCCTTGGGCTTGATCAGGCGGCCAGTAACAGAGCATTTGCGGGGGGTGAAAAGCTCCACGTTGACACCTCTGTCGTTCTGCATGGTTATGTTGTACTAGACGTTGGTCGATCTGATGATATAGGTATAGATGAGTCCGAGTCTTGGAGCTTGCGTGACTGTCATTAGGGCTTTATATCTAACATAAGCAGACATGCCTAAACTTGCCTACAGGTCCAAGATGATGGATATGTACCCTTGCCCTATTATAAGCGTGGACGAGCCGGATGCCCATATCAAAGCGTGGTGGGGCTGACCGGCAATGCCATTGTTGACCTGAGGGGAGCCAAAGCCTGCCCATCACTCCGCACGCGGCGATCAAGTAATTAATAACAAATATATGTTCTACACTGAGGCATGGTATCCCGCATAGCATGGTACTATGAGCATTTTGTTCACTATTTTCGTGACCACTACTAGGACAGCAGTGTTTGTAGTTTCTCTTGAGCTGCCCGTGTTTCAGCAAGTTTCCATGATTCCGCAGGCTCCGCAGGCTCCGCAGCAGGAAGTTTCGATGATGTTGTAACACATCACCCGAGATTGGCTTCAGTGGAAGATCCAGCCATGAGCAATTCTCTATCAAATCATTAATATGCTTGTGGCTTAATCTGAGTCTCCATGAACCCATACAAAGCGCTCTATAGTCCTGATAACGTGCAGCAGGCCTGAAATGAACACCTACCTTAGCCTCAATGGCTGCACCCTCATCTGCAGACCCGCCGCGGCTTCTGCGATAGCCATGGGCGCCAACAGTTTGATCTTTCCACGTGCTGCAGGAACACGTGGGGTCAGGCATGCCACCACCCAGTTGATGAGCGCAGCAGAAAATACACCGATACGAGATTTATGTCCTGAAGTAATTTTGAGTAAGTTTGAATCTCGCGGATGCAATTTGTTACATTTGGTTCGTCAACTTGTTGTACAGGCGGTGCTATCTCATTTACGCAGGTGACGCGCGGATCTGTCACTATCAGTGATTGCTTAGACTGCGCTCTCCACTCTGATCTGCAGCTATTTGCTTCTGACTAACCCAAGCCGTCCGTCCAACTTGACACACCTCCACAAATCTAGATGGGCTTTAGCAAGTAACCGACCAAATAGATAGCATGCAAGTGAACGACCGTGACCCGGGTACTCCTCGAGCACGAAAGGCGAGTCAGTCGTTGCGGTTGTTCCACGAGCAGAGCCCGGCGGTCGTTGATCAAGGTCTGAGTGCTATTAACGAGGCTGAAACTCACAGTCCTAAGACGCAGAGCGCAACTAAGAGCTCTTCTGATAGCAGCTCTATTGATTCCTCGCGGAATTATCTCTCGCCCCAGCTGCGGAGCCCAGATATTTCAACATCGGTGGAGGCTTCGGCTCTGAAACCCCACAACTCAAACAGCTTCAAGGAAGACGGTGCTTCGACTAGCTCTGGCACCAGCAGCAGTCAGGGTAGCTTCCTTCCGAAAATTCAAGAACATGTCGGCAGCGACAATACCCTGTTATCCCCTCCTGCCCCTACCAGCGGGACTTCGAAGTCGGGTGGCACGGCCTTGAGCAGAAAGAGCAGAAGGCCCTCTTCGCGGCCCAGCGCAGTCAGTGAGGCTACTTACGTTCCGCACTTGCCAAAAGTTGGCGAAGATATCAAAGACGCCCAAGAAGTTTTAGCTCGAGAAGTCGAGGGGGGCAACCCCGCTCTTGCTGTCATCAGCGACGACGACGAAGATTCGGATGCCACAGATATAGAACCTGAACTTGAGGGTAGTAAATACCCACTTTCTGTGGAACTCACTCCGTTCCAGCACAAAGTTGGTGGTCACACCGCCATCTTCCAGTTCTCGCGCCGAGCCGTTTGCAAAACTTTGATCAATCGAGAGGACATGTTTTACGAAACCATTGAGCAGTACCACCAGGATTTGCTTGCGTTCATGCCTAAGTATATTGGAGTGCTTAATGTCCGGCACACGGTTGCAATGGATGCCTCAGAAGCCCAACCTCCTGATATGGCTTCCGCTCCTCCGTCTCCACAGGCTCGAGCTGTCGCTGCCAGCCTTCCCAGGCGTGATAGCAACGTCTCGCCAAACGTCGCTTATAGCGAGGTGCTCCTCGACGACAACATTCATATCCTGCCAAATTCGATGATTCCGGCTCGTCGACGCCGAAGTAGTTTCTCCCCTGCACAGGATAGCCTGGGTACCTCGCCCCTAACGCCTCAAAGCTCGAATAACCTCATGCCTCTTGATGATTCTGGGCGTCCAGCTATTATGAAATGGGGTGCTACAAGCATTAATCGTCAACTAAGAGATCTTGTTCTCAAAGAGGTATTCTCCCCGAGACAACCGTCATTGGCCCAACATCACAGGTCGGTGCCTAACTTAGGCACTCGAGAACAGTTTTCGCGAGAACAAAGCGTGGGCGCACATAGCTTGAATAAAGCCGGGTCTATTGATTTTGGAATGTTTGTCATGGATGGAGAGCACTCGGTTGAAGCCGTGCCTTCGGCGGATGTCTCTATTGTTACCGCACCACAGTCGGCCCCTGTTTCTCCTGCATTGGCGCCAACTCCAGACTTGCTTGGTGGGTCAGCATCAGCTTCGCGTAAAAACTCCAGTGACTCACTTTCTCTCCACAGTACGTCTTTACCTGGCGAGAGAGTCACGCGATCATTTAGCAGCGGAAGTAATGTTTCGCCCCCGCTACGGCCAGCGAGCTACTACACGAAGACAGAGCGGTTCCTGTTAGTGGAAGACTTGACGGAGAGTCGCAGAAAGCCCTGTGTGCTTGACTTGAAAATGGGTACCCGCCAGTATGGCGTTGATGCAACTGTGAAGAAGCAGCTGTCACAGACAGAAAAGTGCCGAACAACTACAAGCCGCCGTCTCGGAGTCCGCATTTGTGGCATGCAGGTATGGAATCGCAAGACAGACAAGTCCTTTTTTCGAGACAAGTACTTTGGCCGGACCATCAGGGCCGGAGATCAATTCAAGTTCTGTATTATGCGCTTTTTGTACGATGGTGTATCGGCTTGGTCCATTCTCAAGCACATTCCCAAATTGCTCAAGAGGCTGGATAGCCTTTCTGGTATAATTGCTGGCCTCAAAGATTATCGCATGTATGGCTCCAGTTTGCTCATGGTATATGATGGGACACAAGAAGAGAAAACGGATATCTCGATCCGGCTAATTGATTTCGCCCAATGCGTGACGGCGGAAACCTTCCCTGCCGATTCGAGAGCACCACCGAAAATGAACGGTACTGCAGACCGGGGATTTTTGCGTGGCATTGAAACGCTTGAGCAAACGTTCAGGGATATTTATGAGTATCTCACGAGTGAAGAATTCAGCTCTGACTCGTTCAACAAACTTGACGCAACAGATTTCAGGCGAGGCCTGGACCAGCTGGATGATTTCGACCTTGCCAACTTTTCCACCGACGACGACACGTTTGGCGATCTGTCTGACGTTTCGTACTAATTTCATGTATGATAGCCGTAGATTCTTCTTTAATTTATTATATGCTGTTTATCGGCCCGGTGAGCCAAACTGAGAACTTTGCCTTTTGAGGGCTTTTCTTGCCTCGCTTACATCATGGGCCTAGGCCAGGTTTAGAGGCCGCGCGCTAGAAACCTTGTCCATGCCATCTTCGGCTTTGCCGTTCACCCCTGAGGTGATGCGGTCATTTGGACCTGCAAAAGATCTCAAAAACCATGTAGCAGGGTCACTTATAACATCCATTGACATTGACGACTCGGGCCTCTGGTGCTTGACCTCTGGCAACGACGAGTCGATACAGTTATACGATTGCAAAAGTGGTCGCCACGAAAAGTCGATCTACAGTAAAAAATACGGCGTACATCTGGCAAAGTTCACTCATAGCTCGACTAATTGTGTGTTTGCCTCGACAAAGGAAGACGATACCGTTCGTTACCTATCTCTGCATGATAATCAGTTTATCCGCTACTTCCGTGGCCACAAGAACAAAGTTACCGGTATTGAAATCTCACCCATCGATGATACAATGCTAACAACGGCGCTGGATCGAACGTTGCGGCTCTGGGACCTGCGGTCTCCGAATGCCAGAGGCCAGTTGAGCGTTCCTACACCTGCACTAACTGCTTTTGATGCGACAGGCCTTGTTTTTGCGGTTGCTTCACATGAGATCAAATCCATAGCTCTCTATGATGTTCGCAAATTCGAGAAAGACCCATTTTTAGTCTTTCGAGCAAATGTGGAAGGGTCGTGGTTGAAGCTCGAGTTCTCTAATGACGGGAAGTTTATTGTATTGGCCACTGATAAACAAAGCCATGAACTATTTGATGCTTTCACCGGCAAGTACATCACATCCCTCACTGGATATAAACCTATCCAGCGAGCATTCCCGTCAGTGTCCCCTGTGGCTTTCTCGCTGGATGGACGATACCTCTTTGGAGGCTCGAGCGACAACGCAGTAGCTATCTGGGATCTTCAAAACGTTAAAGAAGGGGACCCACCGTTAACCCCCACGGACACAATCGAGGCCCTGCAGCAGCCGGCAATTATTGCCTTTAGTCCAAAGCTCATGTTGATGGCTACTGCCGATACCTCCCTGACACTTTGGATTCCGGATAGCAAGAGGGTCTGAGGACCTTCTTCAAGAACCCTCAATGCATCGAAAACTATATATACATATTCATTGTACAGTACACCCTCACTTCTACAGCTAGGCCTCGTTCTCCAGCTGCGTACCTGTGGCTAAGGTATATGTCACGTGCCAAATTTATTTTATTGCCTGCGCCTGTATTTGACCGGAACCGTGAGCACAGCAAGAATGGATCAAATACCCAGGTTTCTGGAAACGCCAGAGAATCCTGAACTGGCTAATTTGCTGTCAAAGTACTCTGACTCTTTGCTTACTGATTGGTCTTATGCCGCTGGAACGGGAAAGCATGGTTCGCTGGCTTCCCAGTCGAGTTTGCTGGCCAAAATTTTGAAAACTGCAGATAGCACGCCACACCTGACTCCTATTGGACTATTATTTGGGGAAAAGATCATTAAGGGGCATCTCAAGACTATTTACAGCAATCTTTTTATTTCCAATCCACTCCGCGTGGAACCGGCTTTGAAACTGCTAGTACAGCTTGTCGAATACTCTGATGGCGCTTTTGTTAATGATCTCTATAATAATTTTGATCTGAACTTGAAAGCATTACCTAAAATCTTGAAGACAGACAGTTTAAGGCCAGCGTTTATCCAGTTTTATGGTGGCCTTATTAGCAGGGTCTCAATAGCGCTACGCAGAGATCTACTTGAGAAGAAATCTATCATCGCCGGCTGGGTTCGCGGACTGGCTTCCGACCCTGAAGATGTTGTGCTTGAGAGCTTAGAACTTTTCCGAAAGTTTGTGGCAGGGGAAAAGTCCTTGTCGAGGATGTTTAAAATGTCATTCTTCCATGACAAGGTCTTACTTCAACTCATCACGCTTTTCAAACTTCCGGGAAGCGTACCTCAAGCGTTGTCTAACTTCTTTGGGCAATTGTTTTTCCATGAACATAACGGCATTGCATTTCTAGATAGCGGGCTGTATGCTGAGGTCAAGAATAGGCAGGCACTTTCTGTCCTTCAGATGCTCAAGCCGTGGGACAATGTGTTCGAGATGGATCTCACGATCCTCTTTTTGCGAAATCTCACTGAGCTCAGATTGCCGTATTTTGAGTATGTCCACCCTCGGTATCCTTTCAGCCCGAAGCTCAGTATATTTTGGTATTCGTTATCTGTACTGCACATTCGAGCAATTCAGCTACCTTTACCTGTACTGGATACAGTTCAACCACCCAGTGTTCGAGCTTTGGCATCCGCTATTCTTCCAGTCTCTATAGGCACCAACTTGCTAGCCGTTGTTGATGCAAAGTCTCCCAGTCTAGTCCGCTTCCAAGGAGCCCAAATCGTTCTCCAGGGCCTCATTCAGTTGCGGAGGGCTGTCGAGATATATCTGTCAAACGGCTGGGACCCCACGTCGATTGTGAGCGAGGTCCAAGGCCGAATGCCTGATATGCACCTTATGTCTCGAGGCGTAGAACCCGAATTGCTACAGGTGGCGTTCCTTGCTTGTATTCGGGAGCATTATTGCCTATATGAAAAACTGGTTGTGCTCTCGGGCTCACCGGCCAATTTGTCGCTTCCGGCTTCACTCACTGATGTTCTGGACTTGGAAGAAGTCCAGGGAATGGACTTGATAAAAGCACAAGACGTTTTACAGATTCAAACATACGCAGCCGGTCAAACAAAGTGGTGGAATCGTTCAGCTGAAGGCCTCAGCTTCTTTACAAAATTGGTTAAATTCGCAACATTAAATCCGCTACTGGCGGATGCTAGCATCAAGCTCCTTGCGTACTTGGCAGCCCCAACTCTTCTGGTTCAGAACTTGACACCCGCTAGTACACTACATGTTCTCATCTACTCGCTCGAAGTCTCGGTGTATAATCTCAGCATAAAAGAGCGATCTGTGTTATGGCATTTACTTGATGAAGCTGTTTCGAGAACAGTGAGATTGCCATATGTTTACATCGACCGGTTCAAGGCAGAAATCAGCCCTCTAGCAATAGCACTTGTTGAACAGTACGCGTTCTTCGCCAAATCTGATCTGCGAGGAAGTATTAGGCACTGGCTCTACTCGTTCGTGCGTGATTTGGGAATCATTGGGGAGGACGCAGGCGCAATCGGTAAGCTCCTGGACATGCTTGGAGATGTCAAGTTGGATTTATCCCAAGACGACTATTTCGAGTTTGTATTAAGTGCACCCGAAGACAAGATTATCGCAAGGAAGGATCTGATTTTCAAAATCAGTAACGCTTTAGAGTTTATGGCCACTATCTACCGCGCCTCTCATACCCCTTCTTCGAAGCTCGCAACCTATTTGTTGAAGAATATACCAGCAGATCTCTCGGCACTCTTGGGTCATCCACGATGCTTGTCTATGATGGCTGCATGTGGGTCTAAAAGAGCAGACCTCTATCTATCGGCTTTACGGAGCCATGGCGTTTTTACACCAACGTTGTTTAATGCCCTCGCGGAATCGGCGTACTGGAGTCGTGCCCTAGATCTGTTAGACGAGCAGTTCCTCCGGTCCAAACTATATGAACTGGTAGATTCTGATCGTGACACGGCTGTCCATATTGTACGGGAACTGACGAAAAGGAGTGTGAGTATCCCCAAGGAGTTGCTTTCTCGCTTTTTGGACATTCCAGAACAGATAATACTACATCAACTGACAGAGTACGAGGGCAAGTCCTTGCTGGAGCAAACTAATGACCCAAGAGCCATTTCTGCTGTGATACGAGCGTCTGGGTATTTCGTGGAGGGGTTGCCACTCGTCCCAGAGGTATTGCTGAGCGCCAGTTTATATGCCCCTCAGAATATGGATCAGGTAGCTGTTTCTACGGCCATACGCGTGGCACTGGACAATATATCTTCTGACGAGCACTTTGCGCTAGAACTGTTGGCAGTTCATGCTGATAACTTGGAGAAAAACCATTTAAAGGCGGTAGCTCAATTTTTGGGCAGTACGAAGGATGTCTTGCGCCCTGCTCTAGTTGTTCTTGCTTTCAGGCTTGATTCAAAAGACCCTCATTTGGCTGCTTGGACTAGAAGAGCAGTCCTGCACCTAACAAAATCTTTTGCAGAGGTCAAACGCGCAACCAATTTCGATCAGTTTCTACCAATATTCACGAAGTATGCCGCCAAAGTATCAGTTTGGAATCTGGCCAGTTCTGGTTCGTTGAACGCGCTTCTATCATCAATATTCCAACAAAAAATTGCCGAAACCTTGGCGTACGAGCTTGCCGGTACACTAGTAAGCTTTGCCCCGTCTGGTCGCTTAGATTATGCTGCTCATCTACAGAGACTGCTATACGAACCTGCCGACTCTCAGCCTGACCAGAATAAAGTCATCGCAGCCATTATTTGGAAGCTGTACTATACGGATACCCGAGCAAACTCTACTGCGTCCATCCAGAAAGGAGTACTGCTCAAGTACGGAGGTACCAGCTCTGGGTCTGACGGCCTGCTGCTGAGCGTACTCCGCCAGATTGAGGTTGAAACAAGCAGGTCATGGGTTGATGATGTCTTAGAATATGAAATGCGTAGTCGCGATAGTGTTGATGACTACGAGATGCCTCCTTTGATCACCAATAATAACAAAGATTCCTTGCATGTCACATTATCCAAGGAAAAAATTGCTGATTTCATCGGCAGGTATGATTCCAACACCCTCATGGATGTCCCCGACAAAGAACTATCGTTTGCCGCACTCGTAGAGTATCTTGGAAATTACGACACCATGCATCCTGGAAGCCTGTACAACGAAGAATTTATGATAAATCTGATGTTTAGCAGCAATTATGTTGTTGAAGGTGGCAAGGCCAAGGTGAAAACGCTGGCCGACTCTGGGCTTCTGGGGTTTGCTATATGTTGTACAGGTAGCAGAAATCCAGACGTTGCGCTGCTTGCTCGTGAGTTGCTGGCCGGAGTTTCTGTGGCCCTTGCTGATGAAGAGCGCAGCTACCGAGAAGACATTGCAGCTACGCTCATGGTCAACAAACTTCTGTGCTTCCTGGATAAAGAGTCCCTGAAAAGATGCCCACCTCACATCGCTATCTTTGTGGCTGAAATGTTCCAAATCTCCGTCTCCCCTGGGCATTTTCTCCATGACCGAGTAAGCGCCTGGATGCTAGAGGGTCCAAGCATCCAAGGCTTCGAGATTCCCCTTTACAAGGAAATACTGGCGAGCGACTCAGAATTCAAGCCCAAAGAATATGCCTGGCTACTCAAGACATTGACAGCTGCTTTAGTGGAAGTGGGGTCGGTGAGCGTGTTTGTCAAGCACGGGGTGTTCGAGTGGGCGCTGTCGCTGTTAGCGGTTTCTACACCAAAGGCCACAGGATTACACAAGAGCGTAGAGCTGCTCCTTCAGAAAGCTGCCGAGGTTGGTGGGTCTCTGGCATTGATTAAGCGGGCTGGAGCAATCGCCTACACCACATCTACTACCAAGTTAGTCGAGGCCGCGAATCCTGGGGCGCTCATCAAGTGGATGGGTCTCAACAAGTTCCCGAGCACAACAACGACCAGCTAATGTTAATGAAACCTTGGAAAAAGAAATATAGAAATATATATAGACGTATAAAATGTCACCTGCGCTGCTTCCATATGGCTCAAAGGCACAGCCCGAAAGTTTGGCAGCCCTCAAGCTAGGCTCTGGCTGTTACACATCACGTGTGAAACACGTGACCATTGTTACCCTACTGGGCGGGTTTCGGCTTGTAGCGACAAAATGATGGCCGGCCGGCTCCAATTGGCTCATCCTCCCAACCATGGCTTCCCGAACGGTCGCAACCAAAGTGGACTGGGGCAATGTTATCTCCAAGCTGGGCCTGACGGGCACCACGGCTAGTTCATTACTTGCCTTCCGCAAGCGTAACGATGATGCGAAGAACAAGCTGCGCAAGCTCGAGTCAGAGGCCGCGACTGTCGACTTTGACCACTACAAGAAGACTCTGGGTAACCAGAAGATTGTCAGCGAAATTGAGGCTGCTTTCAAGTCGTTCAAGCCGGTGACTTACGACGTGTCGAAGCAGGTCAAGGTCATCGATGCTTTCGAGGCTGAGGCCAAGAAAAACGCGCTCGAGACCCAGAACAAGGTCAAGGAGGAGATCGCCTTGCTGCACGATACCGTCAAGAACATCGAGTCTGCGCGTGCCTTTGAGGACCTTGTTGTTGAGGACATCAATGCGGCCGTGCCCGACGTCGAGAAGAAGGTCACTGAGTTGGTCCAGAAGGGCAAGTGGAGCGCTCCTGGCTACGACGAGAAATTCGGCTCTACTGTTGTTATGTAACCCCGTTAAATAACCCCGTTAAAAGAACTGTTCACGTAGCATTCCAGTTTTAGAGCTAATGCTATGAGCTTGTTATGTTTTAGGCCATTACTAGTGCTCGTATGCCACGGGATAGCCGTGCACATCTCAAGCTGAACGGAGCGGCCCTTGAGCTGGTCTCCT
The DNA here is from genome assembly GCA_030556915.1 of Wickerhamiella qilinensis. Classification (NCBI taxonomy): domain Eukaryota; kingdom Fungi; phylum Ascomycota; class Dipodascomycetes; order Dipodascales; family Trichomonascaceae; genus Wickerhamiella; species Wickerhamiella qilinensis. The sequence goes on from JAKTUW010000001.1 coordinate 238,673, forward strand.
GGCCGTGAGGGTTAACCATATGCCCTTTCGATGAATTTACATCAAAAGACCTTACATTGCCAAACACTACGGCCCATGCCAAGTATGGTTCTTGAATATGTACAGTATGGGGCGGGGGTCAATCAGAAGCCAGCAGGAGGCACTCTGTTGCTAACCTTGGTGAACTTGGGCTCCCGGTGCGCGCCCTTGCGGTAATTTCGGGACGTTTTGTTGAAGATCCAGTACTTGTCGCGAGCAGGCATCTCGTGCTCCTTGGGTAGCTCGACTTCCAGCTGAACCAGCTTGTGCAAGCTTTGACCCTGGGCCGCCAGTCCGTCCGCCACGGTCTGAATCGTGTGGTCGACGGCCTTCAGGCGCGACCTCTGCCTTGCCTTCTGTAAACGCGACATCTTATATGGAATTTTCCAAAGGTAGCCGCCCAGCCTAGGCTGAGTTCCCCTGAAAGCTCCGAACATGAGATTTCAAGCACACGAGTTTGGTAAGCTTGACAGTTGTAAATTCTCGGTATCCCGCGAGTCAGCCGTGTTGGAGCTGGTAATGCAGTGACTAAGTCTCATAGCTCCAACAAGCCGTACCATGGCTTTGGGACGGAATAAGTTTACGCCAACGTGAAGGGGCCACCCGATATGGAATGGCTACAACCGGGCTGACAGTGGTGAAAGTATAAGGTTCCTAGGTTAGTTTGAATGAGCTACATCTTCGCTGCGCCATCCCAGCTTGCCTGCTGCGCATGCCAGATGATAACCGGCATAGTCGAGCTTTGCTAGAGCCAACTATCAGCCGGCTGAATTCCATCGCAGAGGCCAAACACCATTTTGATCATCGTCAATTATCAAGTCTGTTGGAGTTGGAATGAAAACATTCCGCTGCTTGGACCATCGATTAACTGCCAAGCAGCGTTCTTCCACTCATCGGCCTGCGCGAACACTAGGTCTTCGCGCGGAAGCATTTGCAGCTGCAATGACTAAAGCGCGGCCGAATGCCGGGGCTCCTGCCGCTTGTTCCCGACTGGTCGTTACGGGGACTCTCAATAGAAAATCCACTGAATTTAATTCCGAAGAGCTAAATATTACTTCTGGAAGACCATCACGATGTTATTTTAGGGAAATTGCTGATCCGAGAGCTGCCGTTTATGCTCGACCAAGACAGGCATCCTCGGCCGCGAGCATGCAAGGAACCTGCAGGTGAACAATGCGTGTCTCAACCTACTCTGCCGCTACATGCAATTCCGGTACGCAGCACTAAGGTACGCGCGCGAAATAGCAAAGGATAAAACAGTAGTAGTCTGTGCGGGGGACCAAGTCAGGGAGCCTTGTATGTCCCCGTTCCACCTTACCATTCCGCCTGCAACGGTCTGCCACAGCCGCACGGTGCTCCAAGCATGCGAGTCCCACCTCGCGGGCTGTTACCTTGCAGCTGATATGCTCTCACAGGGCTAGGTTGCATCCCACCTAAAACCTGAGGCTTGCTTCGACCCATGCTTCTTGCACTACTGATCCAACTACTTTGGTAGGCCGTGCCGGTAATGAACAATCCGGGCTTCAACGTTCCGGGCCAGCCACTCAGGCCGCCGTCACGACCGGGGAACGTGCCTCTGCAGAGACCCCAACCTACCACGGCGGCACGGCCAGTTGGTGCGCCATCTGCAGCTCCAGCCAAAAAGACTGCTGGAAAGCAGGGCAAAACTCCAGCTAGTAATGATAAGGTGACGATTGTCTTGCTCATAAACTTCGAACTTATCAAGCATATACGTACGAGACAGACGGGCACCCAGGCATATGCCGATGGCATGCGTCGGCTCCAATCCAATCTGAACTTTCTCAACTCTATAGCCGACGAGCAGGCATCCACGCAAAACCTTCCCACTATCGTCAGCCCTCCTCCAGATCTTCCAGCGCTTTCAGACTTGTACGGCCAGCTGCAGAGTGCGGATCAGCGCATTCAAACCTCGACTCCACTGCAGCAAACGGTCTCGGATCCCTTCGACTTGGACGAGCTGTCGCCTTCCCAAGATAGCAGCACGGCCGGTTCATGGATACAGTAATGACCTGTTCCCGATGCCGACTCTGCCATCTGCTCCGCGAGTATGCCAGCACTCCTACCAGCCCTTGAGACCTGACTGGCAGAATGTGGCGAAACTTCGCTAATCCCCAATGTTCTATACGTTCTCACTACATGCTAAAATTTAGAACCTAAACTGAGCATTTCAATAAAAACTTCTGTCACAATTCTGCTCGTTTGCCCTGCGTCGGCCCTCCGGACCGCCGTTGCCTCGTCTAGGTCCTGTGATCGACAACACTACTTCGCGTAAGCTTCGCCAGCAGCTGTCACTAGTCTCGCAGTCCGGCCTCCGGCCCACACTCCCAGCTTACGGGCTCTGTCACCAGCCCATTTCGTGCCGGACCTGCTGTCATCCTTCATCAGTTAGTTACCATGTCGGAATCGGAACTTCCGCTTGAGCTCGTGAACAGCACCATCGGCTCCAAGGTCTGGGTCGTCATGAGCAACGACCAGGAATTTTCTGGCACCCTGGAGGGCTTTGACGACTTTGTCAACGTTGTGTTGTCCGATGTGATCGAGTATTCGCAGGGCAACAAAACAGCCCGGTCCAAGGTTCTTTTGCACGGCCGCAACGTATGCATGCTGATTCCCGGCGCCGTCGAGGGCCCTGGTGCACCCAAATCTGTCGATGCGTCCGCGGCATAGAGCTCCCGCTGTCGAGCCGCCCCTGACGACTCATGCCGGGGGACTCGGGGTATCGCAGCTGGCTGTGATGCCAATATATAAGTACATCGATTGAAAGAAAATAAATACTCGAATATGCACAGAGGCATACGTGCAACTCATATGATGACCTCCTCTATGGTCATGCCGCACTGACAATACCGTTTGCCCATACCGTCCTTTTCCTCCCGCAGCGGGCCCCATTCGTGACGATGCCTCTCGCGCCCCGTTCCAGTGATTGTTTGGGCCCGCGTCTTGTTCCGCAACTCCCGCAGCTTCGATTCGAACTTGGCCCGCTTGCGCGTGGCTTTGTTTTTCTCGCGCCGTTCGAACTCGGCGTCCAAAGCTTCAGGGCTGCCCCACTTTTTGAAGGCAAACTTCTCCACCTGGTACCGCATAAAGAGCATCATGTTTGAGTAGGTGCTCTTGTACGGGTTGGGCCGCTCCATGTGCGGCATTAGCTCCTGGTCGCGAAGCTCGGGCTCCGTCAACAAATAGTCTGCCTTGCACTCTGTTTTGGTGAGCAGAGAGTACTTCTCTGGCCCGGCCCGCCGGCAGTCCCTGCACACCCTAGTTCCAAATATCCGGTACAGCCGGAAGTCGAGCTCTTTTGTTTCACACTCGAAACACGCAGGCGCTCGTGGATCATCAAAGGGGTAGATCGGGTTCTGTTGCGGCAGCGTTTCCAGCCACTTTTGGTTCGCCTCAACCTCCTCGGAAACCATGAAGCCGCCCTTACTGTCCTTCAAAGTACTAAGATCGTACTCAATAAAGGGACGGGACAGCAGTCCAGACTTTTTGGACGCGTCTCGGTTTTTCGTAGCCACCTGGCTGCGCTCCCGCTGGCCCACAGAGGCCGAAGCAGAGTGAGCCGCCACTTGTGCGTCTGTCGATGGCCCTGCCTGGGACGCTCCTGGCGGGCCATTTCCAGAGTTAGAATTGCTCCGCATTGTCTCATTGAAAGTTTCAGGTCTTGGAGTTGCTGCCGGCAACGGGTCAAGCCGTTCGGGCAGACTCGAGCTTTCGGCACTGCGTTTCATGGCTGTCGAGCCACCACCACTCCACGTTTGGCTGGGGTTCGCAGGCGCCGTGCCCGTCGACGCAGTACTGTTGATCTCAATGCGTTTCTTTGTTTCATACAAGCGGGCTAGAGCGGCAGTGCGCCGCGCTGCCTTTTCCTCCGGCGTCATTGCGACCCAATTGTGGAGATTATCTCGAAGAATACCCGAGTCGATTTGTGAGCTTTCTATGGTGCCAATATGCTGATATTATATGTCACGTGACTAGTGCTTGTTGCAGAAGGGGTCGAGCTGATCTGACATATAAAGACTGAACCAATCGAACGCCTGGCTTGGGCTCTTAGCTGCTCGCCAAGTCTGTTTTTTTTTTTGTTTTTTCTTTTGTTTTATTTTGTTGCACGCGGCTTTCTTACAATGTCAATGGTGAGATGACCGACGCCCATATCGAAGATCCCCGAGCCAACCAGCGGCTGCTACTGAACCTCTACCTCGCCAAAACAGCATATCCTCCTGCTGTGGGGGTGCATGGTCCCCCAAGCAGCGGCAAAACGCTCGTGCTCAAACAGCAGCTAGCTGTTAATGACACAAAATATACCTACGTGGCGTGCGACCAGTGCTCGACGGCGCGTATTATGCTACAACGGGCATTGCGAGAAATTCTGGTGTCTACAGGAACTGGGCAGCCGAGCGAGGCAACATGTGAGAATGTCGATGCATTCTATACTGTTGTAAACCAAAAGTTCAAGGAACACAACTACACCGAGCAGCACGTCCTTGTGCTAGACAGGATTGACCGATTGCCTGAGCTCCCTAGCGACGTCTACAGTTGCCTGCCGAGGCTGCCCGAACTCATCGGCCTTGATAATTTGCTGGTGATATTTGTGTACGGCACAACTGAGCCTCGCCTACTTGTGGCCTCTCCGATTCCTCACGTATTTTTCCCACGTTACACGATTGCGGAGGCCGAGACCATCTTGGGTCGGACTGCTATCCAGCCTGCCCATCTCGAGCTGGTCTCGCAGCTGGGACAGAACGAGGTATTGGAGTTTTGGACTCAGTTTGTTTCTGTTACATTGTCTGCGCTGAGTCCATATACCGGTACCGATTTGCCTCTGCTCAAGCGTTTTCTCGGCACCCTCTGGTCCAAGTTCGTGGATGGCCTCGAGCCGGGTACAAGCTTCATAGACCATTACCGCGCAAGTGCGGATCTCTTTCGCAATGAAGAGTTTCTAGCCCGCTCCCCAGCTTCACTTGCCAATCCAACTTTGAATATTGAAGAAAAGTTTCTACTGTGTGCCGCGTACCTTGCCAGTTACAATGCCCCCAGATACGATATGCGGTTTTTCAGCAAGGCCAAGGAAGCGCGGGCTAAGCGCCGCCTCACCAAGCCTAAAAAAGTTCTCACCATTCCTGCACGTGCCCTTCCACCTCCGGCTTTTGAACTCGAGAGACTCTTGGCGATCTACCACGCGCTGCGACCTGACGCGGATGAGTACGTCGCCAACGTTGCTTCGGGAACCCACCTGGCCACGCTGCATTCACACAATCTGGTATCCCGCGAAGGTAACGGATTAGACTCGCGTGCCAAGTGGAAAATCAATGTATCCTGGCCATTTATTCAGGGTGTAGCTTCGGACATTGGATTCGAGATTGGCGACTACATGCTCGACGAGTAACAAATAATGATCGTCAGTTAAGTTTACGGTGGCCTACTGGCCATGGAGCGTATGTAATATAAAATAATTTAAGACTGGCTTACAACTCGATGAGTTGCGGCTCAGGCCCGGACTCAACCTCAGGCTCAGCCTCTGCTTCTTGCTCAGGTTCAGCCTCCATGTCGTATGCTGCCCTTGTAACAGGGCCATCTTCTTCTTGAAGCCCATGCTGGGGAACAGATGGAAATATCGTCGCTGATACTTGCTGTGTCTTTGCTGAAGGTCCATGACCATTTCTTACGGGGGCCGCTGCCGCTTGTCTCGTCTGGTGCCCGGACCGACCAGTCCCGACCGGAGCAGGCGGCGCGGAAGCTGTAATATGCGAATATGATGGCGCGTAAACGGGCATTCCGTTTGGACGGCGCGCAGATGTTGCAGAACCCGTGTGTTCTCGTGACAGTCCGTTGGTCTGAAGCGGGGATACTCCAGTGTTCTGTTGTGATAGGGGAACATTTTCAGCATACTGGGGCTGCGGTGCTTGAGTTTGAGCCTGCGCCAGGGGTTGAGGGCGGGTCGATGCCTGTTGTGGGTGCAACTCGGCATCTAAAAGTCTGTCGTAATATGATGAGATTGCCATCATTCTGCCGTGGAGATCTTCCAATGTTTGCAGTTTGTCCGCAGTGCTCGTAAGCTCCTTCACGATGCGAGGTTGAACCTGCAAAGCAGACTTGTTCCAATCGATAAGCCGCTGGTCGTAGATTGCATCCTGCGGCTGAGCCGAGGCCAGAGCATGGCGAAAGTCTCTGATCTGATCAAAGTCAGCATCCGTAACAAGGCTCGGCGGCAACACTGGCCGTTGCGTGGCACCTTGTTGGGCTGTTGTGCTCTGGCTCTGGCCATTAACTGGAGCCTGGGACTCCGGAAATGCTGCCGCTGTTCGGTGCTTGGCAGCCTCCATGTCAGCTAAGCTGGCAGCTATCGCTGCCTTCATATTTTCGTCCATTTCTTCTGCCTGCGGTGCTTCTTCTGCTCTACTTGGTACTCCAACAGCAGCCTGGCTTGTTCCGGTGTATGGCGAGTCCTTTAGGGACAGCTCGAGGGCCCGCTTAATATCCTGCCCAAATCTGTTGTTTGACAGGTCGCTGTTATTGCTATCGATATGGCGCAGACCCCCGGGAAGTAGGCCATCGCTTTTCTTCCCACCAACTACTGAGCCTTTCGCTTCAAGCTTTACCTTGCAGTCAGCACACACCCGAACAGGCTCCATGATCCCGTAGTGTGGGAGAGGCATAAAGTCTGAGCAGTACTCCTGCAGAAACACGCCGCCACAATTGCGGCAGTGGTGCTTCCGATTGTAAAACGTGAATGGTCGCCCGCTTTTCATGCATGTGTCGCTGTCAACCCATGGAGGCGGCGTCTCTGTCTGCAGAAAAGAGTTGGACACAGCAACGCTGTTAGGCTCGGGGAAGGCAATGCCCCTGGTGTCGCGGAGCTGCTCGTACACGGAACTAATGTGGCCCAGATCTTCCTGATTGCGCGTCATTAGAGCCCAAGACTGCAGGTACTCGAGCATAAGCTCCACCACCTCTGGATTGCGGTCTTGATTCCTAAGGTTATTGAGCTGTGCAGCGTAAGCGTCCATGAACTTCTTGGAAGCAATCTCCTGAACAAAGGCACGGCCACCATTTTTGATCAGCAGGTCGAGAAGGTGCAGTGTGAGGATTTGCACATTCGGATTGACGTTGAACAGGCGCTTGCGCACAGCGCCTAGAGCCTGGTCTGCCGGGAGCTTTTGGGAGCGGACGAGGTCCGTGATATCCAAGTTTAGCGCCAGGTTCTGCTCACCAGAAGGAATTGTCTCTGAGGTCGCCACCTGTATGAGCTCCAGTGGTGGCTTTCCTCCCCACCATGACATTGAAGGATGATTGCCGATGTGAAGGGTAGATAGATAGATGTCTCTAGATTACACACGCACACATCAGTTGCCTGGGGGCGGGAGCAGTGGGAGAGTGCGGTTAGGTTGGCCGTTCCTCACCACCACAGCCACAGCCAGGGCGTGATAAATGGGAGCGGGGTGGGGTCACAGTGGCGCCGGGCAGGTCAGCAGCGAGGCGGGTGCCCAGGCACCGTGCCAGCGCCGACCCTCACCCTCGCCTCGAGGCCGACACGGCGTTCCTCCCAACCCGCTGCCTGTGGGCCCCCCCAGGCCAATTAGCTTGCCGCTAATACACGGCGTAATGGAACCCTGCTCATTCAGCACTCAGGCAGAGCTGAGTAATGTGTTGCTAAGCCAGGATCAAAAGACCACGGGCATTTTCAATTCTTTTTTCAGACTCGCGCGCGGCTCGCTACTTTCACCATGGTAGACAAGTTAACGCGTATCGCCATCGTGAGCGCCGACAAATGCAAGCCCAAAAAGTGCAAGCAAGAGTGCAAAAAGGCATGCCCCGTTGTCCGTACGGGCAAACTTTGCATCGAAGTCACACCCGAATCGAAAATTGCATTCATTTCTGAAACTCTGTGCATAGGCTGCGGTATCTGCCCGAAAAAGTGTCCGTTTGCCGCCATCACCATCATCAACCTGCCCACCAACCTGGAGAGCGAGGTTTCACATCGTTACTCGGCCAACTCGTTCAAGCTGCACAGATTACCTATGCCGCGCCCAGGGCAGGTTCTGGGTCTTGTAGGCAGCAACGGTATCGGCAAGAGCACTGCTCTCAAGATCTTGAGTGGCAAAGAGAAGCCCAACCTGGGTCGTTTCGACGATCCGCCAACGTGGCAGCAGGTCCTGACCCATTATCGTGGCTCCGAGTTACAGTCGTACTTTAGCCGGTTGCTAGACGACAAGCTCAAGGCGGTCATTAAACCGCAGTATGTCGACAATATTCCCAAGGCTGTTAAGCCGCCGAACAACAAAGTCGGTGACCTGCTAAACGGTAAGAGCGGCCGTCTCCACGCTTTCGAGTACATTATCGAAACCCTGCAGCTCGGAAAGCTCATGGAGCGTGAGCTGCAGCAGTTGTCTGGTGGTGAGCTTCAGCGCTTTGCTATTGGCATGGCCGCTGTCCAGGATGCCGATGTATACATGTTTGACGAGCCCTCCTCCTACTTGGATGTCAAACAGCGCTTAAATGCTGCTAACATTATTCGCTCTCTGCTGACTGACCAAGACATATACGTTATTTGTGTTGAGCACGACTTATCTGTGCTCGACTATCTGTCGGACTTTGTCTGTATCCTTTACGGCGTGCCTTCCGTTTATGGTGTTGTGTCTCTGCCTGCCTCGGTGCGCGAGGGCATTAATATTTTCTTGGATGGCAACATCCCCACGGAGAATCTGCGTTTCCGTACTGAGTCGCTGCAGTTCCGCCTTAACGACTCGAGCGACAACTTTTTGATCGAGCAGGAGCGCGCCTACAAATACCCTAAGATGACCAAGACCCTGGGCGAGTTCAAGCTCTCGATTGAGCCGGGCGAGTTTAACGATTCCGAAATTGTTGTCATGATGGGAGAGAACGGTACCGGTAAGACCACGTTCTGCCGCATGCTGGCTGGTGCACTTGCACCCGATGATGGTGTCAAGATGCCTGAAATGAGCGTATCCATGAAACCGCAAAAGATTGCTCCAAAATTCAAAGGTACGGTGCGCCAGCTGTTTTTCAAGAAGATCAGGGCGTCTTTCCTTCACCCCCAATTCCAGACGGATGTAGTCAAGCCGCTCAAAATCGAGGATATCATTGACCAGGAAGTGCAACACTTGTCTGGTGGTGAGCTGCAGCGGGTGGCTATTGTGCTGGCACTGGGCACGACTGCTGATATTTATGTGATCGACGAGCCGTCGGCGTATTTGGATTCGGAGCAGCGTATTATCTGTTCGAAGGTCATTCGCCGGTTCATCATGCATTCCAAGAAGACGGCCTTCATTGTCGAGCATGACTTTATCATGGCGACCTACTTGGCCGACCGTGTTATTGTGTTTGATGGCGAGCCTGGTGTTGATGCGCGGGCCAACACGCCCGAGTCGCTGCTTACCGGTTGCAACCGGTTCCTGACGAACTTGCAGGTAACGTTCCGGCGCGACCCCACGTCGTTCCGGCCACGCATTAACAAGCTGGACTCGCAAATGGACCAGGAGCAGAAGGCTTCAGGCAACTACTTTTTCCTGGAGAGTTCCGATCCCTGAGCATGTAGCATAATCCGTAATAAATTGGAGACCCTAGGCAGAGAATAAAAACAAGACAACGATTCTCTTTTCTTTTTAAAAAAAAAAAAAAGAAAAAGAGAGAAAAAAAAAACTAATCCAGATACGTTTGATACTAGCCCGTATACCTGCTCTCGCCGGGCGCACCGAGCCCGCCGCTGCTTACCTCATCGGCCTAACCAGTCATCGCCTCGCCAGATCTGGTCTATGTGCATAAACTCACCCTTCGCCAAATGTCCACTCACTCGCGCCCAGAGATCGTCAGCTTCGACGATATCGATTACAACGACAGCCGACAGGTGCGTCAGGCGCAGCAGTCGCTGATCCGCGAGCAGGCGGTCCGCGTCGAGGCGCTCGAGGTCGTGCGCAAGGCCCTGGAGCGCTGCTTCGAGACGCAAGGCCCCAACCAGTTCGAAAACTGCAAAGACCTGGCCGAAAGGTACCTGGATTTGCTGCCGCAGGCGGAAATGCGCGGTTACCTGGCCTACCAGCGCAACGACTTTAGAAAATAAAGCTCCACACACGGGCGATCCACTTGCTGAGTACGTACGTCTATATATATATTATATATAAATGCAAAGCCGACTGGCTCTCTCTAGGGGAGAAAATTAAAAGGTAAACTGTTATTGAATCTATTTTCTCTTTTATTCCATATATGCTAATGATATGCTCGGCCCGTTTTAGTCGGTGTCCGTGACAGGGGTCCCAAGTAGGCTTTCCGACTCGCTGGTTCGGGCGTGGTCAGGAGTGTGCTTCGCAGCGGGTATGCTAGAGTTCACCTGCTCTTGGAACGCAGGTAAGAGCGCCGAGTTGTCCTCGCGTTTCTTGGATGGTATCCCGCTGGCCGTTTCAGTGCCCTCTTCGGCTTGGGCATCGGCTTCGGCTTTGGCTTTCCTGCTCGTGTTCCGCTCCTCTTCCTGTACAGGAGTCCCGGTCGGCGACAGCTGGCTGGCCAGCTGCACATCCTTGGCAGCATCACGAGGCCCATTCCAGAACCCGCACACAGGGCAGCGGTATACAATGGTATCCGGCTTTTCTCCGAAGGGCGCCAGCCCGTTGTGTGCGTGGCAGTGGGCGCAAATCAGAGCGTAGCGGTTCGTGGGCGACGTTTCATTCTCGCCCAGCACAAGATCCAGAACGCGGTCCACCCACGTGTGCTGTACGGGCCCTGGTGCCGGCATATCGAGCCCGTACTTGGCGGTGAACGGCGACTGCGGCTCCATCCGCAGCACTTGGTCCGGCCCGTCTGCCAGCTTTCCAGCGCCCTTGCTGCTGGGAAAGGCGCCACCAGCGTAGACCTTTGGGTCCGCAGGCAATCTGGGTCCACCAGCCAGAACGCCGCTGGTAGCAGAGCCCAGCGAGCCCCCTTTTCCTTTGGGTCCGGGCCGGCCCGGGCCGCCACCAGACGCTGCTCCACCGGCGGGGCCACCGCGCTTTGATTCCGGCTTTTCGTCTGTCTCTGCCTCATCGAGAATCTTTTTCACCTGGTCGTAGTTCGTTTTCTTTTTGTACTCTTTGATCAGCTTGTCACGGCGGTCTGTTAGTCGTTTCAGGCTTTTTTGCTGCGAGGACGCCAGCAGGCCCAAGCTGGCGGAGATGCCCCGCCTCCCCACATATATGAGTACTGGTGCTAAAAGCGCTGTCAAAGCATGTTTCACGTTGCGTATCCGGCGGGTGTATAGCAGATACACAAGGTAGCTCAGAAAGACTAGAATTGAATGGAAAGTGAACAAGCCTGTTAGCTTCCTTCGAGCGTTTTGCCGGCGCAGCAACGAGGCTCGGGAGGTCCGCACTTTGGCGGAGATTTGCGAGATGTCTTTCTCATAATTGCGTGAGCCACCGAAGGGCCAGACCATGTTCAGCGCGGAAAGAATCCAATTCTCGTTTGCCAGCAATCTCGGAAGGGGGACGATGCCCAGGAGCGGGAGGGTTGCTTTGGCGAGATCTGGCAACCGTGCCAACTGCGCATGAAACCCATTGGGATGATCTGCTGGAACCGCCCAACCCTCCTTTGCCGCCGCCCCGGCCTGCCTTGCCCACCTGCCTGCCTGCGACTCAGGCTGATCTGTGAGTGAGCCTCCGACCTCCCAACATCGGAACCCAACGGGATCGCGGGCGCCCTGGCAGGCAGGCTGGGCCAGTCCTGTCGCCGGAACCTCCCGAGAGTCGTCGTGCTCACCCAAAACCCTCGAGCCGTTGCACGTTCCGTTCTCCCCACTCCCTCCATCAACACTCCTCCCTTTCACTTGAAATAATGTCGTTGTCCAACAAGCTCACCATTGAAGACGTCGATCTCAAAGGCAAGCGCGTGCTGATTCGGGTCGACTTCAATGTCCCCCTGGACGGCGAGACCATCACCAACAACCAGCGCATCACCGCAGCCCTGCCCACCATCAAGTATGCGCAGGAACAGGGTGCCAAGTCCATTGTGCTCATGTCGCATCTGGGCCGCCCCGATGGTAAACCGGACCCCAAGTACTCGCTCAAGCCCGTGGCTGCCGAGCTCGACAAGCTGCTGAACACCAAGGTGCTGTTCCTCAACGACAGCGTTGGGCCTGAGGTCGAGAAGACCGTGGCCGATGCTCCCTCGGGCTCAATTATTCTGCTGGAGAACCTCCGTTTTCATGCCGAAGAGGAGGGCTCCTCCAAGGATGCTGACGGCAAGAAGGTCAAGGCCGACCCAGTCAAGGTCAAGCAGTTCCGTGGCTCGCTATCGAAGTTAGGCGATGTGTACATCAACGATGCCTTTGGCACGGCCCACCGCGCGCATTCATCCATGGTTGGAATTGACGTGCCTCAGAAGGCTGCTGGCTACCTCATGGGCAAGGAGCTCGGCTACTTTGCCATTGCTCTCGAGGACCCCAAGCGCCCCTTCCTGGCCATTCTTGGCGGCGCCAAGGTGTCTGACAAAATCCAGCTCATTGATAATCTGCTTCCCAAGGTAAACTCGCTTATTGTTGGCGGCGGTATGGCTTTCACCTTCAAGAAGGCTCTTGATGGCCTAGCAATCGGCAACTCGCTGTACGACGCGGAGGGTGCCAAGCTTGTGTCCGGGATCGTAGAAAAAGCCAAGCAGCACAACGTCGAGCTTGTTCTGCCCGTTGACTACGTCACTGGTGACAAGTTCGATAAGAATGCTCAGGTCGGTACCGCCGATGACTCTACTGGTATCCCCGACGGCTGGTTGGGTCTCGATGTCGGCCCCAAGTCCATCGAGAAGTTCCGGGAGGTCGTGCTCAAGGCCAAGACTATTCTGTGGAACGGTCCTGCAGGCGTGTTTGAGTTCGACAACTTTGCCAAGGGCACTAAGGCGCTTGCTGAGGCCAGCGCTGAGGCCGTCGCGAATGGCGCCGTGGTGATTGTGGGCGGCGGCGACACGGCCACGGCCGCCAAGAAGTTCGGCGTCTCCGACAAGTTGTCGCACGTGTCCACCGGCGGTGGTGCATCACTCGAGCTCCTGGAAGGCAAGGATCTGCCCGGCGTGGCTGCTCTGTCCACCAAGAACTGACTGTCCCGTCTTTAGATTTGTTAACTAGAGCTTTACTTATCTGGCGCACGTAGCTAGCTACTCAACAAGCTTGAAAGTTTCCCGTCGGCGCTCGGTGGGTTCACGCCACTCCACACCGAGAATCTCGAATATGCGCTTCTCTTCGACGCCCTCCAGCTTCACGTCATCCTTGAACAGTCCGCGCTCATTCAGCTGCAGACCGAGGTGCTTGGCCCGAAGGCGAATGGACCGGTTGAAGTCATTGTCGCCCGTGAAGTAGATCATGGCCCCTGCAATTTCGTTGTGGGGCACCGAAAGAATGTCCATTTGGCGAAACTTACCGCCATCAACGCGCGAAACCCCGATCCACTTGTTGGAGCCGTACATGTACGTGTGCTGGGCCTGCCCATTCTCGTACAAGGCATCCACGAGCTGATGGGACAGATCGAACACTTCCCTGCGCTTCGCATTATCCTTTGTCAACACGATATCAATATCGCCACAGTCAGGCTGACCGCGGCGGTATGACCCCATAGCAAAGGCCTCGGCGTCGGGGTCCAGTGCTGCAAGCTGCTGCTTGAGCTGCTCGTAGTGTCGCGTAACCTCATAGCGGGATATTCTCTCCACAAGATCTTCATGATGGTCAATTGAGAATAGCATGTTCCTGTCCACACTCGTACTATTTTCGACGTGCTTTCGGATATCGTCGAGGGTACGGTAGCCCTTCTGATAGAACTCGAGGGCCCGCTTCCACCCTACGCCATATACCGTCTGGAACAGGAGCAGCACCTCGCTTCGCTCTCTGCTTTTGCGTCGTATTTCCTCGGGTACTTTGTCCTGCGTGATATCTTCGATCATTTTAGCAATCTTGGAGCCGACATCTTTCGGGAAGAGTTCCAGAGCCTGGGCGGCCGTCCTAACAGGCACAGTAGCAGCCTGCAGTGCCTTAACGGCCCGTAAATACGCCCGCTTGGAAAATTCTTTGCCATCTGCATCTCGCTCCCTGGCAAACTCGTTGAGAACGTCAATCACTTCTTGGTTTGGGTTGGCCCCGCTATACTCGGGCGAAGAAGATCCAATTTCGGTCTCAGTGTCTTCGAGTGTGTCTTGAGAGCTAATTGCCGGCTCTGAGCGGGCAGCTACACCCGATGGAGAGATCGGAGGGCCCATCCTGGGCCGCTTGTTTCGATGAAGTGTCCCCTGCGCCTCTGGATCGGCACCGGAGGGGGTTCGATCCCTGGGGGAGCGCTTAGTTGACGCAGCTGCAGAAAATAATAGAAAGGGGCCTACATCAAGAAGCCTGTCTTTGTCGATTGAGTCACTTGCCCATTGATCTTTTACAATAGACCACGGTCCATCGCGGTACTCGCTCCCAATGCTTTCCACCTTGACCCGTTGGCTCACGAGCACATGCGTCACTCGTTCTGACAAAGTGTCGACAACTTTAGCACCATGATTAGTCCAGGCGCTAATTTTAAGAGAAGCAGCCCGCGTGATAGATTTCGGGAGCACAACAAATACCAATCCCTGAAATAGCTCCATCGGATCGGCTCGATACGGCTCTGCGGGTCCTACACAGAATAGAGCGTCCGTCCACACGTGATGCCAGCTTCCATGGATCCACGTGTGAATTTCTGTCAATATTCAGCCACTCCAATAGAGCAATAGCGCCTAATTCGAAAGGATTCTGGACAAGGTCGCAATAGACAAACGTCAATTGGCAGAATGAGACTGTAAAACACTTGGACACACTATGCTTGTGGGCTGGGGAGGAAGGGAGGTACGGCTCCTGACGCATCCGTGAATCAGCAGCGTGAGCCGCGATCGATGGCCTGCCTCTTTGCATCAATCGCGATCCCCTGGTTGCACCCGTTTTTGCCGGAATGGGGTTTGCTCGATCCGCACAACGATACATTGCGCTATCCGTGCTTTTACTGGCAGCATTTTTAGTTTATGTGCGGCTCCAGCGCTACGTAGAGCCCTGGGAAGGCAAAGGCAACAAGTATCAGCAAGAAATTCGGCGCGCCGCCGTCAAATCCTGGGAGGCATATCGCCAATATGGCTGGGGCGCCGACATCTACCACCCAATTTCAAAGCAGAGCAAAAATATTGCCAGTAAGCCAATGGGCTGGATCATTGTGGACTCTATGGACACGCTGATGTTGATGGGGCTGGATAAGTACGTCGCCGAGGCCAGGTCCTGGATCGCGAAGTCGCTGGACTACGACATTGGCGAGCCTATGAGCGTGTTTGAGACGACAATTCGTATGCTTGGAGGGCTTTTGAGCGCGTACTACCTTTCCGGTGATAACCTGTACTTGGAAAAGGCCATCGCTCTGGGCGACAGGTTACTTCCCGCATTCGACAGTCCACATGGGATTCCGCCAGCTGAGATTAGCCTGCGCTCCGGTCACGGTACGGCCTTCACAACCTCTCCGGCCGAGGCGGCAACGCTTCAGCTCGAGTTCAAGTACCTGGCCCAATTAACAGGTAAGCAAAAGTACTGGACCGCAGCCGAGAACGTCATGGCCACCTTGGACGGCATTCCTACAGAAGTAAAGGGCCTTGTACCGATTGTACTTATTCCGGATGGCCCGCGCTACAGTACTTCAGAAGTGCGATTAGGTTCTAAGGGAGATTCGTACTATGAGTACCTGTTTAAGCAGTATTTGCAAACCAGACAGACCGAGCAGATCTATCGCCAGATGCATGAGGAGTCCTCCGACGCAATCAACGCGCACTTGGTAGGAAATTCGGCTCCTAATGGCCTTACTTTTCTTGGTGAACTGCCCGATGGTGTCCACGGTGCTTTGAGCAGCAAGATGGATCACCTTGCTTGCTTTGCCGGTGCCATGTTTGCCCTTGGGGCCACGGGGGCCAAGCAGCTGTCAGAGGCCAAACAGCAGGGGTGGACAGCACGGCAGGACCGCGATTTTGCCCTGGCTGAGAATATTACAGAGACATGCGCTCATATGTACCTGGACATGGTTACCGGCATCTCGCCGGAAATTGTGGTATTCAACACCGAGGCGGACGCTAAGTCCGACTTCTATGTGAAGCCGGCTGATACCCACAATCTCCAGCGCCCCGAAACTGTCGAGTCACTAATGGTTCTTTACAGATTGACCAAAGATCCCAAATATCGCGAGTGGGGGTGGAAGATATTTAAAGCTTTTGAAAAATATGCCCAGTTGCCCGACAACAAGGGATACTCGGGACTGAAGGACGTAACCAATATTCACGGTGGCCGCATCGATAATATGGAGTCCTTTTGGCTCGGTGAAACACTCAAATATCTTTATCTCTTATTCGATGATGAAAACACTTGGCCGCTAGATGCCTTGGTTTTCAACACCGAAGCGCATCCGCTGCCGGTCTTTGCGCCAAAATTCAAGACAGGTTGGCAGCGAACAACGCATGAGCAAGGGCAGAAGCACTAAGATATTAAGCTACACTATAGGTGTATAATCAAAGCCATCATAGTCTAGAGTGCTTTGACGCGGGGACTGGTCAATCCTCTCGCCTTTATTCCGCATTCGCCTATGCACCCTGCGAGCACCCGGAGCAGCCAGGCCCTTGCCCAATGCCAGAGCCAAGTACCCAAAGCTGCAGTCTGTCTGTGCCCGGGTATTTTTCAGGCGCACCACGTTACCCAAGAAGGAGCTTACTTTATCCGAAGAGGGAGCCATGTAATGACTCAGGGTCTTGGGAAATCCTATCAGTTCTTCCTGCATACCTGCAGTCAGGTTCTAACCGTATCGCATATTTACCCGAAAACCGGCGCGACCACCAACGTGTACTGAAATATATCCCATGTACGACTGGCAGCCTCCCACTGAAGTCGGAAGCACAATCCCCGCCCACGAACCGCACGGCGTGAGTGTCACGCTGCCCACGTGGGCGGCCAACGTAGGCTATGAAGAAGGTGAAGACTGGGTCGCCAGCAAAATTCGCTCGGGATACCCCCGCTTCTGCATCCACTTCAAGATCCAGGAGCTCGCAGACACTCTTAAGTCTATGTATGGCCGTGACAATGAGGCTTTGCTGCTCTTCCCCAGTTGCGCGGCTGCACAGCGCGCCAGGGACTTTATCAAGCGCCGGGCCCCGATAGAGGGTGTTACTGACCAAATCGCAGTACGCCTTGTCCAACTCTCGACGCCGCGAAAGCCGGACGTTGTACAAACCAGCATTTCGCTACTCTTTTTCCCCAAAGAGCTGGCGGTGGTAGCAAAACAGTACTGGCAGCACACGGGCGAAGGAATTTCCAGTCGCCAAGCAGAGTACTTTTTCGAGCACTTCCAGGACAAGGTGGATGCTTCGGGTCGCAATGAGGCTACCTATGTTGAAGAACGCTTTGGCAGGAACTTGGATGTATCACAAGCTGCCGAAGCGAAAGTGGCACTCCGCAAACGCATCTCCCACCATATCTCTTCGCATAGCACAAACATCACGCCTGAGGACATTTATTTGTTCCCCACTGGCATGACCGCGATCTACAGTGCTCATAGAGTGTGCATGCAGACCCAAAACTCCGAGGCTCTTGGTCTCAAGTCTGTCTGTTTTGGCTTCCCGTATACCGACACCCTCAAGGTCTTGGAGAAGTGGGGCCCAGGCGTCAAATTCTACCCTCGAGGCACGCCAAATGACCTCGATGACCTCGAAAAGCTTTTGGAGGGCGGTGAGCGCATTTCGGCGTTGTTCTGCGAGTTCCCATCCAACCCACTACTGAGAACGCCCGACATTATTCGTATTCGAAAGTTGGCCGACCGATTTGACTTCATCGTAGTAGTCGATGAAACGCTCGGAAACGTATGCAACGTGGATGTGATGCCGTATGAGGACATCAGCGTCAGTTCTTTGACCAAGATCTTCAGCGGTGAGTCTAATGTTATGGGTGGCTCACTGGTGCTCAATCCTGAATGTCCCAGGTACAGTGATCTAAAAACAGCACTGGATTCCCAGTACCAAGATGCTTTCTGGGCTGAGGATGCTATCTATTTGGAGCGCAACTCCCGTGATTTTGTTGAGCGCAATAGGAAAACGAACAGGAATGCCCAGGCTGTTGTTGATCTGCTTCTTAACTCGTCTATCGTGAAAGACGTTTTCTACCCTCCTCTACAGGATACGCGGCCTAATTTTGAAGCTGTACGGGTGGAAGGTGGTGGTTATGGAGGCCTTCTCTCCATTGTATTCAAGGACCCTGCTATGGCCGTGGCGTTCTTTGACACCATCAATATTCACAAGGGCCCAAGTTTGGGCACTAACTTCACGCTGGCCTGTCCTTATACAATTATTGCGCATTACACGGAGCTAGACTACGTGGAATCCTGCGGTGTTGACCGCTATCTCGTGCGCATTAGCGTTGGGCTTGAAGAAACCGAAGATCTGCTAGCGCGGATACGCAAAGCGTTGGACCAGGCTGCGAAAGTGAGTTTAGCTGGCAACAAGGGTTTCAATGGTACCGACCCGCAAATAGTAAAGCCCGTTGACAAAGTCCACCATGCGGCGACGCGTCCCGTAGCATCGACCGTTGACAGCATCAATGAGCACAAGGTGAATGGTGTCAATGGGGTTAATGGAGTCCACAACAATCAGGTGGCTACGCCGACCCGCAGCTGATTGTAGTTATATCAGATACTTGAGTTAGAGTATTGCTATTTATGCTTGCTACTGAAAATCGCACGGTATGAAATTTTCCTGTGAGTTGTCACCCTCTTTCTATGTCAAAGTACCCATCATAAATACCCAACTCAAACAGAGGGTTGCTTCAGTCTGGCAGCTGAATATGACCCTCGAGCCACAGGCCGTAGAGACAAAGTCACCACGAACAGAAACGAGGGCAAAGTGAATACTGCGTGAATGATGATAGTTTTTCTGCGCGCTCCCAGTACTTGTACATTCGACAATATGTGAAGGGTTAGGGCTTTCATTGCTGGCTGCCTGTCATGGCGTCGCCAGTGCGCCGGAGCCAATCACGCAGCTTTGTCAGATTGGGTCCCAAGTAATAGCGCGATCGAGTCTCTCTAGTTAACTCTCCTTACAATGTTTGGTCTCATCAAGTTCCGGTCGTTCCCAACCCCTGTCTTCAAGCCGCTGTCCAACTTTATCATTGCCAGCGGCGTCGTGTTCTACGGCTTCAGCAAGCTCGCCGATTCTATGGCCGACACCGACGACTACAGAAACGATCCCCGCAACCCCAATGCCGGCAAGAAGCACTAGATCTGCTTCGAATGGCTCTGCACCCGACGAACTCAACAAAAACAACATAATAAATATACAACATAGCTAAGCTTGACTTTTCAATTACTGGGGTTTCCTTGAGCTAGCTAGCGCTCAGCAAGGCACAGTCGAGATACTCCAGCTCGGGCACAGCACCCTCTAGGGCGCCTAGCAACTTTTGTGCACGTCGAGCAATAACTTCTGTCGGCGGCTTTTCTTTTGGCGCTTCTGGTGTCGATGAGGGCTTCGCGTTCTTCAGAATTGGCTTGGGCTTCTGACTGCCAGTTGCGTCACCTTGCTCAGCATTTTCTCTCTGAGGCTCGGTCTGCGAATGCGGCTCGACGTCTCCGGTCGCCTTGTTTCCCGAGTTGGCTCCACTGGGTTCGCTCTCTCCTTCTTTCATGAACGAGTTCCACTTATTGACCACTGCCCGAGCGTCCTCAATAACTCGGGTACGCGAGGCGCCCTGTATATTTTTGGCGTAAGCCACGACGGCATCACCGTAAGACTCGGAGATCTCAAATAGATTTCTCACGATCCAGTTCTGCTTCTGTTTGCTGAACTTCCAGTTGGCCCTGTCTTCATGAAACTGCCGCAGGTAGGCCAGCTGATCTGACTCGGGGGGCGGCTTCCGCTCGGCCTTGGGAAGCTTCTGTCTCTTGGGCGGTTTCTTGGACTTATCATCAGGCTGTGCCTCGGCATTCCTCTTGATACTCTTTTCGACCGTCTTATCTGGCTTCGTCTTTGTCTTTTGCACAAGCCCGGCCCGCTTCCAAGCCGGCACCTGTTCCACGCTGCTCATGCGTCGATATTTTTTTTTTCTTTGCAAGGTTACTAACTTCTTCGCGGCTGGCTGGGAACCCTTGTAGTCGGGCTGTCCTCTAAACCTCCGAACGCACCGAGGCTGACTGTGCAGATATCCTACGAGGCGTGTAAAGTGGAGAGACGATAGAGAGAAACTTAAGCTTAATTAACGAGAAAAGAGAATACTCCTTATATGAAGAAATAGAGTGAACGAGGGAATACGAGCAGCTGCGAGTCAGGTGACCAAGATTATGGTGAGAGCTTAGTAAATAGGGGATTTACATCCTAAGGATGACCTGGGAGGGGGGCTCGCGCGACTAGCCGGGAAGATGCAGGAACCCTACTTGGCCGTGGCAGAGTGACCAGAACCCAAACTGCTGAAATAGTATTAGACTAGATACTTAGCAGTTTTTACTCTTGATATTACGCCACGAGAGCGTTGCCCTGGGTGGCCAACTGAAAATCTATTCCTACGGGTTTATACTGCAGAATGCCAGAGCTCTTCCCAGAAACCCCGAGCCCTGATGCATGCATGAGGCACTTGTCGTCAGATGTAAGAACGACCGGCATGCATCGTATCAATTTTCTCGCCAATAAACGAGCACAGGGCATGATGTCCAACCACGATACATTTTTTATCTCACGAAGGTGCGGACTTCAATTTAGGGAGCGCAGTGGCCATAGGTCTACTTCGGAGATTCCCGAGTATCGAGTAAGCATTCCTGCGGCCGGGCTGCATGCACCGCAGCCTATGCACCCTTTATCTGCCCGCGACCAGGCTGCCGAATCGAAATTTCAGACGTCGCACATGGCCAAGCACGTATCGCAAATAGAGTTTGAAGAAGCTACAAGCCAGTACGTGGAGCTCGCTAGTGAGCGCCTGGGGGGGCAGGTAGTCTTGTTCAGCGACGAGTGGTTCGCAGCTGCCTCCAACCTTATCAGGGCAGAGCCGCCTGTCGTCGAGGTGCGGTTCGTCCCCACTGGCCGGTGGTATGATGGATGGGAGACTCGCCGCCACAATCCCGAGCCCAGTGATTGGGCCGTCATCAAGCTTGGTGTTTCCTCAGCCAATTTAATTGGCTGTGAGGTCAACACAGCTTTCTTCAACGGCAATCATGCCCCTGCTATCTCACTTGAGGGTACCTACTTGGAGACGGGAGATGAAGTATCCACTGCCAAATGGGAAGAGATAATCCCCGAATTTGAATGCGGGCCGTCACAACGCCACTTTTTCCTGCGCGATAAGCTCACGACAAAGGGATACTCGCATGTCCGGCTGCATATGTATCCTGACGGCGGTATTGCTCGTTTTCGCGCTTGGGGCAGACCAAACCCAGTCTTTGCCGAAGACAAGAGCCAAGTGTTTGACCTGGCAAGCATCGCTAACGGAGGTGTATGCGTCGCTTGTTCCGATCAGCACTTTTCATCTGCGGACAATCTGCTGCTCCCGGGACGTGGGATGGACATGAGCGACGGCTGGGAGACCGCCCGTTCGCGGGCTAAGGGCCACACAGACTGGGCGGTCATTAAACTCGGTGCGCCGGCGTATCTTGATAGCATTGTGGTGGACACAGCATTTTTCTTTGGCAACTTTCCGCAGTCCGTGCGCATTGAGGCCCTCAGCGCGCCCGGCCAGCAAGACAAGGTAGACCCGGCATGTTCTGACTGGCAGGTTGTCGTTTCTGATCAGAAAGCAAGTGCCAATAAAGAACATACATTCGAGAAGGAGTCAATCGCAGACCATTCTGAGCCGGTAACGCATGTAAAGCTGGTCATGATCCCCGATGGAGGGGTCAAGCGGTTTCGTGTCTTTGGCCGCCGGGCATGAATCTGACTACGAGCTGAAACAACGGAAATGTCAAGCATTGACAGGATTTCGACTTTTGGCTTTAGTTACATAAAAAAGCTCAATGGCCATGTAATCTGCTGCATTTTGTACCATGTTGTATTATCTGTGCCAAGCAATCAGTAAGTATAGCCATTTGGCATAGGTGCTAAATTACTCAAAAGTTAGGCATGCATCCCTTCTCGAAATTCGAAAGCAAATCTGACACAAGGATCCTTAATCTTGCGCACTTCTTTTCACCATCCTCGACGAGTCGAGGTACAAGCTACCTTGGGCCCGTAATCACAACCTCGCAGGACCCCGGCTTATTCACTAAGCAACATGCAATCTACGCGGGTGCGGGAAACCCTGGAGCAGTTCAACAATTTCGATGCAGATTTGAGATTTATGGCGCTAAGTGATGTCCAGGATCTTACAGCCGTCGATGATGACAGTATTCAGGTCAGTCCTCGTGAGTATGAGGAGATCAAAGATGGTGTTGTGAAGCTTCTGGAGGATCAAGTCGCTGAAGTACAGAGCCAGGCGGTTAAAACACTAGGACCACTGCTTCAACACCTGAGCGACTCTTCTACTGAAGCAGTCATCAATAGTGCGCTTGATCTTAAAGGAACTGAGGTGCGAGACCTAGCTCTTCGGGCAATTCTCGAAAATGTGACTAGATCATTGAAAGTGGACAGGTACCTTGTCAATAATATCCTTCCTTTGATTGCGAAGACATCTAACGAGCCCTCATTCGAGAGTCTCAGCGTGTTTCATACGCTCGTAGAGCGGTATGCTGTGGCATTCACTTATGAACAAGTCGGCGAGGCACTAAATTTGGCTGAGATGTTGACTGCTTCGCCCCGCCATTTAATTTCTAGGAAGGCCTCCAACATTGTTGTGATGCTGGCTTCAAATTTAAAGGATGAACAATGGGCGGGCCTGTTCAGGTACCTAAACACTGTACTTGATTCGGATTCGACACAGGATTCAGCGCGGATAGCGGCCCTTCTTGTTACTGGAGGTCTAGCCGACGCCCTCCCTAAGAACGCACGTATTCCAGAGAAGGTTTTGAAACTTGCACTTCCTGAATCTGAAGAGAAGATTGAAGAGGCTGAAGCGGCGCTTGGTGCTCTGGCCGAACTGACGCGCGCCCCTAGGTCCAAATTGGATGTCAAGAATGCCAGCTCTGTTGCATTGGACGGGTTGAGATACAATCCGAATTATGTCGACGGAGTTATGGATGAGGATGAGCCTTTGGACGCTGAAGATTCAGATTTTGAAATGTCGGACGCGAGCGATTACGATGCAGATGATGATTCGTGGAAAAT
Source organism: Wickerhamiella qilinensis (assembly GCA_030556915.1). Classification (NCBI taxonomy): domain Eukaryota; kingdom Fungi; phylum Ascomycota; class Dipodascomycetes; order Dipodascales; family Trichomonascaceae; genus Wickerhamiella; species Wickerhamiella qilinensis. Next base: position 261,938 of record JAKTUW010000001.1, read on the forward strand.
TCGAAAAGAAGCGGCAAAGTTGACTCGTGCAATCCTGGAAGTCTACCCATTGGATCATTTTGCCACTGAGATCGTTTTTGGGCTTATAACTGCGTTGACAACTGAGAAAAATCTAGTCACCAAGCAGGAGATTTTGAGGTCGCTGGCGGTTTCGGCTCGCAGGAGCGCTACGTCTCCAGTTTTCGGGCACACTAAAGATATCATCAAAACAGCCATTACGGATGATGCGACTGCTGAATTCCTAATCCTTCTTCGGGCTATGCTAGAGACCGGGCCCTCCGGTTTCTCAGAGGTTGTGGATAAAATTGTTTCCATTTCGGATGCTAGAGTACGGCGGCATAGAGGAAAACAATTTGAGGAGGTGCTCAAGTTACTTACGGCACTAGTGGCGAATGATGCTTTATTTGCTGCGGTGAAGCGGGCTGACCTTCTTAATAGGATTTCGGACCTCTGTGTTCAGGGGCTGCTCAGTAGCCAATACTCCATCGAAAGCGCTGCCTTACAGCTCGCCCGCAAACTAAGAGACAGGGCCTCGCTGGAAGCAGTACTCAAAGTTGCATTGGAGGGCAAAAGTATCACAATAAAAGCGATGGCCATTAAGGCGGCGGGTGAACTCATGAGTGTTACGGGCGTGGCCGAGCCAAATGTTTTGTCTCGTGGCGTGGAGCAATTTCTCAAAATTCTGCAAGTCGATCCTGAACTGAGAATAACCGTTCTTCAGACTTTGGTCGATCTGTTGGAAGTTCACAAGGTTCCAGAGCAGGTCGCCCTGGATGGAATTGCAGTAATTAGGCCTCTTTTGAGCATTCAAGGTCGAACTACGCGCATTACAGTGGTTCGTGCTTTGACTGTGCTCGTGGAAAGTGCGCAGTCTTACAAACACGAATTCACTAAGATGATTCTCAAATTTGATGATGACCCTGAGACATTTGATATCAAGTCTTTGGCGCTGGCGGCAGTTCCCCAAGAAGAGGGCGTGGTTGAATTTGCACTGACTGCGGCTCGTAAAGCAGATGCTGACTCGGTTGCAGTAGCGGGTATCCATTTGCATCCGGATCTTCCACCAAAATTGAGCAACTCCTCATCTCTAGTTACTCTCTTTGGCTCGTTAGCGAAGCATGGCTCCAAATCTGAGAATTTAGCTCTTGTTTCTGCACTTGAGAAAGCATCTCGCAATACAACATTTTGGGCCGAAATCGTCGCCGAAGTCATGGTAAAAGCAGATCTACCTGTTTCTAAGAACGAATCTTGGTCCGAATGGAGGGCTCTTCTTTCAATTTTTCTGGCTGCACGCGGTAAGGTGCTGGAAACTCCGCAAAGGCTAGATGAACAAGCAAAGGCCACAGCTGCAATTTCACCTTTTATCAACGGGTGTGCTCTTGGCTCGGTTGCCTCCGTCACTGGCGACTTTCGGTATATTCTCGAGCATTTTGATACAACCAGGTTACAGTACTGGCTCAGTGCTCTCCAGGCGGCAATTGTTCTTTTACCGCACGACGCTCTGGTTGGTGCGGCGCACGATCTCAAGCAGGTCACTGATTCAATTCACTCTGCAGTGTCGGGGATGACAAGATCAGATGCTCCCGAAGTTTTATTGACGGGCCGTGTTCTAGGTGCTCTTCACGTGGCTCTAGCGAGCGATGAGGCTTCCACGACCACCTACCAGGGACATTGCGGTGCCTGGTCAGGAACATTCGCTGGACTTGAAGCTGCTAAATTTGCATTCAGCAATAAGGAACAAGGGAGGCGAGATTCGGAAATTATGGAGATTCTCGAGTTTTATGCTAGTGCACATGGTGAGAGTGACCGTGATCGCGAAATGAAGCTTTCAGCCCTCAATGCTGTCACTTGGGTTCTTCAAAGCGAGCCAGAAGCGATTCCAAAACTGCTTGAAAGATTCCTGCCACTGGTCTTTGCGGATACTATGATTGACAAGGAGCGTGTCAGGTTTCTCCAGGTTGGACCATTCAAACATAAAATTGACGACGGACTCCCTCTTCGAAAATCGTCCTACGATGCTCTGTACACCATACTGTCGAACGCAGGAGAAGAATTCGGCCCAAGAGATAGATTCACCCACGATCTGCTTAACCATGCAATTGGTGGCCTAGAGGATGACCATGAAATCAGCATCATATGCTGCCTTCTTCTTAGCCTGTTGTCCGATTCTGCGATTGAGCTTCTTGCCACAAGAGTGGCGGACATCAAAGAAAAATTCAATGAAATATTGTCGGTCAAAATGAAGGAGAATAGCGTTAAGCAGGAGCACGATCAACGAACGGCCATCACGCGATCAATTGCGAATACCGCTGGTAAAATCAAAAAAGAGCTAGCTCTACATCACTTCTCTAGTACGGATCTTAATGCATTCCTTGGTGACAGGCAAGAAGTTTAACCTTTCTCACTTCCCTCGTAATGCGTAGATATGCTACCAATAGCTTTGTAAATCTTGAATATATAACGACATGATACCATGAAAGCAAAACAGAATACATATATGTAAAACGCATCAGAGACCGATGTGCTATACTCAGAGTCTTGTTTCCAGGCTCTCAAGGAACACCGCCGACACGGGCCACGTCATGGCCCGCCGCATAATTGAATGGACAAGTCGGATTGACAGGTGTGCTAACGATTCCGAAGGTTCGTTGTCAAAGACGCCCCCAGTTAAGCCAGTCTCGCTCTCTTGTACTCTTGTGAATATTTTATGGGCGCGCATCAGTAACTCATGGTGCTTTTCTGTGGGCTGAGGGAGTGATTCAATGACCTCAAGGGCCTCGTAAAGAGCATGGCTGCAGTTGAATAAAGAAGCAAGGGTAGTAAAAAAGAGTCTGCCAGTCTTTTTGACTTGTTTTTCTGCAAGCATTATGATATCCAAAGTTTGCAAACTTGCGTCTACGAGAGCTTCAGGGTGTGAGTGCTTTAGTTGATCGAAATACTGGTTCATACCCACGAAATCGCGATTCCAGAAGTGAACAAGGCCAGGAGAAACATCCAAATACATCCGGAGCTTTATAAGTGCTCTTCTTGAAATACATTCTTCAAGTAGAGGCGAGCTCTCGATAGACGCTAGAGGAAAGCGGGCAAATGACTGTTCCCACGCTCTCATAGCAATTCTTATAATCGCGGGAGTTGAAGGATTGGTTTCTACCTCAGGGAACCTATGCAAAATGACGCCAAGGAGTGAATACATGACGCCAGGAGGTACACGTTCTACCAGGGGCTTACCGGACAGGATAAACTTCGAGCACAATTTGAAATCCGGACCACTGATGAGCCTATCAGGATCGTTCTCAAAATGGAGGCTCTGGGCTAGTGCCCACCACTTCTCAGGGGTTTGAGCTTCCCAAAGATCCTCATCACAAGGGCTTCCGCAATTTAGCATATCCTCTAAACCATTCAAGTCCTCGCTAATAGGGCCCACCAGAACGTGAACTCCTAATAACATACGATGAAAGCCATGGACTGTTCTGATACGTGTCTGGCAATCGATAAAGTACTGCCACCTCTCAGGAATAGAAGCGGCAGCCCAGTTGATGGGAGGGAGTACTTCTTGAGGAGGAACATTCAATCGGGCATTGCTCACCAAAGGGATAACACTGCGCAGAATAGGCGCAGTGGTATGATTCTCATCCTTCTTATCGCTTGTCATGCCATAATATGCAGCCAACACTGCCGCTTGTATCTGCCATATTGGAGGACTAGCGTGGCTTGAATTGCTGATGTTTTGGTCAAAATCTGGAGAGCCATTGAGAACGTCAATTGCAATACTTCGAATGCGGATAGCAGCAGATGATTCAGAGAGAAATAGGGCACCAACAGCAGCCATACCCAATATAAGCCCCAAATTTTCTGGGTTAGATGTTACCGTGCGGTGAACGAAGTTGAGACGACGTCCCGTACTCTGGTGATAAGAAGCAACGTACCGGCGAAGTTGCTGGTCACTCGGCAACCGCCAATGAGCCCTTTCGTAGTCCGTCGGAAAAGGTATGCCAACGGTATTATTGAGTGCCGACAAATCCTTCCTACTTTCGCTGTTACCGAGAGATTTAGCAGGCACGAAAGACCCATCGGTATAAAGCCCGCTACCAGATAAACCCGGAACACGACTCATAGCATCATACAAACTTCTCTCGACAACAGAATTGCTGTGAGCCTCCGGCGGTCCATACAATCTTGAGTAATCTGCGCCTTCAAACAACGGTGCTCCAGTGTTTCCATGCATCCAATCGTCTAATGTGTGCTCCGGTTGGTTCAAGTCAAATGCTGGTTCATCTGTAGAAGTGAACTCCCCGAGTGGATCCATACCACTACTACTTGTAGCGCTTGACTCTGGGGCATCCATGTCAAGAAACGTGTTCATGAAATCCTCCTTCTTCGATCCATGGTCCAGGTAAAGCTCGTCGTCATGCTGAATCTCACCCTTGCTTGCGAGTGAGAGAGCGGGGTTCACGTGCATCTGCTGCTTGCTAACCCTGCGCTGTTGAGAAACAAAATTCCGCGTGTACATGCTGTTGTTACTCTCAGGAGGTGAAATTGTGTATCCAGAGCCAACCGAATTCGGCGCGTATCCCATGGGGGAGTCCCAGTTAGATACTGAAGCCACGGACGGAATTGAGTAAACAGGCGAATCCTGGTATTCTTGGCTAGGTGGTTCACCAGCCAACGACATTGATCGGTGTTTGCTAGTTGCTAGCGCTGCCGCGCCAAGACCCTCCCTTATAAGTAATGAGCCGGGCATACTCATACCGAAGTGTGATCCCGGCGTACCCATAGAAAGCCCATGTGTAGAATGGGACGGTGTTCCAAATTCCGGTGTGTTTTCAAAAGAAGAATCGTGTGAGCCACTACGAAGCAGCTGTGGGTTTATTGTGGTGCATTCTTCGGTTGCCGACGACCCATATTGAGGGCCCGCGTATGTGTGAGAATTCACGCGCACTGCTCCCGGCCTGTCACTCTGGCGCCCGCTTCGTGAGAAACTGAAGTCTAAAAAACCCGGATCATCAAAATTGTCTGTAGCGTAGGACTGGGGCGTGGCAAATTGTACGTCTCCAGCGCCTGGAGCAGGGGTATGCTCATTGTTTAACAGGATACTATCCTTTGTACCTAACCCGCTATTCTGTCCCACATTCGTATAACGGGGGTTAACACCATTGGAAAACGAGGCAGCTCGTGATTCCCGAGTGACCGCTCGGTATGGCGGGGCCGCCGAACGCAATGGATCAAACTCGCTTTCTAATGGGTTCAATGGAAGCATGTGGGGAACAGAGCCATCAAAACCATTAGGATGTGTGTGCGGAGATGAGATGGACCGCGCCCGACGGGGACTTTGCTTGGAGCCCTGCGTTATCACGGCTTGACTTTGGGAGCCACGTCTCACGGTACTACTGAGACCGGACGTTACCGGGGAGGAAGCGCCAGGCACAGAGGAGAGTTTTTTTGAGTCTTGCTCACCAGTATCATCAAACTTTGGTGGCGAAAAAGATGCATGTAGTTTTTGTTTATGCCTCAACAGAAGGTCTCTTCGAGCGAAGCTGCGCTCGCAGACAGGGCACTGGAAAGGCTTCTCTTTTGTATGCGAGCGCTCGTGGCGTTTTAAATGTTCCATGCGGGCGAACGATCGGGTGCATGTTGTACAGATATATGGCCTAGGCTTGTCAGTCTTGATGAGCACCGACTTTGGCGGAATAGGCTCCGTGGGCCGCGCGGACTGTGTTTGCATGGCTCGCCGGCTCTCAATATGCGAATATAAGTACAAGAGGAGCAGGAAGCTGGGTCACAAAACCCAAATACTTCGTTAAGAATTCAGTAGGCCCAACGGACGGTCTGGTCTCACTTTTGAGGTTCACAAAGAGGCACGAACCAAAGTGTGCCCAAAGTAGCGGCTTGGCAAATAAATTAATCGTGTTCGGTGTCAACCGAGCCAAAGATCAGTATATTATCTTCGGCCAGTCTGCTCTTAATGGCCTGGGCAAGTCTCGTAGGCCGCGTAACCAAACCTACGGCAGGCTCGAAAAGCTCAGCCCTCTTGCAACCAGAGCTCGGTGGCAGTCACAAGAATAAGTCGCGGCCAGGTTTCCCTGCTGACTGAACTTTATCAGACACGTTCCAGAGCAACTGAGCACACGACCAGAAAAAGAGTAGTCCGCGAAAGGTCGGGAAACCAACGGCGGGTGAAACTAGTTTGGACAATCGAGCAGGCGTAGAACTGGTTAAAGCGCTCCCTTGAACGATAAGAAACTACTGGTGGTCTCGCTGATTTGGTGCATGCTGGACGCAGCCCTTGCCCTGCGCGCTGTCATGCCGCTCACATCAGCTTTTTCCTGCAAATGCAAGGTGCAGAGAATAGACACAGGAGCGTCAGCGGCACAGCCTGCCGACGCTCAGGGAACCTCTGTGGGACCGCCACATTTGCCCGTACCGGAGGAAATATCGGATATCCGATTCCCACCATGGCCACACCATGCTGCTTCCATCTACGTAGCTGTAAAGACTTTTTTTGGCCTATTTCAATTACGGGGCAACTGCTAAGTAGCTCGACAATTCTTACCACTTTTGTTTGCGTGGGCCTTTCGTACATGACTCTGTTTCGGGCGCCCCATGTGCCCCCCTGTTGACTCTGCCGCTCTCCTTGCCCATGCGGCATGGCAAAAAGAAGCCCTCGCCCGCGTCCGAAACCGATCCCCGAGCCGAAGCCGACCAGCATGATGACTCGCCAGCTGCGATATGCTCGCCTGCGCGTGGAGCAAATTTATCTGCAACCAATCAATTTCGCGGTAGGAACCTGGGGAAGCAGGGTTCTCCCTTGTGATGCGAGCTGACGGGCTTTGCAGAGAAGTGCCCAAGATGTCAATCAGGAATCCTTGCTAGCAACTTGCACTCGCGCGCAACCGCCTAGATCCGCTCGACACTCAACGCCGTGGCACAGTATGAAGCACAGCCCCTGCATCTCTCTGGAAGAACCCACGGCTTGGCTGCCCGGGCACATCGCAGTGCATGCATGGCGCCCGGTTCACCCCTGTACCCCAGGATTACGGTTAGGTTTTACGGTTAGGGATTGGGGCCCTGCGTCCTCCAAGATCTCTAGCCACCCTCTACCGCCTCAAAGCTCACAGTGACGCTGGCCGCGGCCACGGCACAAAAATCTGCACTCTCGCTTGTCTATTGAGTACAATGGCAATCCGGGAAGTTGGGAAGATGAATTAGATCTCCTGGCTGTTGCTCAGGCTCGGTACACGCTGCACTTGGCGGTCGCTGCACTGCCTGCATGCAGCGGGAAGCATTCCGTGAATAGTAACGCCACTGTGCATGGAGGTTCCGGCTGGGGTACATGGACATCTGCTCCGCTGACAAAAGACAGGCGGGTCATTTTTATGCTTATCGTACTGGCTGGGTGGGACTGAGGCTGCGGCGTGCGCTCAAAAATTACTTTCCATACATTGTAACCTTGAGAGACGCTCTAATGCTAGGTTCGGCTCCAGTGGAGCATTTCTAAACACATATCCTCAAAAACGTCGCCCTAGCAGCGCAGCCTAGCCCTAACGATCAGCAGCTCTTGCTCCAATAGATGCAGCACGGATAACAAATCAGCATGCTTGTAGCCAGCGAAGATCATTCGTATGCACCTGCGCCCTGCAAAGGTGCCCGATTCCCAACGACCCCTATGTTTACTTGTCGCACATTGCCACATGGGATTGCTGTTATCTGATGGCGTGCTGCGAGGTGCACGGACGTTCCGCGGCCCCAGTACTTGTCAATGATCTGTTTGTTAACAATTCGGTGTATCAAAGCTTGTTGCTTCCCCTTCCTGCACTAGGAAAACCCCTGTTACGCGCCTATGTTCCTGAAGTTGAATTCTGGCAATTGCCATGTTCCTGCTTATGAACTCCATGTATACAGCCGTTGCGGCAAGTATGGTTTACTGGTAGCCAGCTCATCAGCCTGCAGGAGACTACTTCACTCTGCTGGCTTGCATGCTTGGCGCGGCTGGCTACCACCGATTCCTGCTAAAAATAGAGTTGGATGCCAATTTATTGCAAGGCGGAGACGACTGGTAAATGGCCTGACTGCAAGCCTCTTTCGCCAAAAATGCACCTAAAGGCCTTTAGCACAGCAATTTTGCTTGTGGACCGGCAGTTTTTGAGTTAGTAGTTGATGGGACAGGGCAATGAACATCAGTCCCACAGCGTCATAAATGAGCTATAATGAGTGTGAGAGTTAGTACAGCATGATTATTACACATAGGCTTTTTTGAGAAGGTTTCTGCGTATCTTGTCCATACAGTGTTACTATCACATTCTCGCCACCATCACACGAGTTTTAAAAGGAAAGTGGGGTCACCCTGCATTATGCGTCAGGTGCACCAGGCATATCGTCCAGTGATAGTTTTTCCGGAGCGCAGGCATTGTCCTTGCCTGCCTAGGTTGCTCCAGTAACTCCGTCTGGAAAACTCTGTAAAAACAAGGTCCAGCCCATGTAACTGCGCGACTCTCAAGACACTCGAAAGCTGTAGTGATTATGACTCTAGAGATTCGCCCTACCAGTTCAGCGACCCAACAAATGCAAGTCAACTAACATAAGCATATGCATCATAAGGTAGTTTTTCCGAAAGCGTAACCACCCACCTATGCGGCTTGTATGGGAGTCTTAATCGCCCTGAATTAATGAGTTATCGTGCCAGGCGGCATTATCACTAGCCCAGTGGGCAAGGATCAGACGCACGCGCGCCGTATGTTGGATCGCCAATCGTATACGAAGGCAGGCTAACTAGGGACACTTGCGAACGGTATTAAAACGAGGCTGTGTGATTGTAGTGAACGATGCTCCAGAGAGCTTTGAACTTGCGAGCTTGCCGGAGCTCTCAAACTATACCCCCTAACCGGCACCCCGAATTAATATTCTGAGGACGGGTGATGAGCAAAAATGAATAGCTTTCAGCAGAACGCAAGGCTAGACTGGGATTCAAAACAAATGCAGCACTGAAATAGTTCAGGGGGAAAAACCAACGAGTAGCTAGGCCCTGGCCCTTTATGTTTGGTATAGATGTTCTATGATAATTCTTGTTCGTAATTCGTTCTGAACTCTCAAATCATGTCTGAGCCAGGCCAAGGGAGCCTTATCATCCTACATGTGTTGCTATGTAGATACGAACTTTCAATTTCGGTATCACTCAAGTCGGCAATAGTTTAGTGGCTAGAATTTCCGCCTGTCATATAGCACGCGGGGGACCGGGGTTCAATTCCCCGTTGCCGAGTTTTTTTTTGTTGCCTACGTTGCCTACCAATGCGAACCGAACACGTAAGCAGGGTCGTAGTTAACAGATTTGCGTCCAATAATATTCTTACCGATCGACTTCCTAGACAAACTGCACCTGGCCGGCTCGCACGTCCTGCCGCTTCTCCTTCAGCGCTGTTTTAGTGGCGAAGATAGGAGCGTCTTGTTATTTGCGAGTCGATGTGATGCCCCTCTGTAGTGATTAAGGAAGCCTAGATCGAAGCCTGGCTTGTTAAGAACCCGCCGTGAAGCTTGTTCACGTTGAGGTGTCAGAGACGTCACACATATCCAAAAGGCTGTTAAATTTTTTGAGTTTTTAATAGGTAAAAATAAGTGCTAACTCTGAAAACGACGCGCGTCTACATTGTTTTACTCCCGTCACCTTTCAAGGCTACGCTCCAGAGATGCGTTGGGGTCATTCTCAAAGCCATCTTTGTTTGGGGCGAAGCCTTGTTCCTCAATTTCAGCACTAGGTGCATTCACGCTAGGAGATTCTTCTTCAACTCCGATAGTCCTTGTAGCCTCCAGGTCGTCCATTTCTGGGAAGAACAGATTAGCGAGCATGCCCACGATGCCAACAATTGCCGTCGGGCTCTTAACAACGATCTGAATAGCGGACACAAAACCTTTTTTGCCCGAGTTATTACCATCGTAGGTGATAACACGGTCGAACCAAGTGGGCACTAGAAGCGAAGACAACGCCCACATCAAGCTAACAGTGAGAACGATACGGTCGCGACGAGTGAACTTGATTCTCGAAATGATACGGATTCCTGAGACCGCGACCGATGTGAACAGGAAAGTTGTCATTCCTCCAATAACTGGGGTTGGAATTGCTACAATGGCAGCACTAAATTTACCCACCACGCCCATAATGAGAAATGTGAGGCATGCAAAGTATCCCGTATACCGAGATGCTACTTGAGTCATGGCAATAACACCATTATTCTCAGCATACGATGAAAAAGGTAGTAATGTTGCCAGACCGGCGAAGATAGAGGCCAAGCCACCTGCAAGGATACCACCCTGTATACGAGACTCGAAGACCTGACCATGAACGGGCAGACGCGAGACATCACTGGTAGCCGTCACGTCGCCAATAATCTCCATTACAGTGACCAAGTAAACGGCCAGGAGAGGGAGTACGATAGGACCGTACAGCTTCAGTGGAAAAGTCTTCAGCCATAGAAATTGTCCAGCGGGAGAGGCATCAATTGTGGCATGTTGGAAATATCCCGTGGCGGCGGCAACGATACACCCGATCAAAATACCGATGACAACTGAGCAAGATTTCATGATTGGAGCCCCCCATCGATCGCAAATACAAATAGTGACGAAGACAACGAACCCCAGTCCGATAAATTGACCTGAGCCCCAGGGATGACTGTGAGCAGCATCGGACATCTGGCAATCCTGCCCCGTGCTCATGCAACCCGCGCCACCGGCCCAGTCCGTCATGCCAGAGCTCACCAGAGAAATACCAATACTTAAAACGACAGGGCCGTTCACAATTGGCGGGAAGAGTTTGAGAAGGATCTTCTGTGGTATCACTGAGAAAAGAACCATGAGCAAGGCGCAGAGACATGAGGTTGCTAAAAAGGCGCCATATGCTTCCGGGCAAGGCAAATGCTGTCCGTTGGAGTCTACGGGGCAATATCCCTTGTCGTACATGAAACCGATTGATGTCGAAAACACAGGGATTGTCGTAAAACTCACGCCCAAGATGCAGACTAGACCCGAACCGATGTAGTAATTCGTGAAAGGAATACGGAGTCGCATCACCTGAATCAGGGTCGCTACCGCAGCACCAATATAGCTTGCTGAGACAAGGTACGAGATATCACTTTTGGGAAGGTTCGCCATTCCACCTACCAGCAAGGCCGGCACCATTAAACCACCCATAGCCACAAAGGCATGTTGCATGCCCAGAAGAGCAGCCAGCAAAATGGGCATTTTAGACTCAAGGCCGAAAAAAATAGGCGGCTTCGATCCAGCACCGAAAATTGGCCAGTTCGGACGGAACAGATAGCTATAGTCTACGCGCCCATCTCCTAAAAGGCCATCTCTGCTAAAGAATCGGTACTTGAAGCTTTCAAATTTCGAAGCTGCCTTTTCGTTAAAAGTTTTATTGGGGCCGGTAGACCCAGGAGCTGGGAGATGACCTGGGGCAAACTCCGGGTCTTGTTCCGTATTCAACATTTGCAGGCTACTGCCCCTTGGGTCCGGCGATAGGGAGGATTTGGAAAGAGATCACGTATTTGAAGACCAGTGATTTCGTATATGCGGCTGGCTGTCTGTCTGCCTGTGCGAGATTATGCAATTCTTCCTTAGCCGTGCAGGCAGCTGAGCTAAGTAGTGCGTAAAGAAACAAGTTTTCTATTCCGAATCTGGCAACGTCCTCAAAACTCTGTGTAGGAACACAGCAAGTAAACGTGATATCCGTGGCATGGGATGCAGAATTGCAAGGACCTCTAGTTTTCTAGAAATACGCTAGTGAGGTGTTCGGGCCAATCCAGCCGTGCATGCCCTCGATGCAAGGTTGGGGTCGGCAGAAGCCCTGTGACACGCCAACGTTGGTCTAGGCCCCTAGCGTAATTTCGCACCGTAGGCTTGGCGCCCTTACCGAAGCTCAGCAACACAGCAGAAAGTAAGTTTTCAGTGTGTTGCATCGGCTAAATTGAGCAAAGCCAAAAAAAGTGGATGATTCTGTGTATTACCTCGCGGTACACTTGTTCCTGGCCGAAAGACTAGAGGATCTTTGTGGCACTGGTTTTCCTGCAGGCCCCTCATGCGTTGCTGGCGATAAGCGGCGATCTCCGGAACCGGAGACTGTTTGAATTTCTGCGAAGGGAGACAATTGCGGATACAAATTGAGCAATTTCTTGGTTTAGTACAAATTTTCACTCGGTTGAGTAGGTTTTTCCGAGTCTCCTTGAAAAAAATCAGCCTTCTAACTCAACTCTTGAAGTCGAGCTACGTATACAAGCTCGCTGGATCTTCATTGTGCCTTGCATTATCAACTATGAGATCTACGTATCAGGTCCCTCCGCGGAAGTCTTACAAACCATCTTCTTAGCCCTGTGGTGTCCGGTGGGTGTAGCGACCCTGGGGTATCACCACGTTGGGCATGCATGCACAGAGTGTACAAGCGCGCGTGCAGATAAATTACAAGATTGTCTGGTTTATGATACATTGTATGAGCCACTCACGGGAATATACAATTGTCTCATCATGAACCCTGTACCGAGTCAGACGCATGCGCAGCCCTTGGGACGACCTACTTAACCCAACTGCCTCTTTATCGGCGGCCAGCAGGATTGAGCCCTTAGGCACTTGTCGCTTATGCTCCACTAATTTCGGCCGATGAGATGTCACGAGTATCAGCAACTGCTGAAGCGACTCTGTACTTCGCAGATTGCCTAATAAATAAATAGGAGCCGCCACTGCACCCAGTAATAGACGACGGTGAACAAATTGCTCTTGCAAAGAGCGACCCGCCTCCCAATATCGGATGAAATCAGAGGTATCGAGCGACCTAGGCGCATTGAGAGACGAAGAGTCTCCTGCAGCCAGGACAAAGTCGCGAAAATCCTCTGGGAAGGCCCCAGTATCCACTGCCGTTCGAATAAACTCAAATGATAGGCACGGCCAGCCCAGTGCGATTGCCTCAAGGTATTTAGCAGTTTTGGATGGTTTTGGAGCTATGACAGCCCCAAAAGCAAAACATTTCTCCAGCTTCCAGCTGGCTGTCATAGACTTGTAGTCAAAGTCGAGAACATCCGCTGCACCATTGTGAAGAACGCGTCCACCGCAGGTTTCGATCAGGTTTCCAAGCCGCCCGACCTCTTCGTCGCTGGCGTCTTGATTTCCTGCCGTGATAGCAAACACGCATTTGGCGAATAGGTCGCGGTTGCCCGAACGAATACTAGGCTGTCTCATGCTATTGTCTCGGGCGCGTTTGGCAGGATACTCGGGTTGGTCATTCAACTCGGCTTGAGGCGCCGCCCGCTTTATCTTGATGTGGTTCAAAAGGTCAAGGCGTTCAGGCGATTTCCAATCTTTGAAAACCTTGTTTGTCAGGTGGATGCCCTTCAACGGGACCACAAGATTTGCCGTGTTTTTTCTATCGGAACCTGCAGAGGGTTTAGTGAGCACCGCAGTGTCGTACCCAGATATCGTGACAAACCGAGAATTGGGTCCCTTATACAGAAGCTCCACGATATTGTATACTCCATGCTTTTTATAATTCACCCTGTCGCCCACGGAGAACTCAAAAGGATACAGCTGGCCAAATTGTGCTGTATCCCATTCATCACCGTCGAAAACAATGGTAACAGTTGACTTGGGCTTCTCCCAGAGCGCCCCAAGTTCGTCAGCAGTGGCTCGGATATAGGCAGGATAATAAGAATTGTTCCATTTGGCGAGTCGGCAGAGACTGGCTGCAAGACCAACTTCCTTACCGTTCTCATCGCCAGACTCGTCGTCAGAAGAGCCCATCAAGTTTTCACTATCAGGAGTGGGAGTGGGTTCTGCCGTAGTGTGCAATGAGTGGGCTCGACGTGCACTCTCAGGCTCGGTCAACACGTGTCCGTCTTTTTTCTGGCGCAGAACAGGTGTGAACGTGCCACTACGGCTGGCCGGCCCACGATCGCGCACGGGAGTCTCCTCCACAAACCAGTCTCGGGGCCAAACAGATGCTTTGGATGTTTTCTGGTCAGTTGCCTCGGTGTAATCCGATAGCTCACCAGGAGAGAGCCGGCCATTGGGTTTGGTGGCTAGCGGAGTGCCCAACACCTGGATCGGGTCATCTGAGCGGTCCTCGATAGCGTCGCCATCGCCTGTGGCACGATCAGGTGCCTCCGCACTAAATTCGTTGGATAGTCTGCTTGTCGAGTCATTCTCATGGGAAAAGAGCGCTCGTCGCATATTGAACAGCCGCCGGGCCATAGACGGGTCAACCCGAGCCACAGGCTGGGTATTCGGCTGCTGCTGAGAGTAGGGCGTTTGGGCAGGCGTGTTACTTTGCTGCGTGGCTCCGTCGTCCGAGTATTCTGAGCTATCGTCTGCGGAGCTCGGTAAAGTTAGCTGTGATTGCGGAAGCTTTTCTTGAGCGTTCCCGAACCCGTCAGGCTGCTCCGACTGAGGGGCCGTAGCATCGGCTGTTTGTGCATGCCTGCGCCGGATCGTTGGCAACTGTTGTGGCGATGTCTGGGTTGGGCTTGCTTGCGTTTGCAAAAATTCCGAGGAGGCGTCAATGACAGGGTCGCGCGGCTCCTCGGACTCCTCCATGCTGAGGTGCTCGACGACAGCGCTGAGTTTGCGCGGTACACTCAAAACGCGCGTACCCAATTGCGCCTGAGAACGTTGGGAAGATACGGGAGAGCCGCCAAGCGTTTTGTGGGCACGCATCGAGCGGACGTTCGGTGGCTTCCGACTGGACATGTCCCCCCTAGCTTGTCGCAACAGGGCTAGTGCGCAGTCCGTCTGGGATGTCAGCTGGGTAGCCGAGCTTCGCGTGCTCACGTATATACATAGGCGTCGCCGGCGGCCCACAGGCAGCCGGCATGCAAGCTCTACATGCAAAGACAGCCTAACTTTTATTATTGGGTCCACACCAAGCTTAAATGTTGATACGTTTTAATGCCAGTTCGCGTATATGCTTCATCTATTCCATAGGGTCGTAGGTCTGGCCATCGAGCTCGCCGTTACGAACAATGGTGATCATGCGAGCCATGTCGTTAACTGCCGCAATAAGCGTGCGGCGCTCGAATCCAAGGTGCTCGAAAAACGGCTTGCCGTCAACGTCGGGGAGCTCACGTCCAAGCTCTTTGGCTGCCCACAGCAGGCCTGCTGCTGCAATGGTAGGTGACGGGTACGCCATGCTAAGAATGGTTCGACAGGAATCGTTGATAAAGTTTGTCGACAGCTGTCCAAGCGGGTCAGGGTCGCCCACTTTACTCGCGCGAATGTACTTGCCTAGGGCCTGGTAGGGAGAGGGAACCTCGAAATCAAAGTAGAGGGCCTCGAGGACTAGCTCCTCATTGTACATGATCGAGTCGACCCATTTGCTCAACTCCTTAGAGTTCTCATCGAGGACTAGCTGTGGATTTTTGGTGGCTACCCGAGCGCACGAGAGGGCCACCTCTTTGATTCTTCGCGCTGTTTCTTCGGTCTTGGCTGCGAGAAATAAGCACGCGCCAGCGCTCTCGTATGGGTGCAGCGTTTTGAGCGAGAAACGGAAATAAAAGCGATGCAGGTATATGGACGCGGTGAAAATAGTGACTGCAGGCAGCTTGAGATACTCACTTACCGATACAATGAACTTGATGCCCTTGGCCTGTTGCCTAATCTCGTCCTCGAAGGACACGCGCTCCTTACGGCTGGGACTCTGTTCCTCGAGTTGCTTTAGAGGATATTCCCACCGTGGAGCTTTCCGATATTTCTCCATCACCTAGTAACAGAGCCACCGGCCCTCCAAGTAGACCGCGCCTGTCGAGCGGCTTCGAAAGTACTGACTTCCCTGTTTCCACACCGGAATCCAGGTAATCAGCAGTTTGTCCACGTGACTGCGATGGATAGTTAGCTTGACGCACCATGGTACGCCTCGCTGTGGGAACAAAAGCTGGAACGGCCTTATCTGAGGCACCCGACTCTTTCTAGTGCTTTAGTGGGGCGTTAGCGAATGTGGCCTTCGTGATGTCCTTCGCTAGCCAAGAAACTTTGAGTCTTCAGATCTGCGGTGTCGGTTACAAAGGTAGATAGTCTGCTCAGCATCAAAGGTTTTACTCTAGGGTCGTTCCATACACACGTTAATATAGTGTGATCGCGCTTCCACTGAACGCAAAATTATCTCATGCCTTAGACTATCGGCCACCACTCTCAGGGATCACCTAGCCAATACTCGCCTAACATCTACTCTGCTCGCCCTTGGATCGCTCGGGTACGCCAAGCTGGGGGATCGACCATAGAACCCGTCGCTGGTTTCAACAACGTGAACCGTGCAATCCCAGTACTTATCACACGTGAATATTTATATCTTAGCTACACCAACGCAACCATCAAAGTCAACCCAGTCGTTGACACTGGGCTTAACTGAGCTTGACTGGAGTTATCTGGGCTTGGCTGGGCTTAATTGATGCTAACAGGGCTGACCTCTCCGGTGCTCACTATTTTATCAGAGCTATTGCCGGCTAACTCTCAACATTAATGATTTTGTGAGCCACTCAGTTACCGCTGTTAGTAAAGTGCTGCTCCACGTCTTTTCGCCAAACTCATGGAAGAGATTTTGAACAAGCCGTGACGAGATGCAGTTCAGCAGGGCGAGGAACGCATGAAGCGGCAGCTCTAATGGAGATCGAATGTGCCGTGCGTTGGATCAAAGCAGTCCCAAAAATAATTTCGAGCAACCCTGGCCACCTATACCTGTGCGTGGTGGTCAGCCTGCTATGGTGTGGGTTACCATACCGCCCCCTACCCCCGTTCGTGAGCCAGGTGGGATACATTTCTTTTGTTTGGTAGTCTCAGCAACGATAATACCATGCAGGTAGATCAAGCAAAATCGGGGCGTGGCCTGCACGTCACCACCATTGAAGGTGAATGCAGATCGTTGTACTAGCGATGGGGTCTTCATGGCTCGGGCAAGAGCGGTTCATCAGATGGAGAAATCGTCGGCGTATTCTATGATATTTTCTGGTACAGTTCAGGACTGCCAGTATAAGCGGCGCCGCCGCCATCTCTGCCCGCCTGCAAGGCGGTGAGATCAGGCTTGGCGCTACTGATCGCAGGTCTGTTTATGCGCGGTGGTCCAACTTGAAAAAGATGGTTCACTGCTTGAACCTTGCCTTGCTCTCGGGTTACGCGGCCCGCGGGGGGTTAGTTCAGGGCCTGGACGGGGAGGGGAAGGGTTACTGCCGATCTGGGCCTCTAATAGCATGGCATGCATCTTGCTCGCAAGTGTCTCTGCATAATGCAAGGGTTTGGCTCAACCTGCAGCCTTCGAAAGAAAACCAGACGCGAGCTATGCCAAATGGTCCGCGCACGGAACAATCTATTGAAAGTTGTAATGAGACATTAGAGTATATATGTTCGGTTCATTATGCACCCTGCCCCCGGGCCCTTAGTGCCAACGGTACACCGGGTACAATCTCTGATTGCAGTGCACCATTTAGCCGTGACGTATTCCCGCAGATCTCTTGAGTTAGAGCACAAATGTGGCTGCAGTACATGCCATGGGCTTGGCTCATTTGCCCACTACCCTGCAGTGCCGAGAGCTGAAAAATGTCCAAACGTGCTGACGAGGAAAGGGCAAATTTTGATACGGAAGCGTCTCGCTGGCGGGAATGCGCTACCGTAGTGGCGGGAGTGAATAGCGCGTCAGGATTCGCTGCTAGCACACGTGCTGGCGAGGTTAAGAGAACTTATAGATGTCCAGACTCACCCCATAAATATTAGAGCTGTCAAGGTCTCGATTACATTTGAAGTCTTGCCAGCAACCGACACAGACTAGCATTCGGGGAACCCTATCGACTGGATTCGCCTCGATGCTATGCAAGTACCTATTGCCTGTTCTCGGGGCGACGGATCGGGATATAATTTATGCAATAATGCACGAGTTATCATAGGCTACTATATGACGACTAGGGACCCGAGCCGTAGTCAGGGTCTTGGAGACGTTGGAAAAAGTGCAATTTACAGAGAGACATTCAAGAAATCCGCAACAACCTTTAACCCGGAAGCCGTTAGCCTGCGGGGTGTTTATTTGCCGAGTGACGCAGGCATGCACCCCACCAGTCCCGGTCGAGCATTAGTGGGTGTGCGGGGTACATAGTGATGATGTAACGGGAGTCAGCGGCGATCTTGAAATGTGAGTGGCATACTTATTGGAAAGTAGGGTTGGGCGGCCCGTAGCGATAAAAAATACTGTATTTTTTTGCGGAAATCTCAATAAATAATATAGTCAGTCTGAGAGCCTCCTCTGGCACAGAGACAATGTTTAACGACTGTGGACCATGCCCCTGCGCCGTGCAGATTGGTATGCAAGATAAATGCAAAATATGCATGAGGGTAAGCAGGCAAGCAGTGCTCGGAGGGCAAGGCGTTTGTGGGCAGGTGGGGGGCATGACCAGCTGCATATTTAAGTACGGGCGGGTCTCATTTGCGGCGCATCCTTCTTTAGTTGTTACAATGAAGTTCTCTGCTGTTTCCTCTCTGCTCCTTGCCGGCTCGGCTCTGGCTGCTCCTGTTGCTCAGGCCGACGGTGGCAACGCTTCCACGGACCAGTGCCAGAACATCTTCATTAACAAGGACATCAAGGCCATCTCTGACGGGGCCACGAGCCTGGGCCAGCTGGCTGACCAGATCAAGACGAACAGCATTATCAAGCTGCTGACCCTACAGAACACTGCTACCTCTCTGGCTCAGACCGTTGCTCAGGCCACCCAGGATGCTGAGAAGTACTGCCCTCCCCTGACCGACGTCAACCAGGCCCTTGGTCTGGCCCAGCCCCTGCTCGCCCTGCCCGATGTTGTTAACAAGACGCTGACCAGCATCATCAACAAGAAGTCGACTTTCGACCGTGCTATCCTGTGGTTCCTATCTGTGTCGTGGCTGGTCAAGGCCGATGTTGTCAAGATTCACGACAACGTCCAGGAGCTTGAGAAGGCGATTGTCAAGATCTTCCCTGCCTCGCTCGGCCAGATCGTCAACAATACCATCGACGGCATCGAGGGCCCCTTCAACAAGGCTCTGGAGGCTTACAAGAGCACTCCTCTGATCAACCTGTAAAGGGTATAAATTTTACAAAACAGCAATCTCAGTAATCTGTCATATTTTTAGGTTCTGTATTCTCTTATTTAACCCGCAACCCATTTAATGACGCAGGTGTCCTAATCCTCCGTGCCTCTGGCCCTTGCGCGAGTAACTCTAGGTACAGCGATGCTACACCCCAATGGCACGCTCCCTCACACCTACAGCTAGCTGGCTGCCCTTGCGCCACCCATCCGTTGGGCTCTCACCACCCACCAAAGACCAGCCGTCTGGGCCGAGGCTCGAGGGCAAACGGAGCCGGCAGTCCCCTAAACCTGGGTACCCCGGATTTGAAATCAAGCCCGTCAAAGCAGGGGGTATTTAATCGGCACGGCCATCCCACGGGACCACTATATCTTTTATTCTCTTGATGTCCGCTGATCAATTCCAACTCAAAGGCAAAATTGCCCTAGTCACCGGCGGCTCGCGCGGCCTGGGCCTCGACATGGCCGAGGGCTTTCTGCTTGCCGGCGCAGCCAAGGTGTATATCAGCTCGCGCAAGAAGCAGGCCAACGCCGAGGCCGTCGAGTACTTGAACAAGCTGTCCAAGGACAAATCACTTCCGGGCCGTGCATACGCCATTCCCGCTGATCTGGGCAAGCGCGAGGGCGTGGAGTTCCTGTTCTCGGAGTTCTCCAAGTCTGAGGAGCAGCTGCACATTCTCGTGGCCAATGCTGGAGCCACCTGGGGCGAGGACTTTGAGAGCCACCCGGACAGCGCCATCTCCAAGGTGCTGGATCTCAACGTTCGCGGCGTATTCTCGACCATCCAGCTCTTCACGCCGCTGCTGGTTGCTTCCGGCACAGCCACCGACCCCTCTCGGGTGCTCATCAGCGGCTCGGTCACCGCTCTGACCAACGGTGTGTCTGGTGGTACCTACGGCTACCTGGCATCCAAGGCTGCCGTCCATCACCTGGGCCGCACCCTGGCTGTAGAACTCGGGCCCCAGAACGTCACCGTCAACATCCTGGCTCCCGGGTTCTTCCCCACCAAGATGTCCAACGGACTTCTCGAGGTCGTGGGCGATCAGATGACCGAGACCAACCCCCGCCGCCGTCTCGGTGAACGCAACGACATCATCGGCGCGGCTGTTTTCCTGGTTTCACCTGCTGCCAACTATATCAACGGCGTTGTGCTACCCATTGATGGCGGTGCTCACCTGGCCCGTCTATAAAGGCCCTGGGGCCTGGCAAGAAAGTCCTTGCTTCGATAAGTTGCGCTGTGGAAATATAGCTCGATAGTTAAATCATTATTAAACAAAGTGCCGCATTTGGCCTCTTCATGTGTGTATGTGTGGGGGTGTGTGTGGGTGTGTGCGTCCGCGAGTACATGTATACCAGACCCTCGATATCCGCGACCCACGAAATGAGGCTTTCTGGGCGCGGTACCTCGTGTTCCATAGACTACACCACTGTCCCAGACTCGCTATCATCCACCATTTCTTCCGTATCTTGGTCCTGGATATCTTCTTTGTCCGCGCGATGCTTTAGGCTAGCACCCACCCAACGCGCAACAACCGATATGCCCGAAAATAGGGGTAATGAGCCTCCGTGAACAATCATCGAAACCAGCACAATGAAGCATGTCATAGGCCACAGCACAGTAGCGAGGTAGTTAGCATCCTGTTTGAGTTCCACCAGCTCTTGACCCGCAGCAGGAATAGGGCTGTCATATCTGAGCTCCGCAATCAGCATTTTGGCCATAAACAGAGCACATACACCAATGGGCCCGAAGTGACCCGCAATCAATGCATCCTTCCACGTAGAAAGTTCGCTTAACAGCGGCTTAACTGCCAGGAGCGCTGGGATACGCCTGACAATCATCAGAATGATTCCTAGGCAGACGAGTCGCCAAGCAGGCAACTCAGTGCTATTGAACTGCTCCCACGGAATTATAGTCCCAAAAAAGAAGAAGAACGACAAATTGAATAAGTTTGTGATTTT
Organism: Wickerhamiella qilinensis; assembly: GCA_030556915.1. Taxonomy (NCBI): domain Eukaryota; kingdom Fungi; phylum Ascomycota; class Dipodascomycetes; order Dipodascales; family Trichomonascaceae; genus Wickerhamiella; species Wickerhamiella qilinensis. The sequence continues at coordinate 282,958 of JAKTUW010000001.1, forward strand.
GTCCGCAATACTGTGCTCTTCATAGAACTCTTGGAACCATCCATCCCAAGCAAACGCACTGCCAGCCGCGAAAGCAAACAAAAGATCGTCAAGTGACAGCATGGTCGTGATCCCAGCACCGAACAGGAGGACGCCAAAATGGAATAAAGAGCCCCACTCTATTTCCAGCAGACGCTTGTCCACCATGAGTTTCATAAGATTCCGTGCACCAAACCCAACCACTGCGCCCACCAGCGTACTGGCTACGCATGTGTAAAGAATAGAGATGCAGATAACGTTCAGGGCAATATCGTCAGTGTGGTGTTCGTGTTTGATTATATTCAGCGCAATATAGACGAATGGAAGTGCCATACCATCATTTGCTGCCGATTCTGCTGAAATCAGGTGTCGCAGCGGGTCGCCAATCTTGTCACCAAACTTGCCCTTACCGATAAGCACGGCGCTTAACACCGGGTCCGTCGCCGTGACACAGCCAGCAGCTGCAAGCCCATCGATCCATCGCAATTTGGGGAGCATCTTCCAAAAGAACACTGAGCATATCAGCCATCCAAATGTCATTACTGGGATCAGCAGCATTATCAAGCTGTAAGCTCTTTTCCACGCATATTTAGATGGCAGTTCCAATCCTACTGTGAAAACTTCATTTATTAGCACCACGCGAGAAAATTCAATGGTAATAAAGTCAATATTACCCCACGTATTTGGATCTACCCATTTGAGACAGTGAGGGCCGAGGATCAGCCCGAAAACTGTTCCCAGTGGCACCTCCCCGACGAAGAGCCGATTCCGAAGAGTGTGGGACAACAGGGCATACAGAATAAGCCCGAAACCTAACGTTGCGTACACTACATGCGGCTGCTGTGTTTCGACAGGGTCCCAGGCCATTAACCCGCTAGCGTATAACTCGCCAAGAAAATCTTCGTTTGACAAGCATGTTGACGATCCACTTCGATGGTACTCAAAGTGGATGACTAAACCCATAAATATGCGGTAGGTCTCGCCGTTGGATTAGACAAAATTAGGGGCATCTGTGAACTACCAAGGAAAGTTAGAATATGGCACTTATCCAGAGTGCGATGCAGGTAGCTTCCTGTCTATATATCCAAAGAGGAATATCTCCTTTGGAGGTCTTACTCCATAAGCAGTCACAACTCCTCGGAGTGAAACCCCTAGGGCCTTACGGAACCTCTGTACACTGCATGGTGTTGAGACGCCGCCCTGCGGATCAAAGTATCCCAGCATGACTAAGCAACACTGTGGTACTACGGACCAGTATGTGCTACGGCGGGTCCGAGTATTATACCTCATTTACCCATGCAGGAAGCTCGTCTATATAAGAAGAGGCTCCCGCACGCTAACTATATAGAATTGATTACTTGCTTCTCTTACTTCCTACTCTACCTCGATGTCCAATCTATCTCGTTCTCCTTCTCGCTCCCAGCGCTACCACGCTCGAGCCTCTGCTAATGTGGAAACTCCATCCATCTCTAATGATGAGTCAGCTACTGTCGATACCGTGCCGCACGAGTGAGTCACGTGCCTCGGTCAGGTCAGTTCCAACCCAACACTTACAGTCCCAATGTGCGCAATCGTAGAATGTGGTAATGGGAACACAAAACATATTAGCATCTTTATAGTTTTTAATGAATAATAATTGAGTATGGTACAAGATATGGAACAACTAAACGAATGTCCCCTTCCGAGGGCCAAAATATCCGTCCTCCACGCCGTGAATTGTCTTGAGCGGTATTCCCTCTGCATCACCCGTCTTTTGATAAACAGTATTTCCCCACCAGTCAATGGACGCTTTGTGTTTGTATTCCGTCGCGAAAAAAAGAATCAACCCAGCGTACGCGATTCCGACAAGGAAGCCAGCATAGATGATGTAGTTGTATTTTACCCACCAGGCGTGATATCTGCGTTTGAGGAATCCCTGGAAAAAAAGTGCAAGGTAGAAATTACCAAGGTAGAACATGAAGTTGAAAGGTGCCCAGTGAATACCTCCAGTGAGAAGCAGGATCTCATTGCTGAGCAAGGTACCTACCTTTGGTCGAATTACATTGAGACCGCGCCATATGGGACCATTGTTCCTGCGCTTTTCGATATAAGGGCCACCAAATTTCCTGCCAATCCAGAAGGGGATAGGAAGGCAAGCTCCAATCAAAAAGCAATATTTCATCGCCGGGTAAAGTTGGTTGAAAACCCTCTTGGGCCCAATAACCCCCCAAGTAATGCTAGCGTTAAAAAACGTCTTGGCGTTCAGACAAGTGAACTTTTGCGGATTGTCGGGATCACACAACTTGGGAATTCCACCATTGATTTGCCAGTATAGAATACCAATCTGGACCCAGCACGTACAGAGGACAGAGAGCAGCTGTACGCGGAACATCGAGCGCGGTGCAAGCCCACAGTAGTGCGCTTGTTTCAAATTTGTAATGTAGTTGTCAGTCTGCAACAAGAAGTTCGTTGAATAGACTTTGGCAATCATCAGCGCGTTTCCGTTGCCAGGGAGGGCGTATCCAATGATGAACTCTAAGAGTACGTTGATGTCCAAACTAATGTTCGTCGTACTGTACATAATCCCGAAAGGAATTGTGAAGACCGTCGCAAGTATAACTCCAAAAAATATCGTCCAAACAGGTGTTTGGGTGAACTTATAATGCTCTACCATGGCGATGGACATGCCCAGTGAACCGACCAAAAGTGAGAAATACCACCATTCCGGCACTTCTTTGTATTTCCGCTGAGCTCTCGAAAAACGGTCATCATAGTGGTTAATAGCGGAACCAGGAGTCCAAATATTCTGACAAAATAGTTTGGCAGCAGCTACAAGGTGCTCCCCATAATTCAGGATAGCATAAACAAACATCGCCGGATACACCATGAAGTAGGAGCCATACATCACCAGATTACCGGCAGTGCAAAAAGGCAGCGAGTATTCCTGATATTTCTTGAGATCTAGTAGGCCTCTTTCATCGAGCACGTTGCCCACCTTGAAAGGTTTGCCTGTGTTGGCATACAGCGTGTTCTTGTTGATGGGCAAATAAGATGTCCATCGTACATTTGTGAACCAAATTACTAGGATAGCGAACATTGAAATGACCATTCCAATAATTACAGTGGTCGTAGCCCATAGAGGGCCAATCATACCTCCGTGATTGATAGTGTTGAAGTCAAAGCTAGCCACAGGGTTAAGGGACAGACCACTAACTGATCCAGTTAGATTTTGAAGTTTGGCATTCTTAGGATCAATCCAAGCTATCCAGTCAAAAGTGCTCAAGGCTTTGAACAGGAAGCTCACAATCCAGTGCCAGCAGAACATGGCAGCCGCAGAAATTGCAAATACCTCATAGCGAAGAAATTTCCACCCATTGATATTTTCGCGCATTTCGGGCTTCGTTATAGCACGACAATAAGTCAAATTGGGTAAGATGAAATACCAAATGCATCTTTGGGGGTAGATAAGGAAGTTTCTCATGAGACCCGAGATCCCAAATCCCATAAATTGGGATGAAAGGATGATCAACGAAACGTATCCAATCGAAGACGCTTCCTTAAAGCCATAGAAGTTTTCGTTTGTTTGCGAGGTAATGGCATTGTAGGCATAAGGTGACCCCACGGAAACCGACATGCAGAGTTGGCAGAGCATCTGCTCCTTAAAAGTCCAAAATCCAGGGTTGATAGTAAGCCGTTTGCCAAACCCAACGGGAACAGACTTTATGGGTATCCTGGCCCACAGTTGACCAAAGCCTGTCACAAAAAGCTGCAACGCCATTGCCGTCAGGTTGATAGGAGGAAATCGATTCACAAAGAAGGTATCTAAACAGGAGCCGCACATGCCAAACAGAAGGCCCAGTACGTAAACGCGAAGCGTTTCCGGGTTGAATAGCTCCTCTTCGTCAATTGGTACAGTTGCCACGCGCACTTCAGGATAAATGGACCAATCATAGATCAGAAACGCCTGGAACTTGACTTGGTATTCCCAGTCGTATTCTGATTCCCCAGGGCGAGGACCGGTGAGCAGCTGTCTAAGATGCTCCATCTTCTGGTGTGCCACAGCAACGTCACCCTTGTGCTCCCTGAGCGCTTTTCTAATAATTTCGAGCGACTCTTCAAGCGTATGGTCATTGATATGGGCCGCTACAAGCTCCTGCTGATCCGGTCGAAGATTATCATCATACGAGTGACTGCCACTAAAGATAGCGCTGGTTGGCTCCGCATGGAAAACATGGCCGGCTTTATCGTCGCCCACAACTTCTCCCAAGTATGGCGTATCTGAGGATAAAGAGGCTAGGTCAGGCTTTTCGGACATATGGGCATCATCCGCTAGGCTTCACTCGACACGATATATAGTGCAGCCGTCCCCAGTCTCTGCAACTTTTACCTTGCCCTTATCGCTGTAGCCCGACCTGTTACCGACGCGCCACGTTATATCATTTACATTGTGCGGCAACCTTAACGCGCAAAATTCCAATATCAGAGCATAAGCCTGTAGTAAGAGCTAATACCAATGTGCAGCACAACTTAGATACTAAACGTTAGACTTAGATTCAAATTCTTCAAGCATCCATACTCTTGACCAGGGTCATAACATCTGCAGAGTTTTGCAGGTTTGGTGCCGTGTTTGACTCACATGCAGCCGAGCTCAGCCAGACGGCGCTGCGCGCGGGGTTTATGTATGGCATCAAGGATTAGCCCTTAAATGCCTCACACGACGCCTGCAGCCCATATTCTACAACTAAACCCCAAATGTGTATACGGTAGCTTTTAGAGCCGCAATACTTGCAACTGAACACCATTCTTTTTTAACTCATGCGAACCGCAATTTTACCTGCAGCGGCCAGCGCCGAGCCACAATTACGTTGTCGTCTCTGCACCCCACCTGCTCCCAGTACAAGTAGCCTGCCCACCTGCAGCACCTGGTGCACAGAGAATCTAGTGACGCTTGAAACGCATCCCAGGGTAAGATTCTCCGCGGACCCGCTGCGTACACCAAGAACATCGAAATCTTTCTCATTCCATGGGCTACAGACTTGGGATTTCATGTCGAAGAATATAGCAACTAGATTTGGCATCACGATTTGGCCCATGCAGCCGATTGTTGGCATGCAGAACTTACGAGCAATTCATAATAGGCATATGCGCCTTATCTTCCCGCAGTTTTTTGAACCCTACCCTTTGCATCCCCGCAACTAAGCCTATTCTTAGCATTGCATAGAAAAAATACTTTCACTTACTCTGAAATGGTGCACTTGATCTGTCCTTGCTACAGATTGCGAAAAGTCTGCTGGAGGTAACCCCACTGACATTATGCAGCCCGCGCATGCCCTTGCACCTGTATGCTATGATGTCATAACACAGACGGCACCGATGCCACCCCGCCCCGTAAGCACAGTTTGCTTCTTGGCCGGTCCCCCATTTTGTGTCAGGCTCACAGGGTGAATAATAATGTCAGTTTTGTCCAGTTTTGGCACGAGGGCTTCCATGCGAGTAGCCATAGCATGCCAGACGAAGCAGCAGGTGGTCCCGAGTTGACTTGGGCCCGCATATCAAGGGTATCCTTGCTGGGGAAATGAGACCATAGCAAACTTTCCTTCATTACGCTCCTTAACGCGTATCTATACTTTGATGACCGTTTGAGCAGCTTAGTGGTAAACGGTTGAAAATTGACTACAGTCAGCGATTTACGCCATCGCTCCACACTTTCGGTAACAGATCATCGCTTAAGTGGTCGTTCAAATCCAAGATCAGCTATGTAGCATACACCATGTCTATTTAAACGTTCCACGATCAGGACCGAAGTAACCGCGTTCGTCGGTAACCGGCAATAGGGGCATACCGTCCGCGTCGCCCACATTGTCAAACACCGTGTTACCCCACCAATCAACCTCCGCGTGATGATTATATTCCGTTGAAAAGAATTGAATCAAGCCAGCATATGCTATACCAACGAGAAAAGCCGCATGAATGATGTAGTTATACTTTTGCCACCACATGTGATACCGCCGTTTTATGAACCCCTGGAATAAGATGCCAATGTAGAAATTCTGAAGGTAATACATGTAGTTGGTTGGCGCCCACTGTAACGCACCCGTCAACATCAAGATTTCGTTGGTAAACATAGTTCCAAAAGATGTCCGGGCTCTGTCCAAAAGACCCCAGAACTTTCCGTTGTTCTTGCGCCTTCTGATCATTGGCCCAAGAAATCGCCTTGCAATCCAGAATGGAATTGGAAACAAAGCACCAATTAGAAAACAGTACTTCATTGTTGGATAAAGCTGACCGAACACACGTTTGGGACCAATTGTTCCCCAGATGACGCCAGCGTTATAAAAGGTCCGCGAATCCTGGCAGGTAAACTTTTGTCCATTCTTGGGGTTGCAGAGGTCTTTGATTCCACCGTTAATTTGCCAATAAAAAATACCAATTTGGACCCACGAATTGCAAATAACAGACATCAGTTGTACTCTAAAAAGCGTCCGCGGCTTTATTCCACAATAGTGGGCCTGCTTCAGGTTGGTAATGTAGTTGTCTGCCTGTGAGAGAAAATTTGTAGCATAAACTTTGGAAATCATCAAGGCATTACCATTACCTGGAATCGCATATCCTATAATCAGCTCAATTAGCACATTGACGTCCAAGCTTGTGTTGGTTCTCGCATACATTATTCCGAATGGTATCGTGAAAATAGTTGCCAAGATTGCTCCGAAGAAAATTGTCCAAACAGGAGTCTGAGTAAACCTATAGTGCTCAACCATTCCGATAGCAATGGCTAAAGAACCCAAGAGGAGAATCAGATACCACCACTCTGGAACTTCCTTGTATTTTCTCTGCGCCCTAGAAAATCGATCTTGATACGAATTGATGGCTGCCCCAGGGTGGAGAAAGTTCTTTGCAAGCATTTTCCCGGCAAACACTATATCATTCATGTAGTTCAAAATTGCGTGAACAAACATTCCCGGGTAAACCATGAAGAAGGCGCCATAGTTAACAAGGTTTCCAGCAGTGTAAAACGGGAGAGAGTAGCTCTGGTACTTTTGTTCATCTAAGAGTCCACGAGAATTTATAACTTGAGAAACTTCAAACGGATTCCCAGTGTTCGCAAATAATTCATTGGTGTTGATAGGTAGGTATGCTGTCCATCGTACATTTGTAAACCAAATGATAATCACTGCGAACATGGAAATAAGCATTCCAAGCATGTTAGCGCTGGTAGCCCATAGCGGTGTGATCATGCCATTTTGATAAATGGTATTCCAGTCAAATGAGCTGATGGGATTGATCGCGAGTCCATTTTGAGCGCCAGTCATATTCTGGAGCCTGATATTGTTGGGTGCAATCCACGCCGGCCAATCGAAATATGCAAGAGCTGAAAATACAAAATTGGTAATCCAATACCAAATAAACATGCCCACACCAAAAATTGCGAGTGCTTCGTAACGATAAAGTTTCCAGCCATTGATATTCTCACGCGCCTCTGGTTTCGTGAGTGCACGACAATAGGTGAGATTAGGGAGGACTGTGTACCAGACGCACGATTGGGGATAGACTAGGAAGTTCCTCATCAATCCAGAAATCCCGAACCCCATGAGCTGTGATGAGAATGTTATCATGCAGATATAACCAAATGAGGAGGAATCCGGCCCGAAGCCGTAAAAGAACTGGTTTCTCTGGGAGGTTATCGCGTAGTAGGCGTAAGGAGCGCTGGATCCTACTGATAAGCAAAGCTGAGAAAGCAACTGCTCCTTGAAAGTCCAAGGTCCTGGATTTACAGTGATTCTTTTACCAAATCCAATTGGGATGGTCTTCACAGGAATCTTTGCCCACAGCTGACCGCAGCCGTTGACAAATAGCTGGAGTGCAAGTGCTGATAGCGTGATAGATGGGAACCGATTTATGAAGAATGTATCCAGACAAGATCCACACATACCCCAAAATAGCCCTAAAATATAGACACGGAAATTCTCGGGGTCGTGTGGCTCTTCTTCATCAATGGGCACAGTTGCCACACGGACTTCAGGATAGATGGACCAATCGTAAATCAAAAAGGCTTGAAATTTGACTTGATATTCCCAGTCAAGTTCAGATTCTCCCCCTTTGGGTCCCCTTAATAGCTCTGCGAGATGTTCGAGCTTTTCGTGAGGAATAGCAACATCGTCCTTGTGCTCTTCAAGGGCCTTTCGAATGATCTCCAGAGATTCCTCCACAGAATGATCATTAATATGCGCATTAACCACCTCCCGTTCATCTGGCCTAAGGTTGTCGTCATAAGTACCCTTATCGAAGATAGCAGCCACTGGTGCGACATGATAAGTATGGCCACCTCCCTTATCATTGGCCACTACCTCTGCCAGATAGGGCTGGTCGAGACTTGCACCAGAAGGCTGGTCTTTTTCATGGAGGTCAGAGTCACTAGATCCAATTTCAGACTTTGCAGACATGCTAGAGAATAGTGTACATACCGCAAACCAGAGCCACTTTATATATGCGCTGTTTATGGGCGAGCATATGCATGAGGGCCCTGTCTGGCATCAGAGATGAACCAAATCTCGCAATTATGATCGATTTTAGAATGAGGGGCTTTTTGCTTTTATCTGTCGGCTTATCATTTCTTCTGACGTTAAGGTTGTCTGCGAAGCAGATATTAAGCCGGCAGTGGTAGAAATTCGCATAATATAGACTTTCAAACTCCCTAGCTTCCCCGCCTTCTTTGAGCCATGCTACGGGCTGCTGTCGGTGTCCCCTCTGTAAATGCTTCAATTTATCTCCGATTGTGCAGCATATGTCGGCGTACGGGGTGACATATTGCATAGAATCTATCACGGCTCCACGCGTGACTTGCAATTTAGCTAGCGCCTTCAGCTTAATTGAAAGCGATAAACAATCCATGGTAAAAAATAACTGAGGCCTCCAAGTTAAATATTCCCACAATTTACCCGACGTTGGACTACAAAATGCTTATTCCTGCTTGCTACTGTCACTGGATATGGTAATTCACGAACGCTTATCGTCCTGGATGACCGGGGTACGAACCCTAGCCACCGCAGAGATACCAGCCCTGCATGCAGATAGCAGTGGTGTGAGACAATGTTTTTCAGCTCCACCGTCTACTTTGAATAACTAAGGTACCGGCACTATTAAGTTAGCCTGTTAACTTTTGGTGTTGATTCGATCGAATTATCTCCTAGCAAAGGACTCTTGACTCTTGTCCTTTGTGGATTTCAACTCCACCCACGCTCTTTGCCGCAGAGACGTGAGCCTGCAGAGCAAAGTGAGGCTAAGTTCCGTGCCGTAAATGTCATTCAAGGCGAAGTTTTGCGAAATCTGGTGATCGACCAAAAATATCTATAACCCATGTTTGGGTGGAATCGACGTGTGTACCAGAATCACCCAATACGGGTAAAAACAACACTTTAATGCATGGCACAAAGCAAAGTAGGTTTGCATGGGCGGGGTATGAAGCTACTGGAAGGAGTAGAATGAGAATGCTAAAATGAGGTTCGCATATATGCGGCGTGGAGATTATGATATGCTCGTCGTCAGCGCCTTATCGTGCATGTTCCCACTGCTCAGCAATGCATGACGTCTTGCAGGGAATCACCGAAATAAAATAGAAAAAAAGCTAGTCCCTTAGCTATAACGAAGACTATATTGCTGGTAACTCTCTTAGTATTACACGAATTTGCTTCCGTGAACTGCGGGCACGATCACCGTTTGGTTGTGGCTCTCTCGTAGCCGCAGTATCGGGTGAAGGGTACTGATGCAGGGTTGGCGCCGGGCGGGGTTTTCTCAACGAGAGCCAATGGGGCCCGCTGCAATGTAATCGCCCAAGAACTCGAAGGTGCGAAAAACGAATCTCTGAGAAAACCGTCGGAAAATCCGTCAACCTTCGGCTTTATATGCATTGCCCGGTGCCACAATTGGTTTTCGAGCATATGAGCCTCAATTCACCAGCACTTTTCTTGGCTCCCTTGCCTTATCTGCAGTTCACGGTATGCTCACGTAACAGTCACATGTAGGGTTGGGGTACAAGGCTTGACGCGAGGCAATCATGTCCAGGTGTCTGCGGCACTATGCACAACGCCGCCGCCGCACAAATACGTGGTCGGGAGTGTGTCTGAGACTGGTTCAGTTGCAAAAAAAAATGGTGGGTAGATTGGAGTCACTTTTGTACTCCATTTGAAGAGGTCGAAGTGTTAATCTAAGTACGAATGACCTATTAATAATACACAGATCACAGTCCGAGCCGTACAGGCGCCAGAGCATCACCACGACCATAAAATATTTTGAATGTACTATCACCGGTCTCTAGGCGCAGCTCCAATCTGTGAAGCATCGCATGGCTAAAGTTATCCTTCCTACTTGCTGAACCAACGCCAACCCGCTTTTGGAAAGGGTTCTAACGGATATTAGATTTAGTAGGCTGGTGTTGGCCATCAGAGATTTTAATTATTATAGCAATTGAGGCGGTCAAATAAATCAATAGTTGAGGCAAAATAAATATGTGATAGGCCAAAAGGACCCGAGGGAGGCATAGCTCCAACCTCATTTTAAACACGAGTCGTATTATATGAGGTGCAAATGGTGCATTTGAGCCCTGCAAAATGGAAGGGTACACGAGAGCGCCCGTTGCAATCGTGGCAAAGAATGTTTACTTCAAGATTGGCGTACTCAGCGGGTAGCTCCTCCTGAGCCACTTCGTCGTCGAGAATCCGAAACATTGCACTGGTGTCAACAACCGAGCGAGAGCAGGTTGGACACTTGTAGGACTCCTGTAGCATCGATTCAAAGCATTCTTTGTGAATCGGATGGCCACATCTCATGAAAAGCACTAAGTCTGTAGAGTTGAAAAGCCAGTCCTGGCATATAGGACAGTTGCTCTGCGTGCTCTTTTCGATGCACCGGTGATTATGTTCTAGGCACAGGTCCATGCAAGTGCCACACGTATAACAGTGAAATGTATCAATGCCAATGCCTTGACCAACACGGCAGATTCCGCAGTCGTAACAATGGAAAATGTGTTTGTCTGGATCGTCGCTCCAAAGCTTGCAGCTACTGCAGAAGTACTCGGCCATCTTTTCTTGGCAGTGGCTACAGGTATCAGCAGCTCGCTGTGGAGTTTTGCAAAGCATACAAAGCATGTACTTTGTTTCGGGCCGGGGCAGCTTGTGGTCTTCGTTTTCGTCGTGGCAATGTCGGCATGGGTACCACTTGTCGCAGGCAATACAGTGGACTTTGCAGTTGCGCATGTAATGATCACAACCCCGGCGGCCTGATGGATGAAACGTGAGTTCCATATCTTTCTCGGTCACGACAATATCTGGCGCTTCATGCTCGGGCATAACCGATCCGTATTCGCGACCCAGGCCGCCGTCAAACCCAGTCAGGTCCCGTGTCGCAACGCCAGTCACTCGAGAAAAAAGCCGCAAATTGAGCGCCGGGTTGAAATTATGACGTGCCAAGAGCTCTCTGAATTCTTTTAGTCGCTCCGCTGGTGCCGAAGCTAAGCCTGCCAAGGCGTCCGGCGCTGAGGTGGATGGTAGCGCGGTAGCAGCGGCCGGCACGGCCGCCCACATGGACGGAAAGGAAGGGCGCGGCAATGATGCTCCACGAACATAGTCGACCACTTTCGCTCTGTAGTGTGTAAGATCGGGTAGTTTGGGCTGGTTTTGCCGCGCCATGAGGCGGAGCTGTTCGAATGTCGGCAGCTTTCCAATCAGTTCGAGCTCGTCGACTACGTTTTCGCTCTCCAAGTCGTCGCCGTCACTTTCGTAATCCGTGTCGTCTTCGCCGGCATCATCTTGTCCAGACAAAAGGGCGCCGTCGTCGCTACTCCATGCATCGCTATAACTGTTGATCCACTCTCGCCACCGCGGAGCAAACGCACTGAACTGTGGGATTGAAAAATGCTCGCGTCGCTCGGGCACGTCATGGGCCGGTAGCGTAGCTACACTGCCCGCAGAATCCATCAAATAACGCTCGGAAAAGCGACACCCAGAGGAGGCTCGGGTGCAAGACAAACGACTAATATATCGCTCAGCCCGGCAGGCTCCGTTGGGTTAGGGTGTGCGCTGCACGCCCTAGCCGACGCTAACTGATACTCGGCAGATGGTTGAATCAGCTTCTCAGCTAGGCATCAGGTGACTCGCTAGAACACCAAGGCCAGGTCGGCCGGGTCCGTCATTGCAGCGTTGCGGGCAAGGAAGCAGCCGCGAGCAGCGGCCGAGCATGGAAATCACGGCCTACTACCGCCATTTGCTGCGGTGGGGCTTGAGAGCCGTTGGTCGCCGTGCTGTCGAGCGCGCAGTCCTTCGCAAGTACTTGCATAACAGTTTTCGGACGAGGAAGCTGCCCAGCGCAGAAAGACTCGACAACACGCTGCAGTTTATGCGTGCTGCTGCGGAGTGGACCGGGCTCGAGCGCCGGGTAATTGCCACGATGGTTCATGTAGAATATGGCCGTCATCAGCGGGGCCGACGGGAACTAAGGACTCCCGCCAAGAAGCGCAACAAGGAGCAGCCTCTGGTCGACTTTAACAACGAGCTTTACGACTCGGTCGTTGCGGGACTCAACCAAACAATGAATCTCTGTCTATAACTAGGTGTTCAATATTCCTCTAAGTTTATATCCGTCCAAGTCTAGATGGCTTTACCTGGGGCCATCTTCAGTCACCACGCTCGCTCATCACCTGCTTTACAGGCTCGCTTTCCCGGTACAAGCCATGGTCATAAATATAGCGAATCACACTGCTCGGTGCCAGGTACTGGACGCTCATGTTACGCCTAATGAATAACCGCACCTTTGTCGAAGAAATATCGTTGTAGATCAGTTGCTTGATGACCAGCACGTTATGCCTGTGTTCGTACATGATGTCGTGCGACAGCAGAAAGCTACGCACATCGCTGCCCGTGCGCTCGACAATCAAGCACCCGTATCGTCCGAGAATATGCCGCAGGTCTTCGTCCAGCCACACATCCGGCTCACCCATACTCTCAATAAGGTCTCCACCCGCCAGCAGCATGATCTTCACGCCGCGACGCTTGCCTGAGGCGGTCAGAATACCCTTACGCTTGACATTTATTTCATGGTTGAAATGGTCGAGCACCACCGCCGTGCGTTGGTACGAGGGCTGCAGGCTCTCCCATGCGTCAACCATGAGCCACGATGAAGTGCGTTCGCAGGCCAGCTCGCACATGCGCACTCGATGCTTGGAAGTGGCCAGCCCCGGCTTGTTGTAATGGTCGCTCACGGGGGAGTAGTAGCCCCCAATAACTTCGAACTTGGTTTGGTCGGCCACGGCGTCCAGGGCCATTTCAAACATTCGAAGATGTAGGTAGGTGATTGGCGAGAAGGATCCTGGCGCCACAAGAATCAGGGGCGACTTGCTCTCATCTTTCATGACTGTAGCCAGACGGTGCGCCGGAAATTCGTAGTTTTCCAAGCGCGTAGCTTGGCGCACCACGTTTGATGGCACCTCCTCAAGGTTGGCCGACATGTGATACGCGGGTTCATGGATATCGGGGACAACGAATTGCCTGCTACGAGTGTCTGTATTTGCGGGGATTCCCGTGGGAATGTCTCCCAGCGGGTCGAGGTCTTTCGGTGTTGTTCCGCGGTCCGGCGTGTCGCGGGGGCTCTCCATGGGCCGGTTGATGGGCTCGGACTCGGGGATTTTCGTGGCAGAGAGGCGTCGCACCAGCGTCTCCTTCGCCTCGCTGGGTGGCACAAAGTTCGGATCCTTGCGAGGGTCCATAGTTTTTCGAGCTGAGCAGCCGACAGAAATAAAGGACTGCTCGACAGCGGGCTGGGCACGCCTTTTAGCTAGTGTTGTAGGGAGAGCACAGGGCTTATGTCACGGCAACCTTTGCATCTACCAGGGCGAGGCAACTGCCACGAGCAACAGCGGATCTGAAATATTGAAATAGATTCTTTGCCGGGCTTTCAGTCAATAAACCCCGCTCGCATTACGGTTTACGCCGCGTACATTAACGGTGGACCCGCATCCCCAGAAAATGCATCACGGTGAGTCACACGACATGATGCATGCGGAAACATGTGATACCCGCTAGCCATAGCCAATCGTGGGAACTTGAACAATTTAAGCATTGCGCAAAGAAAATACCAAGCCAGATGATTATTGCCCCATGGGTGCGTTAAATATCTCTGCGTCTCCTTATTGTTGATGAGCTCATTATGAATTCTACTCTAGCCACAAGAGAGGAGCGTAGTAAGGCTCTTACGGTTGTTGATTGACTCGCATAATCGAAGGGTTTCTAGTTTCTCCCGACTTATTTTGTGCCAATCCAAGACCAAGAGTACAATAATAAAATAAAACCAAATAATTTGAAAATAATTCAAAACTCTATCGAATAAATAACTCGAGCTTCAGCAGGAGGATTGAATAAACCCATGGTACTAAACACGGCATGTCCGCTGTGGAGCCAGTTTTGCAGTCTCGGCATAGCTCGGAGGACACACCGTAGCGTTGTTGATGATCAGTGGCAGCGTAATCCTGCTATTGCCCAGAGAATGGTCGATACGCACGGAAATTTCGTATACAACAGCAGTATAGCAACCCGCGTGCGATGGAACCAGGGGAAATGCAGCGACGGGAATCTCGTAAGGGATTTCCATGCGTCCCGAAGTGCCATTCCACTCACCGCGCGGGGCCACGCGCGCCTTGGCAATTACTGTGGAGAATTTGTAGTGGTCACGGCACGCACCCAAACACGTCCCCACGCCAGCAGGGCATGAGAATACTCTCTTGACAATAGTGTACTCCGCCCCGTATAGGAATAACGATGCCTTATCTCTTGTCATGTCCTTCAGCTTGACATCAAGAGTACAGTGGCACTTACTAGTTGAAGCGTGTGCTTCATGATAGACCGGCCAGCCCGTTACTACGGTGGACTTGCTTGTTCGCAGCAAACTGCGGCGGCGAGAGTGCGTTGAATACTGGCGCAAAAGTTTGTGGCCGGCACCATCCTTGAGGTCTGATAAAGACATCGCAGTCGAAGGGGGTCTGAAATCAAAGGGCTCGGAGACCTTGGGCGTGACACCTCTGATGAAGGCCTGCACCACGTACTCCATGTGCATCTGGGATCCGGGAAGTGAATGGGATGAGCTAATTTCGTGGCTCATTAGCAAAGGAGGAGCTGTAATGTGCTCATGGTCACCACATTTACAACTAGGCAGCGAGAGCTCTTCAGGGAACTGTATTGTGAACGGCACACTGTACCTGTAACCCGCGGCCAGGCGCCTGGTGATCGGGATCTTTGACCTACAAAGCTTCTTGCAATGCACAACCTCCCGAGATGTAGAGCCTCCAATTGAGTTCGTTTTGAATACCAAGACACGGTGGCAGATGGCCACCTGAAGCGTGAACGGCTCAAGAATGTCTTGACGCGGTAGAATGTAAGCGATTCCCCGAAGAAACGACCCAAAATCGGCTGGGCTTCTGTCTGTAAGTTCGAGCGTCAATTCAGGCGCTAATGTTTTACCCAGAGGAACACCTAACCACTTGCTCTCCAAAATAAGCTCATATGGAGGAGGGGCAAGCGCATCGTCTACGCAGTACTCAACCGCACCCGGGCCGGGTGAGTTAGGTCCCGAATCCAGAAAGCTCGAGCCATCAGAAATGCTGGCCGAGTCAGAGTCATCACCACTCACGAGTGGGGGTGCTGGGCCCCATACCTGAGCGCTGTTGGAAACAGACATTAACTGAGAAGTGGTCTCGACGGGGTCTATGTCTTAGTATACTGGCTGCTGGGTGGTCACAGGTGGAAGTTCGTGGAGGTGTGAGGGCTCTACCAGCGGCAACAATATGCAAGACCTCTCACTGATTCAAGAATCGGAAAGTCAATATCAACCCGCCAAACAGCAAATCGGGCTTGCGCAGTGCTTTGTATAAGTACTCTCGACCAACAGGGCGCAACCACCATGTGTTCCTGCAGGGTACCAGTGATTGTATGTCACCCATCTGCACGTAATTACGAAGCCTGCAGGGGGCCAGGTCTGACAGCTAGCTCTTGTTCCATCTGTATCGTGGTGGTCAAGCAAGTGTCCGGCGGCCACAGCTTCAAATATCGAGAATAGAGCCACAGAGTGCCGAAAGAAAGCTTGGTGTTAACGGGCGCCCCCGGCCAGCACAGCACATTTTAGCACGTATGGGTAAGGGCTATTGTGGATGCAGCAATTCTCGTGGGACGATAATAGGGTCCACGACAGGTACTTGAGCGCTGCCGCGCATTGCTAGTGCGCCCCAGCAAATTACTTAGGCGCATCACTACAATTAAAATGAGCAGGATGCATTGAGAAATATTTGAGACGCTCTGTCGGGTTTCTACAGCCCACAGCTATCGTACCACCTTCACTCAAGGAAGTGTAGCGGCATCTAAGGTAGACGCACCACGGTGTGCGTATTGACGAATCTAAGGTCCTGCATCCTGCATGACGACCGGCCCGCTCGTCTGATCAGGCGACCAAGGGCATAACGGGTGGGTAGCCATGATACGATGAGCGTATGCAAGTCTAGGGATTTAAGATACCATTGCGCAAACGTAATTGCTCTTACTAGAGACTACTCCTCGAATTGTCTGCCGCGCCTACCGGTCCCTCGCCCGCTGGGCTCGCCAACGACTTGGCTGCTGCGACCTTATCTCGGGGGCCAGGGTACCAATGCATGGTACTGGGCCCGAGCCCTAGAGGTCCATGTGACAGGGCTGTGTAAAGAAATACTTTGTGGTCCCGGGCCGTGGGGCCAAACGGCACGACATGCTCGACGTGGTCGCTGCTTGGAAACTTCGCGTTGATGCACAGGGCAAGCCTCCGGCCTCCGAAACTCCGCGGTTATCTTGCCCAGCAAGCGCGTGCTTGGGAGCAGTCAATGCCCGTGGCCAGCGAGGTGGCTAGGCCCCCAGGCTCGGTCTGGACCCCCTGTCTGTCTGGACGGACGCGGGCCAGCTGCAGCGAGCCGCAGCTCGGCGGGTCGAATCTAATTTCCGAGAAGACGCTGGGCCGATACCACGTTCCCACCCCCCTGTGCCCGCACTTGCGTGCAGCAATTGGGGCGGGCCTTTGGTGAGAAATTGAGGTCGCGAGCCGAGCCCCGAATACTATCTCACGCACAGTGGTGGCTTAGTACCGCTTTAGCAAGACGAGGGTTGTGGCACGGCCGGGAGAGTCGTGAGCAGCGGGCACTGCAGCGATATCGGAGGGGCCACACGGCTGGCCGCGGCGATGCGCCTGTCAGCATTACGCAGCACACTGGCTAGTGCTAGGTACGGGAGGAATAGAGGTGTGTCTCGGCCGGAGCGAGGAACTCGATACCACGTGACTAAAATTTCACCTCTACCCCCGAGCTTAAGCTGTGAAGATCTGTCGAGGGAGCAGCCGAGTAGACCGGGGCGGCCAGCGCTCGGCGAAGCGACGCGAGCCATTGCTGGCCAGGGAATATAGGCAAAACGGCCGTCTAATAGTAGACTAGATGGTCCTATTTTAGTTCCGTGTCCCCGGGGACGCGGTCGTAGCTATACATTACAGGGGAGTGGCGGACGAGCGCCGGCGGCAGCGAGTGGGCCGGGCTCAGTGGCTGTGGCTGTGCGAGTGGTCCTTGTAGCCGTAGACATGGCGGCGGCCGATGATCTCGCCGAGCGAAAACAGGCCGAGGAGCTGGACGCCGGCCGCGCCGACGCGAATCCACTGGTCGCGCGTGACGTTCAGAAACAGCTGCGGGACGGACTTCTGGTTGGCCTGGACAGACCCCAGAGCGGACTTGATGTCCTGGGTGAACGCCTTCTGGAAGGCCTGCGCGGTGGGCGGGCTCAAGCCCTCCTTGAGCCAGACGTACTTGCCGAGCTCCAGGCCAACCTTGGCCCAGTACACCGAGAAGGAGACGGCGCTCTGGGCCTGGGACAGCAGGGACGAGGCGGCGGACGACGCCTTGCTGGTGGTCGAGTTGTAGCGCGCGCCGGCGCGGACGCTGCGGGTGCCGGAAGAGCGGGCCAAACGCAGCATGGGATTCGACGGTGTTTTGGAAAACGAAGGCTGGGACGGCAGTGTGTCAGGCAGGCCAATCACCGCGGCCCCAGACGTCGGGGGCAGGGGTTTGCCCAGGGAGGAGGCTCCAAGTAGAGAAAGCAGAGAAAGCAGAGAAAGCAGGGCAAGGAGGGCGGGGGGTCTGGCAGTGTCCGAGAGCCGGGAGCTGAGGGAGTCAGCGGCAGCCAGCGGTGGCCGGCAGCGCAGACCCCCCCACGCTTCTCCAACCGCTGACTAGCTGCTGTGCTCAACCCTCGGGGATCTCCAATCCAAGCCACCTCCACAACCACCACCATGTCGGAGCAGCCGATTGTCTTGGACCAGGGCACTGGGTTCGTCAAAATCGGCCGCGCCGGCACGAACTTCCCCGACTACACGTTCCCGTCCGTTGTCGGCCGCCCCATACTGCGGGCCGAGGAGCGCACCGACGGGCTCGAGCTGAAGGACATCATGTGCGGCGACGAGGCGTCGGCCGTGCGCGCGGCGCTGCAGGTGTCGTACCCCATGGAGAACGGCATAATCCGCAAGTGGGACGACATGGAGTACCTGTGGGACTACTGCTTCTACGAAAAAATGCGGATCAACCCGCCGGGGCACAAGCTGCTGCTCACAGAGGCCCCGCTCAACCCGCTGGCCAACCGCGAAAAGATGGTCAGCATCATGTTCGAGAAGTACGGCTTCTCCGGCGTCTACGTCGCCATCCAGGCCGTGCTCGCGCTGTACGCCCAGGGCCTGTCCTCGGGCGTGGTCGTCGACAGCGGCGACGGTGTGACGCACATCGTGCCCGTGTACGAGTCCGTGGTGCTCAACCACCTGACCAAGCGCATCGACATTGCCGGCCGCGACATCACGCGGCGGCTCATTAGCCTGTTGCTGGGCCGCGGCTACGCCTTCAACCGCACGGCCGACTTCGAGACCGTGCGTCAG
Source organism: Wickerhamiella qilinensis (assembly GCA_030556915.1). NCBI lineage: Eukaryota > Fungi > Ascomycota > Dipodascomycetes > Dipodascales > Trichomonascaceae > Wickerhamiella > Wickerhamiella qilinensis. The sequence continues at coordinate 301,921 of JAKTUW010000001.1, forward strand.
ATCAAGGAGAAGTTCTGCTATATCTCCTACAACATCGACTTTGACCGAAAACTGGCCGACGACACCACCGTCCTCATGGAGCAGTATGAGCTGCCCGACGGCCGCGTCATCAAGCTGGGCCCCGAACGCTTCCAGGCGCCCGAGTGCTTGTTCCAGCCCTACCTCGTCGACTCGGAGGCGCCCGGCATGGCCGAGGCGGTATTCAACACAATCCAGGGCGCCGACTACGACATCCGCTCCTCGTTGTACCGCGCAATTGTCCTGTCCGGCGGCACGTCCATGTATCCGGGGTTGCCCTCCCGGCTCGAAAAGGAGCTCAAACAGCTCTGGGTCAGCAAGGTCGCTCAGGGCGACGGGAGCCGTTTGGACAAATTCAAGCTGCGCATTGAGGATCCGCCGCGCCGCCGCCACATGGTGTTTTTGGGCGGGGCCGTCCTCGCGAACATTATGGCCGACAAAGACCACATGTGGATCTCGAAGCAGGAGTGGGAGGAGGTCGGGCCGCGCGCGCTGGAAAAGCTCGGGCCTCGCTGACATGCTGAGTTAGACAGAGCTGGACGACGCTCCCTGCCGGCCGCAAAGCGCAGAAATCAAAACCTATGTATACGTAGACCTCTTTCTACACTAACTGGCAAAAAAAAATAAGAATAATTCGGGCTCTTAGGCCCTCCCTTGCTATGTACATGAGGGAAATATATAAGTTTAATAGTACCAGGTGGCCCCTTTCACCTTGGCTTCCGGCGCATGCTCGCAGAGGGGGTACCAGGAGGATACTCCATCCCAGGAGAATTCCTCTTCAGACTTGCTTTTTTGCCGATTTTGCCTGAGTCTGCTCCTGAGCATGCCATTTGGCTTGCCCGCGGGCGATATTGCGCGCCTGTGCTGCTGCCTGGGTGCGTACCGCCTGCAACGATGCCCCGGACCTGTCGCGGAGTGGAAAGTTTGCTCGCATAGTTTGACTCGATAATGCAGCGGGACGTTGCATTGCCGCCTCTGTTGCACCCATGTGCATGGTCTGTACCCGACGTAGATGTCTCAACGAGTATATCACCATGACCAAAGAAGTGATGCCTACCAAACTCGAGATCAGACCAAAGCCCCACCACTCATCCTCGATGAAGTTTTTCAGGTTCATCCCATACAAAGCAGCAATGACGGACCCGCCACTAAGAGCCATCATGCCGATCTGAAATTTGAGCTCCAGCATCATCAGGGTATTACGGTTGGAGTCCAGAACAATGTTTATGACCTCTTCTGTGTTGCGGATATTCGAAACGAGGTTTTCCACAGTCTGCACGATTTCATCGCTGTGGTTGTAGTAAGACTCGAGCATTATCTCGGCGTCGCTGTGATCGTCGGCAGGAGTCAAGGGTTTGCCAGCCAGCTTTGCCGATAGGTAGAGGTCCGCGAGCGTATCGTCGGAATCTATCAGCTCCTGGAGAGCATCACGTATAAGCGTCACCTTTTGCAAAAATGCCGAGAGTTGTTTTGAGTTGACTAGCAGATGCCTGAGCTGATCGCGCTCAATGCCCTTTTCAAGCGCCGATAACGAGTCGTTGACCACAAGTGAGTGGACTTTCAACTCGGAACTGAGAGTATTCAAAACTGATATAAGAATAGCCTCGAGCGCTCGCTGTTCGTAAGGCAGCCCGCTGCCTTTGCTCTTGAGTTTGTGCTCGAGGTCATACAGAAAAAGGCTCTGGGTACGGGCGTCCACGGCTTGTGTATCGAATAAAATCACCGTATCTGCCTTAATAAAAGCCCTAATATGCAAAAGAGATATCACAATCGAATCGTCCCGCACCAAAATGGCTGGAACAATGTTGTGCGTGCTTACATCCAGCTTGCGCAGATCTCGGGGCAGCAGGCCATGCTTGGAAAGCAAATCGCTGCGCTTGAACTCTGCATTGACTGCTGTTACATTACCGCCTTGGTCCAGAATAGTGCAGCGGATTATGCTGCTAGTTGTCATATTGAGGGCTCGTCCTAAGATCATGTTAGTTTCCTCAGCTACCGTTGGCGCGCACGGCGGATCGGGCACGGACTGCGGCTTTTTCTGACGCAAAAATCGCCCTCTATTAAACGATTTCCAAGAATACTCTCGTGGCTGCACCATGTGGCCCGGCAATAAGCTCGGCCAGAGGCCGGGGCCTCTGTTGAACAACATCCCCCGAACCGGGCGTACCCACCGGCATGGGAGCATGTTAAATTAAATTCGTCAGCGTAAGTTGGAAGGTGTCCCGCATTTAGCTGGCCAGATTTCGAGCACCATACAGAATCAAAGATTCAGAGATATGCGAGGCTCACACAGGATGTTACATACCAGAAGCTCAATGGTTTCAAATTGACAACTTGTTGAACCGTCATCTTCCTTGTTCTCGATGCCCTGTTGCCGTCGCCTTGTCTCTTGGACAATGCTTAGCCCGACCACGTGAGACCTGCGGACACGGACAGGGCATGGACGGGGCCCGTTCAGGTAGGCAGGGGTGGCCGGGCTCAGGAACGGGTGCTGGACCAGTCTTCTATTAATACTATCGGGTTCCTGCATAGATTTAATTCCGGCACATGGGGTGATCTTACCATTTACAAAATCATGGGTGATGCTCCTGAATCGGAGGTCCATCGGTAGTAGAGTAGGGGAGATTCGCAGTGCAGCATATTGTCCGGCTTGCATAGTGGGCCTAGAAGTATTTAAAATCTCAGTGCAGAGTCATTATCTCAAGTGATTACCACCAGCTAGCTACAGACTGAATCATATGAGGGCTGACCTCGTCTGCATTCAAGCTGCATCTCCAGTCGAGGGAAGGGGCCACCTACAATGAAACCGTGCCGATAGAATGGCACAAGAATATAGTCACCAAATAGCATTTGTCTCTTTCAAATACTTGTAACTATTTCCTTCGACTCCAAATTGGAGTAGCAAATTTTATGCGGCTCCGTTCGCTTAAGCCTTGGTGCCCTGTGCTATCCGTGCAGCTTTCACCGTCAAACGAGATCACGTGGTACTGCGGGCAAGGCAGCAAATGTAAACAAACGCTGGACGCAACGCTCAGCCGAAAGCATTCCTCGACCCTCGGGGTGCATATTTATATATCTGCACCATCAGGGGCCACGGTTATTGGGGATAGTACCTCTCTGCCACCACGCTTCCAAAGTAAAGGCTGCTGAATATAAGACGGGTTTACCCCCTGAAGGTTCTCAATTTGCATTCGTTTTATATTGATCCTGCCAATCTTGGAAGCTCAGTATCCCGCTTGACGAGCTAACAAAAGAACCAGAACCGCAAGCAGTTTACAATCAAGTGTAATGATTTCGGAATTCTCCTCCTCATCATCGTTGAGGTCCATGTCTCGGAGAATGCTCCATGCCGACCAATTTAATTTGGTAGAGGAGCTCGGCACAGGCTCGTTCGGCGCAGTTTACCGGGCAATAGATAAAGTGACGAGCCAGGCTGTGGCTATCAAAAAAATAGACATGGAGAACAGTGATGACGAAATTGAAGAAATTCAGAAAGAAATTTCTATCCTCGCTGCGTGCAATGACCCTCACATAACGAGGTACTATGGTAGTTTTGTCAATGGATACAAACTATGGATTCTCATGGAGTATCTCGGCGGTGGCTCTTGTCTCGATTTACTCAAGCGTACAGGCAACTTTTCCGAGGGCGCTATCGCATATGTATGTTCTGAGATCTTGAAAGGGCTGGCTTACCTGCACCAGAATGGCAAAATTCATAGAGACATCAAGGCAGCCAATATCTTGGTCTCAGATGCAGGTGAGGTAAAGATCGCTGACTTTGGAGTGGCTGCCCAGCTATCGTCAAACATGTCTCGCAGAAACACATTTGTTGGAACACCGTTTTGGATGGCGCCAGAAGTCATCGAGCAGAGGGACTATTCCTTCTCAGCTGATATCTGGTCTCTGGGAATCACGGCTATGGAATTGGCGAATGGGGAGCCCCCGCTTGCCCACCTGCATCCTATGAAAGTGTTATTTGTGATTCCCAAAAATGCACCGCCACGTCTTGATGAAAAGTTCTCAGCTGATTTTCGGGACTTTGTCGGCCAGTGCCTGCAAAAAAACCCGTTCGACCGGCCCGATCTCAGAAGTCTTCTCAAACACAGGTTTCTGAAAAAGGCGTCCAAAAGCGAGGTAATAAGAAAGGTACACCAGCTTCAAGCAATGAACACACCCAAGGCGGCGCCACCAGTGGATGACAGCCTAGAGGAACAATCTATAACTTTTGATGATACAGAAGACGACGATTGGGACTTTGACACGATCAAGGCAACAACTCTACAAATGGACAATACTAAGGCTGCGAAAGGTGGAGCTGAGGTGGATGACGGATTCCCTCCAGACTTTGCAAACGTGGGGGCCGGAACTGAACTGGACACCCCACAAGTGCCGAGCGCCATTCCCTCTCCTGAGCCTACACCAGAACCTCCCCTTCAGCTGAAGCGCAGCGAGCGCTCACTCCACAGCGAGACCGGTGGCCAGCCTGAGAATGCCTCAAGGCTAGATGCCCGCATGAGCCACCTGTCTTTGTATGAACAGGATACGGGCTCGGCAAGTAATGGGGATAACCATACCATTAACACATTGCGTGATACAGTTTCTGACCGGCGGAGTCATCTCGTGCGGATCTTTTGCCACGCTGCCAGTAGGTTCAACGACCAAACGTTAGGCGAAATCTCCGACATTCTCAGTATCGAGCCGCTAACACTGCAGACGGAGAACTACCTCATCAAGAAAATTGGTAAAGTCGCCATGGACCAGCATGGGGTAAAGAGCCAGGACAAGTCTAAGAAGTTGGACCCTGTGGAGTCGATCCTCTTGACGCGGTGGCTACAGAACTCGCGGTAACCCTCCAGAAAACGTTTGTTTTCCTATTTTTGTTTTGCATAATTCCCCATATTTAGCATATAATATACGCATACAACCTCTCTGCGACCGTGCTGGCGCCGGCATATAATGTGTATGCGCGCCGACGCATGCACCAGACGCACAAGAACGCATGCTGGCTCTCACCTCGCTTAACAACAACTTGGAATCTATCTGCAGTATATACTTACAATGCCCATACTCCAGACAATTGTGCTGAAGGCACTCGACATGCTCATGGAGGCGCAGCGGCAGTTCCGACGGCTGCGCAACAGAGCATACGGGCTCGGTCAGGCCGCTCAACAGCCAGACCAGCCCGCGCAGACCCTGTCAGACGGTACACCGCCTAATCCTGCTCAGCAATGGCCACCAGACGCTCCTCAATCTCATCGATAGTGAGCTTGCGGAACTTGCCCTCAGGGAAGGCCACACCGACCTCGAGATCGTTCTTGCGGAAGTCGACGGCCACAACGTTCGACAGGGCAATGATCGCCGCTTCGGTAACCTCTTTCCAGTCACCGTCGGCATGCTTCTTATTCTTGAGCTTCTTTTCCAGGTAGATCATGGCCTCCTCCTGCTTCGGTCCCGTAGCCGTACCCATGTAGCCTGTATAGTAGCCAGCAGGATCGCACTTGTAGACCAGCGGGCCCTTTTCATCATCCACACCGATCAGGGTCATGGCCACGCCGAGTGGTCGCATGTAAGCGCGCTGCGTGTAAACCTGGTTGATGTTGGCAATACGCTTTGCCAGCGCGTCAACCGGCATGTCGTAGCCGTGTTTGTAGCGGAACTCGGCCGCCTCGGACCGGGCCCGTGTGACAAGCGTGCGAGCATCGCCAATGGGGCCGTTCATGACGCATCCAATGGTGGAGGAGATCTCGAACACGTTGGTGACGGTGGAGGCGTCGAGAAGCTTGTCGGGTACCTTTTTTTGCGTGACCACCACGGAGGCGTCTTTGCCACGCAGGCCGACCGACGTCAGGTTAGTAGGCTTGATGGCCTTGAAAGCATACTCGACCTGGTATAGCCGGCCCTCGGGCGAGAAAATTGTGATATGGCGATCAAAGCCTGCCGACGACATGGTTGTGTGAGTGGCAACGCTGTGGGCAAGAAGCGTGCGTGTGAGAGAGCGGGTTTGGGGGAAGGGCCGGGTGGGTAATAAGCTAGTACGGCAACCGCGGGGTGGAAGCCACAGAAGCGGCTAGGTAAGCAGGCCGCCCACAACCAAAGCTCATCATTTATCCTGGGAGGGCGATCTCGCGCCCGCCATCGTCTGGGTTTTCTCCCAGCCGCCTGCCCGCGAGCACCGGCGTCCTCTCTTTTTCTCTCATAAAGATTCTGGGCCCGCAACACAGACGCGCCGGCCGTTTATGAGCCACTTTGAAGATGAAAAGACGGCGCGCAGTCGGCCGCATTACGACGAGTTTCTCTCGTCGTACCGGCCTCGGGTTTCCTACCACTCCAACGAGCAAGCGCCGCCGTTCCATTTTGGGCCCCTGCACCCCATGAAGCCCATGCGCCTCATGTTCACGGACCACATTGTCCTGAGCTACGGCATGCAGGACAAGATGGACTGGTACCGCCCGCGCGCCGCGTCTGAGGACGAGATTCGCGAGTTCCACAACGAGGACTACGTCAAGTTTCTGCAGCGCGTGACGCCGGCCACGCTCGACAAGTTCCCCGAGGAGATTGCAAAGTTCAATATTGGCGACGACTGCCCCATTTTTGACGGGCTGTACGACTACGCTTCGATCTGCGCGGGCGGAACCGTCGACGCGAGCCGCAAGCTCATCAACGGCCAAAGCGACATTGCCATCAATTGGAGCGGCGGCCTTCACCACGCCAAAAAGTTCGAGGCCTCGGGGTTTTGCTACGTGAACGACATTGTGCTCGGAATACTCAACCTGCTGCGGTACCACGCCCGCGTGCTGTACATAGACATTGACGTGCACCATGGAGACGGCGTGCAGGAGGCGTTTTACCTTACGGACCGTGTAATGACGCTGTCATTCCACAAGTATAATGGCGAGTTCTTCCCGGGTACTGGCAGTCTGGACGAGATTGGCGGCCGCGATGGTAAGCACTACAGCTTGAACGTGCCCTTGCGCGACGGCATTGATGACGAGTCCTACATCCAACTGTTTAAGTCGGTACTGGACCAGGTGCTTGTAAAGTATCAACCCGGCGCGATTGTGCTGCAGTGCGGGGCCGACTCGCTGGGAGGTGACCGCTTGGGCCGCTTTAACCTGAATATCAAGGCCCATGCCGAGTGTGTCAAGTTCACCAAGTCGTTCGGTATTCCTCTAATGGTTCTGGGGGGTGGAGGTTACACTCTCCGTAATGTGTCGCGACTGTGGGCTTACGAAACGGCAGTTTGCTTGGGTATTGACGTCAAACCCGAGCTACCAGACACACTGCCGTTCTATCAATACTTTGCTCCAGACTTCCAGCTATGTCCCGACCTTACAAGCAACGTGGCCAACCAAAATTCGCGGGCTTACCTGGAGAGCGTGCACACGCAGGTCCTGGAGCAGCTACGGTACCTGAATGGCGCACCGTCCGTGCAGATGCAGGAAATCCCGCCAGACATCTTTGGCCACCAGGCCGAGACGGACCGGGCGGCTCAGGACGACAAAATGGACCAAGAAGCGGATATCCGCATGCGCAGCTGAGCTGACATTGGTCCAGATATAATTTTTTTTTCTTTGTAAATTTGCTTGCTGGCCAAGCTGTACTATAATATTCAAAAACTACGCTTCGTTGTACACTGGCTGTGTACTGTGTACTGCTGCTTGGCTGGCTAGATGGCTCAGCTAACTAGCAGTTACTCGCGCAGCCAGGGACCGCTGTCTTCAGCTTGGATGGAGCTTGTGGGAAGCACGCGTTCTGGAGCGCTGGTTGTGGGTGACTCAGTCCGCTGCACAAGCGCCGGAGCTGGCTGGCAAGCGGCTCGGAACCATCGTTGACCAGGACATTGGAATAAGCTCGCTTCGCTTAACGGCCACTGACCCCGGTAAATCCTCGGCAGCCCGCCTCGGTAGCAAATGCAGTGGATTTGGAGCTACGATTGGTGCCCCACTCGGGTTCTGTCAATCCCTCTGGGCCTGCGCCTAGTCTGTAGATACGCGAGCTATAGGTGGGCTAGGGCCTGGGAGGGCCGGCCGATCCCGGCAGAGTGACCGGCCCGGGGAACGGCGACCGCGCTTCACATTTCGCGATTTCTGTCGCGAGACATGGACTACAACCACCAGCCATGCCAGAAAACCGCGATGTATTTCGTGCCAACCCAATAGTGCACTGAAGCGATATCGCTGCAAAGGCTCTCGTGCGCAGCATCGCTTCCCCCACATCTGCCAGGCCCGCCATATGCATGCGGCACAAGAACGCTTACATGTGAGCACAAGCTAGGCCGCGGCGAGCTCAAATGTGGTACATATAGGGAGCAAAGGGAAGGCTTCCGCCTAATTCTATGAATAATTAATGCCCAAACAAGCGATAATACGCTATTTGCTTGCCTTCATGCTCGACCTTCTCCCCACAGCTCGTTCCTACCCCCTTGGCCGCACCGGATACTCCAAATGCGGGGGTAGGAAACTCGCACGCCTGATTTGTCACAAGCTGCAGCACGAATAGGAAAGAAGCCACAGCTGGTAAGGAAAGCTCACTACCACATCCAGCGGAGTCGGCTTCGTACAGTTTCTGCTAGGCATCGCCCCGAAGCATCTTCATAGGACCTCCAGCGCTACAGCACGCACCCCTAGCTAATTATGCATTCGCCTGGCGACATCGAAGCGTCAAAAGCGCGCTTCTTCCAGCATGCGTCCATCACGGACGACGAGGGAAACAAGTACCTGAGCCAGGACGACTTCCTGGCGGCGGTGGCGCCCCACAACGAGAACTACGAGAAGATTGGCCGCCAGTCGTACGCCGTGCTGTTTAGCATTGCGGACCAGACCCGGTCGGGCCGCGTGTCGCTGAAGGACTGGCTCGATTTCGACCACACGCTGGACCGCCCTGACGCCGAGTACCACATCGCCTTTCAGGTGTTTGACCGCGAGGGCCATGGCTATGTCGACTTCAACGAGTTTGTTGACACGTACAACCAGTACAAGTCGCCCGACACGCTGGCCTTTGACTGGAACGCTCCCTGGGCCCAGCTGTACATTGGTGAAGGCGGTAACCGCCACGCCATGAGCTACGGTCAGTTCAGCCAAATGCTGCGTGGTCTCGTGGGAGAGCGCATCCGCCAGTATTTCCAGTACTTTGATCGCAACCACTCCGGCTTCATCACACCTCAACAGTTTGAGCAGATCATCCGTCAGACCGCCGGCCACAAGCTGAGCGACAACCTGCTGAACAACCTCTCAACGATTGTCAACCGGCCTTCTTCCACATCGCGGAAGGTTTCGTATGCCACTGTGCGTGCGTTCTACAACCTAATCAATAATGTGGAACTCGCCAAATCTACGGCCAAGCTCGCCGCTAATGAGAACGGCGAGTTCAGCAGGAAAGAGTTCATGGATGCAGCTGCGTCTCACATTAAGTTTGTTACTGTCACCCCCCTTGAAACGGACTTGCTCTTCCACTTTGCTCACACCACGAGCAGTCCCGACAGGGCCAGCCTAGACAATCTAGAACGCATGTTTGACCCATCTTGGGAGGACCCGCGTACCCGCTACTTGCGCTCTACGCTCGAGCTCGCTGACGCCGCGAAAAACGCAGCTACTGACCCTCGTGGCTTCGTGTCCAACGTCTTTGAGAGCGCCTACAATTTCACTCTGGGTTCCATTGCTGGTGCTATTGGTGCCACCGTGGTCTATCCGATTGATTTGGTCAAGACTCGCATGCAAAACCAACGGAAGGGTACACCGGGGCAACAGCCGCTGTATGCCAACTCTTGGGACTGCTTCAAAAAGGTCGTATCACGCGAGGGCTTCAAAGGTCTATACTCGGGTCTGGGGCCTCAGCTAGTCGGCGTTGCTCCAGAAAAGGCCATTAAGCTGACGGTGAATGACCTTGTTCGTGGCCTGTTGACCAAACCTGATGGCTCGATTCCGCTGCCTGCCGAAATTCTTGCTGGTGGCTCGGCTGGTGCTTGCCAGGTGGTGTTCACCAATCCTTTGGAAATTGTCAAGATTCGTTTGCAGGTCCAGGGCGAGATGGCTCGCGCGGAGGGAACGCCAAAGCGGTCGGCCCTATTCATTGTCCGGCAATTGGGTCTTGTCGGTCTCTATAAAGGTGCTACAGCTTGCTTGCTGCGTGACGTGCCATTCTCAGCCATCTACTTCCCTACGTACGCCCACCTGAGAAACGACACGTTCGGTGGTAGCAGCGGCGAAAAGCTCAAGGTATGGCAGCTGCTGACTGCCGGTGCGATTGCAGGTATACCAGCAGCATATCTTACCACGCCAGCCGACGTGATCAAGACCCGATTGCAGGTCGAGGCTCGTCCTGGCTCGCAGGCATACAGGGGCCTTTTTGATGCAGCACGCCGTATTTTCAGAGAGGAAGGCTTCACTGCGTTCTTCAAAGGTGGGCCCGCGCGTATTTTGCGGTCATCCCCCCAGTTTGGCACTACGTTGGCCGCATACGAGGTCCTCAAGCGCCTGGTGCCTTTCCCCGGATCGGACAAGGATGACACGGAAGCGGGCCACAAGGTAGCAACATCGAGTGCGCACCAGTCTCCAGTCAAGTATCTGCGTTCGCGCAATAGTCTCAAAGTTTTACTGGACATTGATGAGAATTTTGGCTCGCCGTGGACTGCCCCGGATTGCCTGCCCAAGCCTGCAGCCAAGTAGGTGCACGCTACGGGAGAAACAAAAGCCTGCCAGAAGTGCGACCGGGTCTCGACTCGCAATTAGCCCGGTCGAGCGATAGAGACGCGCAACTAACAATTTACGTATCTGTGTATTCTGTACATGACAACCCACACTACACTTTGTTCTGCCTCTGCCAGAAACGCGCGCGCACGCGAAGCAACCTTCCATGCTGCCCTTGCCCGCTACCTAACCCCAACCAGAGCATATACCGAGAGAGGGCCTCTCCCTGTTGTCCCACCGCTACAGCAGCCGTCTCCTGACCTTACCCCAATCTCTAGAAGACGGAGCAGCGTCGCGAGTCCTTAGTCAGTTCACAGCCATGACAGCCGACACCAGGAGTTCGGCGGTGGCCGAGGCCGAAAAAGAGTTTGCCAGACGGTATCCGGCTCAATTGGATGGCGAGGAGGTCGATGAGGAAGTCTGGTTTACCTGGCAGATTGACGACTTTAGCAACCTCCCCTCGCGCGCCCTTAGCGAAGAATTCGCGGCAGGCCGCCGCCAGTGGCGGACTTTGCTGTTTCCAGAGGGCAACACTGCGCCAGGCGCACGTGGCTCCGTTTCTCTGTTTCTGAAATTGCTCCATAATTCGTCAAATGACGATGCGACTGCCGACAAAACCGCAGAAACCCCAGTCACCACTGTCAGCCCAGCCTCGAGCCAAGAGGCTGATTTGGAGGCCAAATCTGAGGAGGTTGAGACTGCGGCGGATAGCGCCGGGCAGGAAGCCAAAAAGGTGAAGACCGAGGCCAGCACGGGTGACAGTGCCGAGAATGCTGGTGGCGAGAAGCATGATTTCAAGGTCGTTGAGAACGGCACTTCCAAATACATTCTTGTACCGAGCAGCCAGGGTGAACTCGTGCCTCCCAAGGACGACGGCGCGGTGTGCATTAACGCATCGCTGATTTTATGGAACCCAGATTACCCGGAGTCGCACCATGTTCAATACATCCAGAAGCGGTACGACAAATCCGTACAAGACTGGGGTTATTCCCAGTTTGCCGATCCGCGTTCTGTTTTCAACCCCATCGAAGGAAAGCCCCCTGTAGTGGACGCAAACAAGGTCAACGTTACTGTCTTAGCACGCATTATTAAGGATCCTACAGGTTTACTCTGGAAGGATGATCTACGAGACTACGATTCCAAAGAGTCTACTGGTTATATTGGCCTTCTTAACCAAGGTGCTACCTGCTATCTGAATTCATTGATTCAGTCGCTGTACTTCACAAAAGTGTTTCGGCACACGGTGTACAACATGCCGTCAACCAGCGATGGGTCTCTGGCTGACAACTTACAACGTCTCTTTTTCCAGCTTGGCACTTCTGATCGCCCTGTTGGAACTTTACCGCTAACCCGGTCATTTGGGTGGGATTCTGCGGACGCTTTCACTCAGCACGACGTACAAGAGCTAAACCGCATATTGATGGATAAACTAGAGACAGTGCTCAAGGGAACCCAGCAGGCTGGCGTGCTGAGCAACATGTTTGTTGGCCAGATGAAAAGCTTCATTACGTGCATAAATATTGACTTTGAATCGGCCCGCGTAGAGGACTTTTGGGATATACAGCTTAATGTAAAGGGCTGCGGCGATGTTTACGCCTCTTTTGATAACTACGTTGAGACTGAGCTGTTGACCGGCGAAAATCAGTATCATGCCACTGATCATGGGCTGCAAGATGCAAAAAAGGGTGTCATATTTGAATCGTTTCCTCCTGTCCTTCACCTTCAGCTGAAGCGGTACGATTATGATTATATGAGGGATATCGAGGTCAAAATCAACGATCGTTACGAGTATCCCATGGAGCTTGATTTGACGAAATACGTGAATCCGAAGGGCTCTGCTCACGCGGATGGTGAGCCTTGGGTGTACGAACTACATGGTGTGCTCGTTCATTCTGGTGATCTCAACGCCGGACATTATTATGCTTTGATAAAGCCTGAGGCGGGCGGTAGCTGGTATCGGTTCGATGATGACTACGTTACCAAGGCCATGCCCAACGAAGTTTTGGAAGCCAATTTCGGTGGCGAGGCTCTCACCTCGAATGGAACTCTATCAAAGGGAGCCAAGCGGATCACTAATGCCTACATGCTGGTATATATTCGGAAATCCCGTCTGAATTACGTTTTGCCTAAAGGTGACGACCTTGTTCCCTATGGAGTGTTCTCTCATTTCCTCAAGGAACAAGAGACTGAGAAGCAACGCAGGGAAGCTGACCTTGACCGTGAGCGTCATATGCTCGTTCGTGTGCTGCCTGTGGAAAAACTCCGTCAACACGGCTCCATTGGCCTAGCTCCGTGGTACGGTAGTGCTGAGAGCCCTGCTGCACCGGATATTTTGAGGGTAAGCAGGGCTCAGCCTGTTGGCTCCTTGGCTGAGCTCCTAACTAGGCGCTATCAATTGGGCGAAAATGCAGGGCTCTGGTTGATGACCTCTCGAGAGTCCTCTCCGCAGCGGATCAGCTCTTTGGAGAACTTTTATGATTCTGAGATTCATAAGCTATTACAGTGGTCAGAGGACTCGCCGATTTTTTGGTTGGAACAAAAGAAAGGTGATCAAGAGTCGCAGTACTTGGTTTTCATAAAGGAATATGATGCCAGCAAGCAGCGTTTGAAAGCTATTGGTACCCGGTGGATTAACAAATCGGACACATTTGAGGTGTCGTTCAATGGGATTCCCGACATTGCTGTCTACAAGGAGTTGCGGGGTACACTAACGGATATTCCGCTAAGTACAAAGGTTGATGCCGCGGGCATTGATCAAGGGTCAATTATTGTTGTCGAGACTCATAGACCCCATGAGTCTCAGATGAATTCTGTGGATCATATGAGTGCTGAATATTTCTACCAACTGTTGAACCATAGGATTAACCTGGTGCTTATCCCTAAAAGCGCAGTCGTGACAGCAGATGATACTTCAGACATCACTCCTGAGCTAACCGTTGTTGCCAGCACCATGGATTCGTACTCGTTGTTACTATCCAGGGTTGGTAAGGCCATCGGTGCCGATCCAGCTTATGTTGTGATTTACGCTCCAACTTTCGAGGGGCCAGTGGCACTGAGAAGCGATGGCTCGAATCTCAATGTTCTCTTCCCGTATTCGACAACTACTCCTGATACGAATGCCAAGGCCATATATGAAGTCCTTGATAAGCCTCTGGTAGAACACGAGCAGTTTCGCGAGGTACCTGTCGTTTGGGCTCCTGAGAACTTTGCGCATACGTCGGCCCTGTCCCTTATTCTTCATAAGGACGCCACTGTCAGCTCACTATCAGACGCCATCATTCAATCCACAAATGTGCCCGACTTTTCTAGTGATCGCTTGAAGCTTTGGGTCGCGCCGTTTTACCGTGAGGTTCATGAATTGTCTCCCACCACCACCATCCAGGAGCTCGAGGTGATGGGTGAAATTTTTGCGGGTAAACATTCTGAAGAAGAGTGGGCCGTTCGCAACCAAGAAAAACCGGGAAAGGTCGTGACAGTTTTCCATTATTATAAACTTCCTGAGCGTGCCCACTCAATTCCTTTTTCGTTTGCACTACTTGATGGTGAGCCCTTTTTAGCTACCCGGGACAGGCTCCGCAAGCTATTAGGGTATTCAGAAAAGGTTCTCGATAATATTCCTATCACAATTCTGTCGAAAGAAACGAACTACTCCCCGGTGCGCCTCGAACCCGAGGATGATACTGTGCTCTATGACGTTATCAAGCCGGCTGATCTCATTGGGCTTGACCACGCGGATACTAGACGGCGCCTGACAGCTGGGCGTTCTGCTATCATCATCAAATAAATATCCCGCTTTCCACTCACATCTAGCTCTCGTATATGCATCTTCTCCACCTAGCTACTGCCTACGTATATTTCTATTTATGAACTAAATCGCTTCCACCCTCTTTCCTACCTTAGTCACATGCCTCCAAGAGCTCTGAAGCTGCCTCAAGGGATACTGGATGAAATTAATGATGGGAATTCGCAAGAGTGGAAAAAGCTTCATAATTATAAAGGTGGAAAGTCCCGTAAAGAGCTTCGGAAAGAGCAGAGGTACCTAAAGAAACAACATGGCGGCCCAGACGGCTCGGCTACCAAAAGTGGGCCATACAAAAAAAAAATAGCTGGTCAGAGCCTGCCTTCTTTGGGGCACAAGCGGGTGAGCCAAGGACCAGGTCAGTTCCTCAAGCGTTCCAAGAGTGAGCCTGGTTCGCGAAGGGTTGATCCTTATACTGGGAAGCGTGGAATGACTGCCGAGGAGACCATGGCAGCTATCAAAGCTGCCAAGGTCGGAAGGAAGGAACAGACAGATGTCCCCGGAAAAACCATACAGAACAAGCCTGGAAAAGCCAAGTTTGACCCTGATGCGTTTCTATCGAGTCGGAGCTTGGTACATATGGATGATGACGATGATGCCAAATACTATGCTAAAAAATTAGGGCTTAAATCGTTGAAGCTCAACAAGGAAAACGATGGACTGGACGAATTACTTGGAGATCTTGATGTTGATAATCTCGTGGATAAAAACTCTGCCGAAGTACCCGACCCTGAACAGAGTGAGAATGAGAGTGACGGGGCTGATTCAAATGATGGGCTCGTTGATATTGAACACATCGAGAACCCTTGGTCTGACGATGATCAACTGTCCGATGATGACTTCACAGACAACACAGATTTGGATGAACCGTCTAATGGTGGACAGGAATTTCAGCGGAAGAACCGAGCGGCAGACCCAGATGATGAGGATTTCAAAGAGATGATTGAAAACCCTTGGTCCGAAGATGATAGCCTCAGTGAAGGGGATTTTACAGATAACACTGACCTCTCTGATCACTCAGCGGCTACGAAGGCCAGCAAAACGGCTTTTATTGGAGGTGCAACCACAGAGGGCAATGACTCAGAGGAAAATATTGAAAACCCCTGGTCAGATGATGATTCCCTCAGCGAAGGCGACTTCACCGAAAACACTGATTTAGGGGAAAGTGATGACGATGATTTTGAAGCGGAAGGGACGGGAATGACTGCTGCAGAAACAATGGCTGCACTCAAAGCAGCAAAGGCCAATAAAGATCGAGCCGCGCTTGCCGAGACGAAGGTAGACGTTTCGAATGATGCCTATGATTCCTTTGGAGAGGATAGTTCAGATGATGAATTCAGTGAGATTGACGATACTATGACCGTGGATGAGACTATGGCCGCGCTGAAGGCATTCAAAGATGCCAAGGTCAAAAGCGGTGGTGCCAAACCTGAAGTGGTGAAGGAGCGCAAAGCGAAAGCTGAGCCAAGAAAGGAAAATCCCTATTTGCCAGCGACAAAATCTCAGAAATATGTTCCTCCTTCCAAGCGCAGGCTGTTAGAAGCTGCAAATGAAGAGGTGAGCGAAGAGATTGTGAAATTGAGGCGTAAAATCAAGGGTTCGCTCAATAAGCTCACAGAGGACAATATGGGAGCTATCATAAACGAAATTGAAGGCATGTTTGGTTCCAATAGTCGGAATGATGTCTCAGGAACTTTGACGACGGTTGTGATGGAAAGTGTTGCGTTACAGGGAACCTTACAAGAAACTTTTATGACAGTGCATGCTGGATTTATGGCTGCACTTTACAAGACTACTGGTGTGGATCTGGGCGCTCAGTTCATTCAAAATGTTGTCGAGGAGTTTTTAAAGGTATACGACCCAGAGATCAGGAACTCCAAGGCCTCGAACCTGCTTTCCTTACTCGTTGAGAGTTACATCATGCAGATTGTTTCTCACAGGCTGATATATGACTTGATTGGTATGCTACTGAAAAGCGTAACAGAAGTAAATACCGAGCTGCTTCTTATCATTGTCAGAAACTCTGGACAACAGCTACGTAGCGATGATCCGGATGCCCTAAAGCACATCATCGTCACAATCCAATCGTCACTTGCTGGCACGGTCCAGGAAAATGTCTCCATGCGAACAAAATTCCTAGTTGAAAGCATTGTGGCTCTCAAAAATAATCGCCAAAAGCCTGTGAGCTCCGCAGTTTACGCCATTAGGCAGCGGGTTCGAAAATTTTTGGGTGGAGTTCATGGAGCCGTGTCGCAACCGCTCCAAGTAACTCTTGACGACGTGCGGAATGTCGAAATTCGTGGAAAATGGTGGCTTGTCGGGGCTTCTTGGCAAAGTGATAACCAACCGTCCTCAAACCATCATTCAGACGATCACAATGGGGATGAAGTTAACGCTCTGCTTGAAAATGCTGAACCTAACTGGCTTGAGCTTGCTAAGCGCCAGAGGTTGAATACAGACATTCGCCGGGCCATTTTTGTGGCTTTGATGGGAGCAGAGGACTATACGGATGCAGTGCAGCGAATCGATAAACTGCGTCTGAAGAGCAAGCAAGAGAGAGAGCTTCCTTTTGTAATTCTTCATTGCTTGAGCCATGAAGAGCTTTACAATCCATACTATGCTCTAGTCGCCAGCACCCAAGCTGCAAAGCACTCAATTCGCAAAGCATTCGAGTTCAGCTTGTGGGATTTTATATCCCAACTGGAAGGTGAAATAATTGGAGTCGCGCCACAGATGTCGCAAGTTATGCATTTTGCCCGTTTCTATGCTTCGCTAGTTTCCCAGGGCGTGTTGAGGCTTGATATTCTCAAAACTATCGATTTTTTAACGGCCAGTGAATATATTCGGGCGTTTATTGAGGTGTTTCTTGTCTTTTTGTTCCAGGGTGTGGCGAAGCGTGCCGAGCAAGCTGGCCGGCGGGACATTTTGGGTAACCAGAGCCGAGATGCCCGTGAGTTGACCAAACTTTTGGCGGACACGAAAGACCATCTTGTTCTTCGTGGGCTTCAGCATGCACTCCCCTTGATTTCGCAGTCTGCAGCTATCGGAAAATCCGCCAAGGCACGCGAACGGGTGGCTTGGGCGGTTGACATGGCTGCCGAGATCATCGATCAACTGGTGAAGTCTCGCGCCCGTAAGGACATCTAAGTCTTATGCTTCATTTTGATTCCTTTTCTATGATTTATTGCAATTGTACATATATTGATTTTATCCACTAAAGGTTTTGACGGCCGGCTCTTTCGAGATCTCGCCGCCGCAGGTCAGTACTACTGAGCTTGCCCTCACCTTCTCCCGGAATGAGCCCAATTTCCACCACTGCTAGTTCATTCCAGCCTTTTTCTGCGCGGAGGTCATTGATCTGGCCGGCCCCGGATCGCGTTTCCTTGCTCACGACCAGCACGTCAATATTCTCAATTGTGGCCGTTGGACCGTACACATCATGGATCACATAGGTCTCAACGGCGAGCCCGGGGCGCACATATTGTAGAAAGTCTTTGACGGCCCTATCACGCACATCGTATGGTTCTAGCGCTTCGGCGTATTTCTTGTTTTTCAACAGTTCGGGACCTGTGATGCCCACAATGAGTTTGAACCGGACAACTAACGCGGAAAGAGTGAGTAGAAGCTTGTGGCCCCGGTGTAGGTGATCAAAAGTGCCTCCTACAGCACCAACGTCAAAGTCTGTTACCGAGGAAGTCGCACTGACCGATGTAAGATCTTGCACATCATTGCCCGGGGGGAGGTGTTCCACGGGGCCATCGAAAAGGAATGCTGTACCCTCAGGAACCAAGACAACGTCCCAGTTTTTATTAGCTGCTCCCAAAACAACGGTAATATCCAAATTACCGGCTTCGAGCCCCACATCGCTATGACCAGCACTGCCGTAGAGTACGCGAATAATATGCTCGCGAACCGTGTAATGCGAAGGCAGTTGCAAGACTACGAGATCAACGCGACCCTTCGTCTGTGCGCGCGAAATAGCGCTTTTAACTGCCGAGGCACTGAATTTGCGGGGGTCTACAATCAAGCCCACGTACATCTGTCTCGAACAACGCCGTGCTTATCAGGGATCCAAAATCTGGGGTACAGCTCGCGCATTTTGTCATCCTGGGACCGAATCAGGGCTTGCATTACCACCGGGTGGGTTGCAGCGTGTTGGATTGCCGGCTGACTCACCGTTCATCGTCGGTAGATGAGCATAGATGAACAGTATACAAGTTGGGTGCACACTCGTAAAAGCATAGAGCGCTCCGTTCAGCAAATTGGTCAAGGAGATAATATAAAGGACTCGATCGCCAAGCTTCTCTTCGTGAACCTTCTACGAGGACGAGGTATACTGGTGGTCGCCATACTTCAGAAGTTGAGTTGGGGGAACGCTCGTGATTTTGCCGCAGCTATCGCAGTTATCAACTCGCAGTTTCCGGAGCTGGGGTGTACGCTTGTCAAACAAATTGTGCTTTCAGCTCGTGTTGCCACGACCCCCATCAGCGAGAATGCCGCTAGTCTGCTCGTGCACATCTTTCTTCAGGGCGTTGTTCACGAAATAACAGTTTTGGAACTTCTGCAGGCTCTGATATTACATGGCCAAGCCAAGACCGCTACTAATTTGCTACTGCTCTGTGCGGTAAGGCTACGTGAAACATCCCAGCCTTCACTAAATCATATTGCGAACCAGCTGTCCTTGTCGGGACCACTAGATTCTTATCAGGACGCTACAATTCTTGACCTCGTGCCTGTGGATCATCGGGGCCCCGAGCACATAGTGGAGCTGGACGACAGCTTACAATCCCTGAGTGACGAGTTCTCGTATGATCCACAATGGCAGGAAAAGGAAGAACAATATGAAGGGTTCAGGGTTATTATGTTTGGCAACGATCAGAATAGCCTGTTGAGCGAGGGAGAAGCTGCAACTTCCCAACTACGTGCCGGAAATAGTTCTGCGAAGACCTCAGAAGATGTACCCGACCCAGAAAACGCTCGTGACCAGCCATTGGTTTCAGTTCGTGCGACGACGCAGCAGCTAACCAATAAAATGACCGACATGACCAATACAGAGATGGCAGAGCTCCGCAAAGGCATATATCTAGTGATTATGTCCACTGTGTCGGCTACGGAGGCGGCTCACAAGCTCTTGCGGCTACCGGCAGCCCGAAGCAGTCCGGAGGAAATTGTAAACATGCTGGTAGAGAGCTGTGGTCAGTCAAAATCTTATAGCAAGATGTATGGAAATGTGGGACACATCTTGTCCAAGGTCTCTAAGCAGTGGCAGCACCGTGAGGAGCGGGCTTTTGCTCGGTTCTATGACAAGGTGTTTGAGCTGGAGACCAACCAGATTCGCAACATCGGCAGTCTTTTCGGCACCTGGCTCTCTCTGGATGCTATGGATTGGTGCGTGTTGGAGAATGTGTCGATCACCCCGGCTGCGAGTACGCCGTCCAACCGGATCTTTCTGCAGGCCATGTTTGATGAGATGCGTGTGGAGCTGGGCGTCAGCGAGCTAAGGCGCCGGCTGGCCGAGCCAAAGTTGGGGCACTATACGAAGGGGATTTTCCCGTTTGATGATGCGGCCAATCTACGCTTTTCCATCAATTTCTTTACGGCTATTAACCTGGGCCCGTTAACAGACGAGATGCGGGCAGCGCTGCGGTAGTCCTGCAGGGCTACAGGTCCTACGACGGACACGGCAGCGCCCCCTGTACATAAAGTTCGATATATTTTTGCGTAAAGGTTATAATGCTCTGGTAATATTGCCATTGCCATGCCAGCTTCGCTCGCTCCCCTCGCTGGTCGAAATCGAACAGGCACACGGTGTTAATTTGATCGCACACTCCGCAGTCCTCGAGTCACGCGACGCGTTGCCACCGAGACCCACTCGGGAACCCTGGGAACCCGGCCCGGGGGCGTTCGCTAGCTGCTTGCTGGATCGCTGCACCGACACACCATCTCACATAACATGCAGGCACTGATTCTTGGTGCCACAGGCTTGGTCGGCAAAGGCGTGCTCAAGTCCGCGGAGGCCGACAGCAGTTTCAGCAAAGTGTTTACTTTGACCCGCCGCGAGCTCCCGGACAAGTACCCCGCCAAGGTTGAGAGCATTGTCGACAAGGACGCGGCGACATGGGACAAGAAGCTGCCCGACGCGGACGTCCTGATTTCGTCGCTTGCGACCACGCGGGGTGCAGCCGGCGGCTTCGACGCGCAGTACAAGATCGACCACGATTTGAACATTGAGTTGGCCAAGGCGGCCAAGGCTCGCGGAGTCTCGACGTTTGTGCTCGTAAGCTCGACGGGCGCCCACCTGAAGTCGCATTTGCCGTATTTGCGGATGAAGGCCGAGGTCGAGCGGGACATTGTGGCGCTGGACTTTGATAAGACCATCATTCTCCGCCCTGGCCCGCTGCTTGGCGTCCGCGACAGCGGCTCCAAGGGCTTTGGCGAAGGCATTTTGAGCGGGCTCGGCAGGCAGGTGCACCGGACATGGGCGCAGCGGATCCTCGGCTACCCTGTTTATGGCGACGAGGTCGGCAAGGTCGCCGTGCAGTTAGCCGGCACCGCCCAGAAAGGCGTGCACTATGTGGAGTCTGCCGAGATTCTGAAGCTGGCCTCGACAATTGCCGATCCGGCGCCGCACTAAGCCTTACGCCAGCATATTAGTTCATAGGGACGCTTATTTTCAAGTAATTTGCACAATATATAGGAAGATTTCGCGAGGCTTGGTGATCTCGGGCCACCTGCTCTTTGGGCCCTGATTGACTTTGATCTGCCAGTTCTTGATGCGCCCGCGCACATGCTGTGGCTGCATTTCTCCCAGCCACTGCCGCCACACGCACAGCGCGTGCCCGCCTGGCCAAGAGCCCTCCCACCCAGCCCGGCCCACTGGCACGAATGCGTGTGGGCCGCCGGTAAGTTCCTCGGCAGTTTAGTCAGGCCGGCCTCCCCCACCTTTTTGTCGCCCTCTTAACACAACCTACACTTCCGTGCAGAGTCTTGTGAAATGCGGCCCAAACCATGGGAGTCCGGGGGCCTGGCGGCCTCGTCGGGCACAGCGTCTTCGGCTGCACCGGCATCCGCAGCGGCTCCGGCATCCGCTTCCGCGGCCACATCGACAGGCACCGCAACCAGTTCGCAGTATTCGTCGTCGTTGTCCTCGGCCACTGGCGTGCCGCCTGTGCCAGCGCGCCCCACAGAGCTTAGTTCGGTTGCACCAAACACGTCGTACACGCCGGGCATGTATGGCAGCGGCTCCAGCTCCTACCCGCTGGGCGGCGCCTCGTCCTACCCGTACGGCTCGTACGGGACCGGCGGCTACGGCGGCGGCTACGGCAGCGGCGGCTACGGCAGTGGCGGCTACGGTAGTTACGGCAGCTATGGCGGCTACGGCGGCGGTTATGGTGGCTACGGCGCCGGCGGCTACGGCGGTGGCTATGGTGGATACAACCGTTTTGGTATGGGTGGTGGCTACGGCACGGGAGGCATGGGCGGCCCGCAGGGTCCCATGGAGAACTCCACCGCGGCTACCTTCCAGCTAATAGAGTCGATTGTGGGAGCGTTTGGCGGGTTTGCCCAGATGCTCGAGTCGACTTACATGGCCACGCACTCGTCCTTCTTCGCTATGATGAGTGTGGCCGAGCAGTTTGGCCACTTGAAGCAGAGTCTGGGCTCTATTCTAGGCATTTTTGCCATCCTGCGGTGGAGCCGCACGCTGTTTGCCAAGCTTACGGGGCGCTCTATGCCCACAGAGCTCACGGTGGCCGAGTTTGCGAAGTTCCAATCGAGCGGCATGGGCTCGGGACCCAGCGGCCCTCGGCGACCCTCGTTCAAGCCCCTGGTCATCTTCTTGACCGCCGTATTTGGTCTTCCCTATCTTCTGGGCAAACTCATTCGCAGCATGGCTCATAATCAACCCCAGCCGGGCGGATTGCTGGAGAACGGCGAGCCCGTGGACCCAAGCAAGCTGCAGTTCTGCCGGGCCATTTATGACTTTGTGCCCGAAAACCCGCAGATAGAGGTGGAGCTCAAGAAGGGCGATCTGCTCGCTGTGCTGGCCACCACCGATCCCAGCGGCAACCCAAGCCAGTGGTGGCGCGTGCGGTCGCGGGACGGCCGCTCGGGATATGTCCCGTCCACCTATGTAGAGATGATTCCGCGGCAATTGACCGAGGGCCCGGCGGGTCCTGCCGACCCGTCGAAGGTACCGCCGGAACCTAAGCGTATTGAGTAACTGGGGTGCATGCGTGCGCCTTCCGGCTGCTATCTTTGCAAAGGGCCTGTCGCGGGCGACAGGCTGATGAAACGAACCGGCCTGATGACACGAACGAAGAAGTGCGCGGCGCAGACTTTAGAGCGATTTTATATTTTTCATTCACTTTATTTTCTTTTTAGCAATAGGCCCCAAACTGGCGTGACTTCGCAATTATGTTTGGCACGGCCCTCACGCTGGTGGTTTGGTGCCCCGCATATTTAACCTCGGAGGTTGATCCGAGGATGCAGGTCCATGAGAGATCGGCGGGCGCGGGCGCGTGCAGCAGTCGCTGCAGGTGGGGTCGGAAAATCACTGGGGGCCGTTGGGGTGACTTAGCCAAAATGATCATCTTTGTTGGAGGCCCGGCCGGCAGTGGAAAGTCCACCGTGGGCATTGGACTAGCTGAAGACCTGGGATTCCCCTTTCTGGAGGGCGACTCGTTCCATCCGAAGGCAAATGTCGAGAAAATGGCCCAGGGCATCCCGCTGACCGACGAGGATCGTTGGGGCTGGCTCGATACGCTGGCAGATGCCGGTACTAAGGCGACAAAGGAAACGGGAAATTGCGTGGTTTCGTGCTCGGCCCTTAAAAAGATATATAGAGATCGGCTGCGTTCGCGGGCAGGTGACGACGTGCGATTTGTCTTTTTAGACGTGAATGTCAAGCAGCTGCTCGACCGCGTCCGAAACCGGGAGGGACACTTCATGAAGGGCAACATGATTGAGAGCCAGGTTAGCATTATGGAGCTGCCCACCCACGAGCCCGACTCGATTGTATATGTTTCTGGCGAAGATATACCAGGTACTATTCGCGGCGTTGTTGCGCTGGTGAACAAGCAGTGGTCTGGGCAGTTCCGCTAGGCTGTTGCTTGAAATGGTAGGAAATAGACAAACGAAACCATTGGAAAGCTTGGAGGCGCATATCCATAACGTTAACTTTGGTTTGATAGAAAATCCGGCATGCATTACAATTGGATCAGAGTATGTACATTAAATAGAATTTGACTTACGCCTTGAGCGACCTCGCGACACATTTTCGCTAGACTGAAGATCGTTGCCGCGGCTGGTCAGCTTTTGATTGATCTGGAAGCTAATTCGGTGTTCACAGAGTTCCTTCAGTTCTTCAGTAGACGTGCGGTCCAAAAGGTTACAGGGATATTTGTAAAGTAGCCACAGATACAGTGTGAGACTTTTATGCAGCATTTCGAGCTTGGGGGCCGGTGTACTCATATAGGCCAGCATCTGCAGGCGGCGTCCGAGAATTTGGGCAATATTCTTTGAAAGCCCGGAGCCAATCACTCGGCAATAATCAATAAAATCACTTTGCACCTCAAGGGAGTCTGGCACGGGGGCATTCGCGAGGATCAGCTTGTCTTCGAACGTGAGCCCCGGGATATCATTGACCAGTTCGGCGACCGAGAGTTGGCTGCCTGGACGTGGCAACGAATAAGCTGCCCCTGCATCTACCCTTTGAAACAAAGCACTGAGAACTTTGCTGAACTTGCTGGCCCTGTTGTCCGTGGAGGAAATGATCACTGAGACAGGCGGCCAGTATGTGGCGGTCTTGATTTCAGGCGACTTGACAGCTAAAGCTGCTTGGACGTGAGGGCGTTCGTTAATGTGTACAGTAGTCACATAGCCTGTCGTTGTCGCTTTCGTGGTGTCCAGATCAGATACGTGATGTCCAGCTACGCGAAACCGACCGGCGCGCCCAGCAATTTGCTTGATTTCCGGCACGGTAAGGATCCTCTCTCGCACACCATCAAACTTTTTCAGCGTTGTGAATATTATGGTATCAATTGCCAAATTAAGGCCCATTCCGATCGCATCACTCGCGACGAGATAGTCGACACCGCTATTCGGGTCGTTGAAAAGTCGAGCCTGCTCAGCCCTAACTTCTGGGGGCAGCGAGCCGTAAATCACCGCACAGGGCTTTTTGAGCTCTCGAACAATCTTATCTCTGAATTCAAGAATCTTTCGCTTAGAAAATACAACAATGCAGCTCTGCGGCTTGAGGGTTCGAATCATTTGCCTTTCCTGAGCTCTTTGCTTTTGGCGAGTACCAGGAGTAACGACCAAAGGTGACAGACGCTCATACGTCTTGACGGTCAGAACGTCTCCGGTCTGCTTGACGAGTTCAGAGATGATGTTCATAGAGTTTGCATCCCCACATAGGTGAATTTCTTTTGCCTGGACGCCTAGTAGCGCCCGTGTCCAGGCCCAGCCCCGTTCACGATCCTCAATCATCTGGATCTCGTCAAGCACGGCCACATCGTACTTGGTCCCCAAGTCAACCATTTCGATTGTTCCACAGTTGAGCCTAGCCGGGTTGCCGTAGGCATCCGCATTCTCTATGCGTTCATCACCAGTAACCAGGTTGCAAGGAATTCCTTCCGATTCGAACCGATCATAAACTTCACGGGCAAGCATGCGCAGCGGGCCCGCATAAAATCCCGAGCGGGCTTTTCTCAAGGCCTCGAGAGCGCGGTAGCTTTTGCCTGAATTCGTCGGACCGACATGCAAGATAATGCTGCGCTTTTTTTTCCTAGCTTCTGGGTACAGCCTTGCAGGGTGGCTGACATTTATTGGTCTTAGCTTTGCGAAAGCACGGTCACTTGTCGGATCATTGGTATCAGACACAGATGATCCCAAAGTAGATGGTCCTTTATGGTCAGAGGGCCTTCTAAATGCCGATTTGGTCGTCTTGGTCGAGTTCGGTGAAGTCTTCGACCTGTGCACAGCACTCCGTAGCCTGGTCTGGATATGGAAAATCGTACTCATAGGGCCGCCAACCCTGGGAGGCGCCATGGTAGGCCATTGGTTCCGCCAAGGGCACCATATTGACATAGAGCACTCTCACGTACGAGCTGTCTTGCCAATTAATTCACTTCGAGGCTGTGGCCGCAGAGCTGATGTAATGAGTTGGAATCTTACAGCCTGATGCGTCGCGGCGGGAAGAGTCCCGGCAAAATAAGCTGGGAGCAGTCAGGGCGATAAGACGCGTCCGTGCGCGCGGGACCCTCACACACACACACACACACACACACACACACACACACACACACGGACTGCCGTTGAACAGTCTCCCAACTTGAACCCCCACCGACCTAGGCAAGCAAGCAACATCCCTCTTAAAGCAACAGTGAAAAATGTCCGACACAACCTATTTTGACACGATCAGCCGCGACTTTAAGGATGTGACCGTCACACCCGACGACAAAATCGATGCCCGAGAATTCCTTGAGGCTGCAGAGGGCCTGGTCAAGCTGTTCGACAAGCTCGAGTCCACGGCGTTTTCCGTGGTCCAGAGCGACATGAACGGCAATATCAAGAAGATCTCGCTGCGACAGCTCGCCGACCCAGCCGACTCTAAGTACATTCAGGACGTTGTGCTTGGTGAGGTCAAGGAAAAAAAGAAGGACGCTACGCAGGGCTTGCTATGGCTCACGCGCGGCCTCGAGTTCACGGCCGTGGCCATGCGCAAGAACATCGACAATCCGACCCAGGAGCTTGCCGACTCGTTCTCTAAGGCCTACTCGGAGACGCTGTCTAAGCACCACTCCATGCTCATCCGCCCCGTGTTCAAGCTGGCCATGAACGCCTGTCCCTACCGCAAAGTGTTTTATGAGAAGCTGGGCTCTCCGCTGGCAAAGGTCGAGGAGCAGCTTAAGGTGTGGTTGGCTGCTCTCGAGCGCGTGGTTAAGATCATTAAGACATTTCTGGAGTCGGGCAATTATGCCAAGGGTTTGTAGATAGACGGGGGCCGACCGACCAGGGGCTCGCGGCTCGCGGCTCGCGGCTCGCCGTGGCCACCCCATTCCCCTCTAGGCTTGCCTGACACTTTCTAGCAGACTTTGGAGCAACTCGACTTTGGTCGCGTTTCTCGATGCCGTGCAGCTTTTCCTCAGATTTTTGAAGTTCCTGGCAATAGCGAGTGGCTCACTCGCTACGTGAGGCTGCTTCGACCGCCAAGCTTGCTATTCCCTAAATTAAATGTTCTGTATGTCGCACTAACTGTTCGAATCCTTGAATGCTACACGAAGCTTAATCTTCGCGCCAGATTAATCGCTTTCTTCGCACCTCGGCCATATTTCGCAATGGGACCCCCTGAACTAGGCCGTGGCCACGCCAGATCTACATTGACGTAATCGGGCGTGACGTTTCACTGCGGTCTGTGGTGCTGTTCCCAGCGACCTTTGACGTTACACGTGACTTGATCTCAGCTTCCTCACTGTAACTGCCATGTGTAGATTTATGATCTACAAGTCGAATGAGACCATCCAGCTGGAGCATTTGCTCACGAAGCCGGCTCATTCTATCATTAATCAGTCTTTCGACAGTAGACTGCGTATCGACCAGCGGCGCCCCATCAACGGCGACGGGTTTGGCGTCGGATACTACCCCACGAACGTGGACGAGGACGACGAAAAGGGGCCCTGCGTGTACTGCGCCACCACTCCTGCTTGGAACAATCTAAACCTGGCTCGGCTAGCGTCCAAAACAAAGTCCAAACTCGTTTTTGCCCATGTCCGCGCTTCCACCGCGGGAGTGTTGTCGGAAACTAACTGCCATCCCTTTGTCTATCACACTCTCATGTTTATGCATAATGGAGGTATCCCGCTGTTTCAGTACGTGAAGCGTTGGATGGTTGCGCATATTGAAAACCAATACTTCATGTTTGTGCAGGGCTCAACGGATTCTGAGATGTGCTTTGCCCTGTTTTTGGACTGCCTCGATAAACTAGGCTATGATCCAGCGGACTCGCAGGGGAAATTCCCAGTGGAAGGCATGCAAAAGGCCATGCTTCAAACCATTGAGCTGATCAAGGACTGGACTAAGCGGGCCGCTCGCGAAAATGGGCTTGCGGAAGAGCCCAATTTGCTCAACTTTGCTGTGACCGATGGTGAAACAGTCGTCATATCCCGTTACGTCACATCTCGTGAAGAAGAAGCGGCATCTCTGTATTATTCTACGGGTACTCGGTTCTACGAATATGCACAAGGTCAATATCGTATGGAGCGCTGTTATCGGCTCAACAACATTGCCATGATCGCCTCAGAGCCCCTGACTTTTGAGCGCTCAGACTGGATTGCGATCCCCACAAATACTTTGGTGACCATTCGTAATCAAACTGTGCTGCTTCATCCCATTCGGGACGAGTACTATGTTGACGATCCTCAGCAAACGCGATCCAGTGAGCTCATGGTGAGCAAGGGCTTGGCTAGCCCGCTAGTAGCTACCCGCCTGCAAACTGGCGTCCCGCCGCTCGGCCGTGAAAGCCGCAAGCCGGTAATTCCAGAGACGGGCGAGACGCTACCTGCGCCTAGCCGGTCCGCCGTAACCGCATGATAAAACGGCTGTATGCGCGCTGTCGTCCTCTACCGCTGCCCCAGCGCTCCAATTGCTGTAGGGGCACCCACTACATTTAATGGAAACACCCAGGACAAGCATTTACTATGCACTTTATGTTGCTTTCTTTAAATTCCATTTATATTTATTTTGTGTTATTCCTATGCTTCTAGCGCATCCGAAACACGGAGCTGTAGTTCGACGATTTACCCATGTGGTCCTGTCTGGCTCTTTTAATTCCCCCAGCCTCGCCCGCGCCTCTCCCAATTTCCCCAGCACGCGCGCGACGTTGACGTTCACCTGGGGACCATCCACGTGCTGACTCGGCACGTCAACACCCTCAACCGCCTAAGTTTGGCCGCCGCACTGCCAGCATGAGGGATCTCACGCGCGATGTCGCACGCGGAATCACCGTGCTCGAAATGGAGTATGCGAATCATATGTCGTCTTTGCCCCATGCGCCCGTGGGCGTGTCATCGATGACCTACGCGGACACGGTGTTTCCCATGTTTGTGTTTCTGGCAGGGCTGGGAAAACCGTCGCCCCGTACGTCTCTCACGACAATTGGCCTGGGAATGGCGTATAACACCTTCAAAGTTGCCGACAAGTCGTGGCTCGAGTCGACCAAGCCGTGGAGACTGCGACCGTTCGGTGTCTTGCAACGGATCGGCACGGCAGGGCTGCTAGCCAGCCTGTCCGCTACACCCGATAGGCCCACAGGCTTCATATTCCCGGCAGTCGCCACGGGATTGTGGATATATTTCTCGATCGCATCACACGGGCCCCAGCCACGGCCGTTTCGGGTGCCAGAGGACTCGTCGCAAACCAAGATCGACAGGGCCGTCATCAACTTTCTGGCCCCGGGTCGCCTGGTCATGTACAGCGACAACTACGACCCAGAGGGTCTCCTGGGATCGTTGATGGCCTCAGTATCACTGTGGTTTGCCCGATGGTATCAGGTCAATAGCTTGGCCCTGGACGAGTCAGTCATCACCAGCCTGTCCCTCATGTCCTTTGGCTACATGTTTGGCTACGCTTTTCCTCGAACGTGTCCGGTGTCCAAGCCCTTCTGGACGCTGAGTTTCGCTCTCAGTTCCAGCGGCTGGTCTCTCCTCAAGTACACCCTTCTCAAGTTGGCCATGCCCTTTGTACCCCATCCCGCCGTCCACGTGCTGGCCTGTGTGGGGCAAAAATCGCTCGAGATGTTCTTCTCTTCGGCAGTGCTAGACAAACTCGGATTCCATACCTATATGAGGAAACTTGTCGCAAAGTTCACCGACCGGCCAGGTGCCATCGAGGCTGTGAGCACTACGGTGGCCAATGCTCTGCTAGCGGGCCTAGCAGTGCTGTATGTTCGTGCCGGCATTTCCCTACGACTGTGAGCCGGAGCAAAATCAGAATCTATTGGCTGGCTTGATGATTTTGCAGATGATATTTATGCATGCTAATAAACAATAGTCCATATCTCAGCTCCACGAGCAATTAGATAGTTGGGTACCGCGAAGATTGCTCGGGCGGCAACACGGCAAAGGTCAAGTACGATGTGTGCGTTTTAATTTCGGACTCTACCCAGGAAACACCTTCCCAATTAAAGCCTTCATCGCCTTCGCGAACGCGGAGACCCTTCCCCCACGGGTTATAAGGCTCACGCTTGCGTTTGAGAGACCATTCATCAAGGCGCCCGTGCCGGCGATCCATACCCTCCTGACGGCGTTGTCTCACATCGCGTATAACATTGAGAGCCTCGTCGAGGGTCTTCTTCATAACTTTGTGACCTTCCCAACGGCGGGCCTGAATTTCTGTCATTTCAATTCGCTGAAACCCGGCATCGCGCAAGGCGAAAATCGTTTTGATAACCTGCTCAACGCAGGGGCTAAAGCAGCAAATATAGGCTTGCCTTTTCCGGTCCAGCATGCCGTCCAGAAACGGAATTGCAAGCCATGGTGCCGGAAGGTCAAGGAAAACTGCGTTCGCTTTGAACTCTTCGTCTGACAAAACGAAGCCGTCTTCGCACACGTTTCGGTGGGTAATACGCACAATGTCGCTCAGTCCATGCTCATTAAACTCTTGGCGTGCCTGATCACACCGGGCCTGATGATATTCATACGTCCGTATTTGGCCCTTAAGCGAGACAGTGCGAGCCAAGGCGTGTGTGAAGGCACCCGACCCCGTACCAGCCTCAATCACATGGGAGTTCGGCTGAATCCGCAGCCTGCTCACAATATAGCTTGCGTCCGGGCTATAGACAATCTGGGTCCGGTGAGGTAATGACAGAGACCAGAGCTCTGGTGTTGGCGCCAGAACGTGAATAAATCCCTGTCCCGTAGAGCTGGGCACCTGTGTTCCGACGTTTTTGCCAATAATATCGTCATGCCGAAAAGGACCATAGCGAGTTTGCAGAGTCTCACCTGCTTTGATCTTGAGCGGAATGACATCGCTTCTGTTGATCCAAACCAGAACTAAATCATCCTCTTGGATAATTGAGGTGTCTTTCACAAAAGACATTTGAGTCCCAGTTTTTGAAAAAAAAATTTCCTGACACCAGCACCCTCTCCACCTCCTGGTAGTGCAGTAAAACGATGGGCAAAAAATAATTATATAATCTTTCTGGTAAGAAGTGAAATTTGGGAGTGCGAACTAGACAGTAAAGTTACTTTATTGTCGGCACAACGTTCTGGCGACGAGATAGTAGTTCTCTAATATGCCAAAATCTCGAAATGACAAGCAGAAAAGGCCTGTAAAGCGTAACAGCCGCGCGAGCCAAATGAAAAACCGCGCATTGAACGCATTTGATACGGCTATTGACGACGAGTGGTATATCAAGGGCCTCCGACAGCAGCAGGACATTGATCTGGAGAATATCGCTGATGAAAAAGTTCGCGATTTGATTAGTGGTGATGTCAAGTCAGATGATGATGAAGATATTGACTCTGATGAGGCGTTTGGTTCCGAATCTGACATCGAGCTGAATGGGCCTGGCGAAGAGGGCTCAGACTGGGGGGAGAGCCTTGACGAGAGCGAGCTTGTACCGCTGTCCGAAGCCTGGGATATGGATGATGCCGACCAGGCCAGTGACAAGGATGGCAGTATAGAGGTTGAAGACGATATCCAGCCCCTGGCTGCGGTAAATGCCGACCTTCAGGCACCTGCTCCTCCCGCGAAGCCTAAGGTTCGATTCGCCCCCGAGCTTGACGATGCCGAAGAAGACGAATCGAGCACTTCGAATTCAGGAGATGAGGACGAGGACGAGGATGAGGAAGGCGACGCTTCAGGCGACAATACTAGCGGTAGTGAGGGGGATAGCGAGGATTTATTTTCCGATGAAGAGGACTCGGACGACGGCGACGACGGTGCGGCTTTGAGAAATGCCATTAGCAAACTGGCAAGTGGCAGCGGCAGTGATAGCCACAAGCTCGCAAAGCATGCGGGCCCCGAAAACCCATTCATGCTGCCAGCCTCCAACAACAAGCTCACATTGGAAGAACTCAGTGGAACGATACCGGCCAATCTAAAATTGATGAAACCGAAAATATCGCAAAAGACCCTTTCTGTTCCGCTACCAAAGCGTATACAGGAACGTGTTGATCGTTCGGCAGCTTATGATATCGCTAAGGAAGAGGTTTCAAAATGGGACGACACGGTGCGCGAGAACAGAAGAGCAGAGCATCTTGCCTTTCCTCTTCCAAGCCAAACAGAACAGCTGGACAAGGTGTCGCCATTTGTTCCCTTAGAAACTCCTGAGAAAAATACACTGGAAGCTAAGGTCAATGGAATACTCGAACAATCGTCTCTACTAGACGAGGGTGCCGCGTCAGCTTTTGAGGACACTGCTGCGAGTAACCTCACCTTCGAAGAGGTAAAGGAGCGACGCCAACAGCTCAGACATATGCGTGAGCTAATGTTCCGCGAAGAACAACGAGCAAAAAGAATCAAAAAGATCAAATCCAAATCATACCGTCGCGTGCACAAAAAGGAACGTGAGCACCAGGAGGCTCTTGTCCGCGAGGCTGAGGGTCAAGAATTGGACCCCGAAGAGCAGGAGCGTCTTCGTGCGGTTGAACGTGCATCACTACGACACAAATCTAGTTCCAAATGGGCAAAGCGCATGATTAACCAGGGAATGACCAAGGATGCCAGCACTAGGGCGGAGATGGAGGAAATGCTGCGCCAAGGAGAATCGCTGAAGCGTAAGGTTCTAGGCACGGACGGTGATGAAACCAGCGATGACGATGAAGATGGAGATAATTTATTTGAGTTACATGACGTTGGTCCTGAGCCAGACGGGAAAGCGCGTAAGGGTGTGCTGGGAATGAAGTTTATGCGTGATGCCGAAGAGAAAGAGAGGGCCGCCAACCGCCGACTCCTCAACGGAGAAGCTAGTGATGACGAACAAGATATCAACCCGGGACGTAAGACTTTTGATTTTGACCTTGATAAATCTCGAAAGGCTGTTGAAGAGGCTGAAAGAGCTGCAGAGGAAGATGCCAAGGTCGAGAGCGGAAAGGCCCTTCACAGCCGCCTAAGCAAAAAGCAGAAACATAACAGCTCCTCCAAAGACGATGAGATAGAGTTGCGATACTCGGACGTTTCTTCTGCGGGCACTGTCGAGCCTTCGCACGATGCTGGCGACGTACACAACCCCTGGCTAGCGTTGAGCAGCTCCAAGGGCAAGTCAACGTTTTCCACTGTCACAAAGGATAGTAGCAACAGCACCAAGACTGAGAAAAAGCTCAAGCAGGCCAAAGGCACCCGTGATGCAAAGGACGTGAGCATTGATATGGAATCTAGCCTTGGAGATAGCATGATGCGATCCGACCAGCTCACGTTACAGCAGCAGGACATGGTACGGCGTGCATTTGCTGGCGACGATGTTGTGGCCGAGTTCGAAGAAGAGAAGAGGGGGCTTGTTGAGGGTGACGGTGATAAGGAGATTGACGAGACATTGCCTGGGTGGGGCTCGTGGGGAGGCGACGGCCTGGAACCGCGAGTGCGTCGAATCCGCAAGGTTAAAGGCCTCAGGGAAAAGAGTCGCCAAGACTACAAGAAGGACAACGTCATCATCAGCGAGCGCTTGAACAAGAAGAACACTAGATACAATGCCAGTGCGGTCCCGTTTCCCTACGAGAATCGAGCCCAGTACGAGCGCTCGCTGCTCATGCCCATCGGCAACGAATGGTCGTCTAAAGACACGTTCCAGCGACAGACAAAACCGCGCGTTCTGGTGCATAAGGGCGAGATAATTGCCCCGATGGAAAAGCCGCACAAGCACTAAACAACAAGCCGGCAAGGCGGCACCAGGTAGTTTACGGATAGGCCTAATCTAACACTTGATCTATAGCGAGTCGAGACGGTCCTGAATTTCTTGCGCAGAGAGCTTGCGAAAGCGCGGGCCCTGCGCCCCAGCCACGCCCTCAAATCCCAGCAAGTGGTCGGCGGGCTCGCCAGCGATGGCGATCTCGACGTTTTCGCCCGTCATTTCGCCCTCAATTGACTCCTTCAGCGTGAGAAGCGTGACGTGGATGGCGTCTTCCAACTCCAGTTCGTCGTTCCAGCGCTTCTCCAAGAATGTCTTGGCCGACGTCGAGCCGCGACCAATCGCGGTGGCCTTCCAGGGATAGTACGATCCGCTCGGGTCGATCTGGTAGAGGCCGAAGCCGTGGGTGTCGTCCCAGCCGGCCACCAACAGCGAAACTCCGTAGGGCCGCACGCCGCCCATTTGGGTGGCCTCTTGGACAATGCGGGCCACGTCCTGGACCAGCACGCGCGTCGGCGGGTACTCGTTGTAGATCTGCTTGTAGTTGGTGTGGGCGATCTTGCGGGCCTTGTCGACCAGCACCCGGAAGTCGGGGCCCATTCCCGAGTACACGACACCGACATTGGGCGTCAGATCTGAGATTTTTGTCAAGGAGTCGTTGTCAATGAGAGCCGACGACGCCTTCTTTTCTGTGGCGAGTACAACGCCGTTCTTAGCCTTGATGCCGACGGAGGTAATTCCCTGGTTCACTGCCTGCAGCGCATACTCAATCTGGATTAGCTTTCCATTCGGCGAGAATGTCGTCAGCGAAAACGAGTACCGATCAGCCATGGCAAGTACAGTTTTGGTGGTGGTGCTGATGACAAGTGCCACCCGGGCCG
Organism: Wickerhamiella qilinensis; assembly: GCA_030556915.1. Taxonomy (NCBI): domain Eukaryota; kingdom Fungi; phylum Ascomycota; class Dipodascomycetes; order Dipodascales; family Trichomonascaceae; genus Wickerhamiella; species Wickerhamiella qilinensis. The sequence continues at coordinate 336,148 of JAKTUW010000001.1, forward strand.
TGCCCGTGGGTAAGGCCTGTGAGTGCTTGGGAGGCAATGGCGACCAGGTTCGAGAGCGGTGGGATCGTCAGGCGGGATGGTGGGTGGCGCGCTGGAACGTAGACATTATGCCTCGCTTTTTTTATAAAATGCGCTTGAAAACCGGTCACAACATTGGTTCAGAAGTTTGGATAGTGCGAGAACCAATACCCGACCTCTTTTCTCTTTTTCTTTCTTTTTTTCTTGACGATCCGTGATCTCAATATCGGTTACTTCCTGGTAAGCTATTCTAACGTGTGTACTCAAATAAATATCATGGTTAACCGTCGATCATCTTGACCGGCAAGTCTTTTCCTGGGAGGCAAACAATGCGTCCAGCAGTTGCCGTGACGGCTGCTCGGGGTGCACATAATTACATTTGGTTCCGCGATCGCACCCACCAGTGTGGGCCTCGCGACAGCATGCGGTCCGAAAGTCCTGCACGGGGCTCAGCTCAGCATACACAGGTCTACCATCATACCACCGCGAATTGAAGTTACTGACGACTTTTTCCGCGTCGCTCGAGTTGTAGAACGCAAGGTACACGTTGCCCTTAAGGTGCTCGTTAGTGTTGCCACTTACCAAAATATCCGCCACGGGTGCGATCAAGGCGGCCTCCACAAAAACGTCCTCGACAAAGTCGTTCAGGTCTTTTCCCTGGTACATACTGGTTAGCATCACTGTGTTTGAGCGAGTAGGCTTTACATGGCTCTTTGAGCATGCACTGCCGTGTCGGCACGTGCCGATTTTAGAGTAGAAAATACATGTGTCTCTGTCTCCAGACATTCCGCAAACTTCTCTCAGACAGGCAGAGAGTCGACTGTTAGGATGCACAAGGGGATCTAAGAGCTGACCGCACGTTTTCCGTCCCTCTCTGTATGTGGAAAGATGTGCTGGGAACGGTCAGGTGACGAGACATGGGAGAAGATCTCTAATCGATAAGATGCTCTGCGAGCGGCGTGTAGGCTAGTTCCTTTTGCCCATAGATCGTGCGCCAGGGCTTCAGAACACATGGGTGCTGATGGGGGCTACGTGGCCAAAAGGTCAGACTTGGTGCGGAGAAGCGTTGGCCCAGGCAACCAACGCTATGAAGAACTGAAGGCACGTGCCGCCTGGACGACGTGCAAACTTAGCGGCCAGCCGTTGGCAGATCCGGTGGCCAGCGACTGGCAGGGTCGCCTGTTCAACAAGCGGGCCATACTTGAGTACCTGCTAGGAGAACTCGGCTCCGAAATGCAAAAGGCTATTATTGCTGACGACATCAAATCCATAAAGGACGTCGTGGAGCTGCAGCGGTCCGTGGTGGACGGCAGTTGGCAGTGCCAGTTGACCAGCAAGGGCTTGGCAGAAAACGTTGGCGCTGCACAGTTTGCATACATCCCGGAATGCGGTCATGTTGGGCTGCAGTCCTTGTTAGAAGAGCAGGACAGCTGCGCTCTCTGTGGTACGAAGTACTCAGAGACGGTCACTCTGAACGCGCAGGGTCAAGACTTGGACCGGGCTAGGCGACGGATTGGGCGGCTCAGGGCGGACGGTCTGCACCACAGTCTCAAGCCGGTCAAGGGCGCTAAGTCCAAGTCGAGGAAGAAGCTTATCAAGTCGAAAAGAGCGGGAGAGCTTGCCGAGCTGGGCGAGCCCGCCAAGCTGGCGAAACGGGCCAGGGCAGCGTTTTAGTGACTGGGTGAATTATTCCTATTTATTATGTACAGAAAACGGAACAGAAAATTAGATGCAGCGAGCGCACTCGTGAGCACTCCAGCGTGAGTGGACATGGAATAAAAACAAAAATAAATGTAGAAGACAAGCAAGTGCAGCAGCCGCGACAATCCTTCTACTGCTGCTGGGACGGCGGCTCCACCTGCTCGCCGGCCTGCTCTCTCAGCTCAGCCTGGCGTGCGGCAACTTCGCGAGCCTTTCTCTGTGCGTTCATGTTGATGGTGGTAAACGTGCCGTACGCAAGGTACCCAGAATAGCCAATAATGCCGATCACCAGCAGCCGGTGGCTGGCGTCTGCTGCCTGGACGTACCACGGACGAGGAGCCATGGAAATGGAAAAAGCCTTAGTCACGGCCAGCGCGACCAAGTATACAGGTGCGTATCACGGGACTGCGGCAGCACAACGCAGACAGAAGAGGAAACCCCGGTCGGTTTCGGGCCTGCGCAACGCGCGACGGTAAAACGGGCAAAATGTGCAATATATTGTACTTAGTGCACTAGCTAGCTAAACTAGGTCGGCGGCAGTAATGGCGGCGTCTCCTTCACAAGTCGGCCTTCGCGTTCAGCCCCAGCAGGTCGTAGACGTACTTCTGCACAGTGGCGAACACTGAGCCCAGGTGAGAGTGCACGTGCTGCTGGACGTCGGCCAGGTGCTCGTGGACGTGGTCCACCAGCGTCTTGGGCTTAGTCTCACCGTAAACAAAATAGCGGTAGTTCTCCTGGGCCTTGGAAGCAACATCGTTGGCGCCGTCCGTCACGCTCTGGCCAAAGCCGGTCAGGTAATCCTTGACGTCCTCGGAGGACCACGAGTCGAAGTGGGCCTCCTTCCACTTGGCGACGGAGCGCAGCGCCTCGGCACTTGCATCCGAGCCGGACTTCTCCGCCTTGGTGAACTCAGCGGCCGCGGCGTTGTAGGCCTGCGACACGCGGTCGACCAGCTCCTGGCGCGAGCCCTCGACATTCTGGCCGAACGCCTTAAGCGCGGCCTCGAGGTCGGCTCGCGACCAGCTCTCGAACCAGTACTTGCTCAGCGGCTCGGCAATGTTGGCCTGCACCTTGGCCGCCGTCGACTTGGCTCCATCGGCCAGCTCAACCAGCTTCTCGCGCGTGGCGTCCACTGGCACCTGGATGCCGCGGGCCTCGACGAACTCGCGCAGCTTCAGGTCCGACCACGCCTTGGAGACCTCGGCGAAGCCGCTGCGCACCGCGTTGGCGCTCTGCTCGTAGAACTCCTGGCCCTTGGACACGACCTGCTCGCCGGCCTCGTTCACCGAGTCAACGTAGGGCTCGAGGTCGGCGGCCAGCAGGTTGATGTGCTCCTTGGCCCGCGCCGCCAGCTTCTCCGACGAGCCCTCGGCCTCGAGCTTGTGATACTTGAGCCATGCCTTGAGCTCGGCCTTCGACCAGGTGTCAAAGACGTCAGCCAAGGCCCAGTTAGCGTTGTCGAGCACGCTGGCCCGGATATACTCTAGCTGGGCCTGGGCGTCCTTCTCCTTGCCGGAAAAGAACGAGCTGGCAAGCGCGCCACCCAACACTACTAGGTTAAGCAATTTCATAGTGTGTGATTCAAATGTAGACTGGCAAAATAAAAGCGCTACCCCAGATCCGGGCTGCAGCGCTCTCGTTTTATAAACTGCGAGTTGCTCAGTCGACAGCAAGTTCAGGGCCAGGGTTTCACGTGGCGGGCTGTCACCTGCTTCAGCGTACCGCTAGCGCTGGTCCTTCTTCCGGATTCCCAGCCTCTTGGTGTCGGCTGAAAAATTCTAGCGTTAGTCCTGGCACCTCAATTCGCTTCATCTTTAATGGTTCAAGGCTTGTTCTCAAGTGTGTGAGCTGGTCAGGCCATGCTTTTTCCGTCTCTGCCGCCGGCCCCGCGCGCCATGCGTGCCCATGCACATGCAGCGTGCATGAGCAAGCTGCCGGATCTCGGCACGTTAAGCCAGCACATCTATACCACGCTCACGCGCCCAGAAGCTCCCCCTCCAAAAATATATGCGTCTCCGACAAACTTAGAGAAACTGTATATATGCGACTCATGGCCCGATACATGTGGCTGATTTGAAAGACTCGATATTTATCAGTGTAGTGCGTTCTATTCATTTTTGCAACACAGTCATTCCATTAAATGGCTACAGAAGATTTTACATTCGCTGACACCAAATACATGATTTTCTTTCCTCAATTATGAGCCCTGAAGCCCAATATGGATTCTCTTTTGAGAAAAGTCCCTTGGTATTGACGAGAGATGGTGGCGATGCGAGCTAACAGCAGGGCCTGCGTTGCGCCATACGCTGATTGCCTTGCCGCATCGAAACCAATGGGGATAGCTGAAGCTCCACCGACTCGTGCCATCTCCAGCTATAATCACGTGATCCCATGCTCGGCCCATGCAACTTTTCGTCAGCGTGTGCGACGTCTACAGGCCATCACCACCATGAGTTTAGGTGGCCTTGTCGGCGGCGGCGGTCAAAAGTCCTACTGGGATATGACGCCAGATGAGCAGGCTCAAGCGGGTGCTAATGCCATGATGAACTTCATGCAGTCATGTCCGGGGAAGACAGTGATTGCTGGTGGCACAGGATTCGCCCTCGGTGGTGTGTTCGGGCTGTTCATGGCCTCCATGAGCTATGACACCGCGTTCGGCACGACGGAAGCACAAAAAATTTCCCACTTACCGTTCCGGCAGCAGATGAAACTGCAGTTCGTCGATATGGGCCGGCGATCTTACTCAAGTGCCAAGAACTTTGGCTTTATTGGCAGTATTTATTCCGGTGTTGAGTGTGTCATCGAGTCGCTGCGCGCTAAAAACGACATTTACAACGGCGTTTACGCCGGCTGTGTCACCGGCGGCGGCCTTGCTATCAAAGGCGGACCCCAAAGCGCGCTGTTTGGGTGCGGCGCCTTCGCCGCGTTCTCTACCGCCGTCGAGCTCTATCTTCGGTCCGAGGAGCGGCCCAACCCGGCCACCGATGAGGACGAGTGAGGGCGGCCACCGTTGATGGCACCGCTAGCGCCACCGCTTGCTAAGATAGGCGTTCCTTCTTGGTGCCCCTATTATTGCTGTACATAGTGCGATCGTGATCATGAACTTGTAAATAAATTAAGATTCATTCCTAGAAATGGCCGATGAAAGGGCCATACTAATTATGCTGCCATGAAAGCCCGGGCCTCGTTGCCCTGAACCTCTAGCAGCTTTTGCGCCCGCTGAGGGTCGGTCTCAGACCAGCCGCGCACCAGCGAGCCAAATATCGCATCGGTCACAGGCACATGGTACTTGGCCATTTCATCCAAAACCTGCGGTGTTTCTTTTGTCTGGCCATTGGCGACATAACAGTCCATCAGGGCCTTGAATATATGCTGGTCAGGTAGCACACGTGCATTCTTTACAAGGCCACGGTAAAAGTCCCTGGCCGACGAAAGGTCTTTGGCAATTACTCCTCTAGCCCGCAGCAGTTGCGCATAGTGCGTCGTAGAGAAAGGAGCGCCATCATCCTTGATCATAGAGAGAACGCGGTCGGCCTGACGAAGATCAAACGGCGGAAGCATCCACGCATCCATAAGCAATTTGTAAGACGCAGAATTCATTTGGATATTCCTCTTGCGGAGCTTATCGAAAACTGATAGAGCATCATCCCGAGACTGCGCCTTGCGCACAAAATAATCAAGCAAAAGATTATACGGCTGGGCGCGTGGCGTAAAATCGATTGCCGAGGAGAGATCGTCAACGAGCTCTAGGGCTCGCTCGGGAGCATTCTGGGCAAGCATCGACGAAATCATCGCCTCATACGTCTCCGTCGTGAGAGGAAGCTCTTGGCGCTTCATATCAGAAAAGACTATGTCCACGTCACTGAACCGTTCCAGCCGGTTGAGTCTTGCGATCACAGCATTATAAAATGCCGTGTTACCGGGCACATCTCTACCCTTGGCCTCGTTATACAGCATTGCAGCTGCCGAAGCAGGGTCAAACTCTTTGGGCATGTGCGTCAACAACAGCGCATAGGCATCGGCCGATGGCGCCGAGTCAAGCAGCAGCAGTTGTTCACGAGCCTTTGTCGCGGCAGTATAGTTAACTTCCGCAGCCAAAACCACAGCCTTATTAATGGCAATCCACTCCGCTTTAAAGGACTTTGGAACGTATCTATCGAATAGATCCAGTAGCTGCTTCAAGTGGCCACCTGACTTCACGCGAATCACGGCAGCAATAACGGCTGTCATGGCATCGGCACTCGGGGTAGTTCCCGACAAGAAAATGCCCTCTAGCTTCTCGATGGCCTTGCTCATCCCGTTCTCGGTGTTCGCATAACGAATGATTTGGCCATCAGTACTTTCCTTGGGTCCTACAGCGCGTACCTGAGGCTCATCATTCACGGGCAGTCGACTTGCAAATTTGATCCAGGGAGACGGGTCTACACCCAGTAGCAATAAGCTTTTCTCAATCCGGTCGCTTTGCTCACGGCTAACGATACAGGTATTCTGAGCAATATCAGAGATAAATAGTGGAAACATAAGGCGAAGCATTTGGAGCTGGTTTTCAGGTATGGCTAAGCCCATATGGCCCTCACTGTCGAGGATCCACTTAGCATGTAGTTCGGCAACACTTGGTAACAGGTCTGGAATAGCACGAAGCATAGAAAGAAGGTTGGTGTCCTCTTGTTCACGGGCCTGCCATAAACGTTCAAGTACCATGGAGCGGGAATTATAAGCGCCAGACAAAAACGGTACTTCACAGAGACGTACAGCAAACTGTACGCCATCCTTACCCAAAATATATGGTGAAAGATCACGGACAAAATCATCCAACAACTCCTGGGCGATAAAATGCGGAACATCTTGTTCAGCCCAAGAAGTTGAAAGTTTTCTAGACTGGGCAACAAAAACATCCATAGCGAGATAAGGCTCGCCCTGTTTGACTAGAAAACTGACGGCTCTGGCAAGCGTTGACGGACTCCACATAGCGTCCCGTAACTGCGTTTCTTTAAGGATGGCCAAAAGGGTGTCCAAGCTACCGGCAACAACAGCCAAGTGGACGAGCTTGCTGCGCGCAAGACTAAAATGGAAGTCCGAAGCAGCTTCTTTATGCGAACCTACTAAGCGATAAAGTATACCAGCTGTAGGGAGAACATCGGAGTCCAGCGACTCACAAATGGTCAGTAAGACCTTGCTGACACCTGCCACGCCAATGCGATCCACGCCACTTTCACGAATCCAGCGCAATACTGTAGCGGCATGGCCAGTTGATGCAAAACCTGCGAGAAGCGCTTCAAGCATTGCGGGAGTGGCACGACCAGCTTCTAACTCCGATTGATAGTACGTGACAGCAGTCTGAAGCTCGCCAAACCGGAGAAGACCAGAGACATATTGGGTCCTCGATTCGCTATTAGGATTGCTCAGCTGGTCGAAATACTTTTGAAGCTCCTGAGACGAAGAGCACAGCTGAAGAACCGCTGGAGCCGCCGCAGGGGAAGCCAGTTTCACAAGTTCTGGTGCAGCAACACTATATGCAGCGCAGGCGATAGCGAGGCTATCAGCAGCACCCTGGCAATAGTTTGTAAGGTCAACAGTGAGCGACGCCTGAAATATACTCAGAGCTAGTTTGAGATGGTCTTGCACACCGAGCGCTTGGAGAGTTTCATCCACCGATTCCAGACCATCTCCAAGGCGCCCCACCGCTAACGCGAGCTGGTCCTGACGAGCTGCAAGCTTCTCTGCCATGAGGACGAGACTGCGTACAAGCAGGCTGTACGTCTCCTTGTCGGGAGCGATCCCACGTTGCAGCAGCTGTTCATATGCCTGCATGAGCATCGTCATATCCATATCGATGACATTCAATGCTGCAATAGAGGCAAGCAGCTGGTTGTAGACGGCGATGGGGATATCGCTAGTAGACCGTTCAAGCTCAGAAAAGATTTCCAGCACTGAGCTGTGCTCGCCAGCTCGCTGCTTTTGGGCCATAGCACTGCTTGCCCAAGCTAGCTGTTCTTCGGCAGAACACGGCGGCTCGAGAGACTGAAGTCGCGACTGCTCGGCTGTCTTGGCTGATGCGTCAACGAGCGCATCGTCGTCAACGCCCGAATCAGTCAATGAGACGGTATCCAACGATTCATCGGGGTCTTGAGCACCGTCGACAACGGCCAGCGCAGAGTTTGCTTCAGAATGGTGACCCATAACACGGAAGGGCTCAGGGCGGAGTGGTCGGCGGACCACTTTTGCCGTCTTGCTGTCCTTGTCATCGTCGTCCAACGACGACGTGGCCGCACCCGAGGTGAAACTCGGGCCACCCGGGAAAGTCAACAAGAACCCCGAGTCCACGCCATTGCTATAACCGCGGGCCTCGCCTAGGTGCGGGCCCACTTGCGAGCGCTGGCGCTGGTACTGTGGGGTCGAAATAAAAAATCCAGGCACCGGCTGGCTAGAGCCAGAGACCCAGGCCGCTTTGGCTGCGGCGGCAGTGCGTGAAAACGAAGCCGCCTTGAAGATCATTGTTCCATTGATAGCGATAAGTCAGCCCTATCGCACTGAGTACTTATTGCAGATCCGGCGGTAATTAGGCGATGTTTTATGGACTGCAAAAAATGGCAACGTCGATTAGTCACAAAGAGTCGTTCGGGACAGCCCGGGAGCTTCGGTGGCAAATCGTGGAAAGTGGCCACTTGCCAGCGTATTTTGCCGAGACCACTTTGTAAAAATTGTCCAAGAAAGCCCCAGCTCAGCGCCGGTTCCTGGTGGAAAATACGCCTGGCCGCGCGAGCGCAGCGGAGTCAACTGCTGCTCTTCCGATTATGACTCAGCGGCGAGCATGCACGGAAGATGCAGTGAATGCACGACACATGCTCAGAATGCTCAGAATGCTCGGACGAGCAGTAGGGGTTAAGGTGCGATGCCCGGCACACTGTTCGGGGGCAAGCTTGACAGGCACGCACGGAGCGGAGGAAACGAAACGAGCCGGAGGGGGTCGGTGGACGGCATGGTGCAGATATTACATGGATTAAAAAAAGAGAGAAGAGAATAATTAATTAAAGTGCGATCTAATTCTTTCTTGCGCCAGGGCCAAATGGGTGACAAGTATTCCTTTGACCAGAAGAGGCGGGCCGCGGCTACGCGTCCGCACATCGTCTCAGAGCACAATGCACACTCATTGAGAACTTAGGGAAGCTGAATGCATGCAGGCCATCCCGGAGCTCGAGTGCCGCGCAAATGTCCCTGGAATATACAGATTCGCTGGAACACCTGCAGCGAGCAATCTGCAGCAAGTCGAAGGCCGCATTCACGCAGTTATGGAGGGGTGGAGGGGGAAAGAAACAGAGGATATGATCCGGCCCACTGTGCGCCTGCCTGAGGCCATCTTCCAATAAATAGCGGCGCGTCGTGGGGTCACAGGTTTGCAGACAGCAAAAACGAATTTCTTAGCTCCGAATTAGGCACCCGCCGCGCCGCCGCAAACAGGGCCGCGCGCGACAGGCTGTCCAGGAGCGGCTGGCGGTACTTTACTATAAGGATATTCAGCACGAATATGAGAACCACAGCCAGCAGGGCCCAGAGCAGAGCTGGGAACCACGCGGCGCGGCGCAGCGACTGTTTGCCCACATCTCCCGGGTCGATGCCCAGGCCAATCAAGTCCGTCTGATGCGACTTCTTCCTGCGCAGTGCACGCGCGTGCGCGGCGGCGTCCGACTGGTCGCTCTCCTCGGCAGCAGAAACGCTAATGAATCGGCGCCCGTGTCGGCGCGAGCGGCCAACAGCAGAGCCTGAAACCGAGGAGCCAGCGCCCAGCGCTGCCTGACGGCGCCCGCTGTCTCTGGTGCGCTCGGACGCGTCAAACGACGGCCGCAGCCGCAGCCCGGGCCCAGGCTCGCTGTCGGTCCCAGGCGCGCCGGCCGCTCCAGGAGCGATCCGCGTGGACACGGCCATTTCTCGGGGCGCGACCAGCAGAGTAGGCGACCGCGGGGCGGCGCTATTCCGCAGCTCCGCAGCGGCTGTAAACTCCGCAGGCCGCAGGTCGGTGTGCGACGACGCGCGCGACGTCGGCCCGCCAAACATCGCATGCGCAGGCGCGGGCCACGGGACCGCGTCGCCGTCGTCGGACGAGGGTCCGAGGTGGGGCGGCGACTGCAGTCCCGCAAAGTGCTCGGCGTCGCCACGGCGCGAGCGCGGCGCCGGCGGCGGCTGGTCTGGTAGCGCCGAGAACTGTGTGTCCGGCGTGATCAGCGTCCTCGGCGCGGGCGCTGGTGCCGGCGGATACGATTTGGGCCGCTGCGCGGTGCAGTCGCGCTGTTTGAGCTGATTTAGCCGCTGCAGCTCCTCGAGCCTCGTCAGTTTGCCGCCAAGGTCACCGGGCGCTGAGCCTGGCCGCGACATCCGCTTCTCTCCAGTCCGCGTTACTCCAGTCCAATGGGGCGCCGCGGGTCTGGCCAAACTGGTTAGCGTGGGCGTCGCCGGCACAATCCGGCTGACGACTGCTGGGAGGAGAGAGAGATAGTGGAGGGACGATTCCTCCCAGTAGGTCCGTTCACATCGCTTGTCATGAGCTCCCGCGTGTGGGGGGTGAGGCACATACTTGCGCGACAAGCGCATACGCTCGAGACGTAGAGAGGCTCGCAATGCGAGAGCGTCCGCGTCCCTTGCAGGCCAAATGATCTAAATAATTAGCAAACAGTCAGCAAACAATTAGCAAACCGGCACCGAGCCGGCTCTTTAGTACATACCATATAAAATGCATAAACACAAAACATGCCCCAAATATCGCTGCAGGCCACACTCTCAGCAGCAGTGCTTATTTTTATCACGCTCCCCGATGGAGGGCGAGCACAGTTAGCAGAACCAGTTAGCAATGACCCTGGCAGACCACGACGACAGCAAGCATATAGCGCGGCTGGCGGACCAGCAATACCCAGCCAGGCACTTTACTGCTTGATCGCATAGTGACGGCGGAACTTGTCGTCGATCTCCTCAAGGTAATAAACGCCCTTGCGTAGGTGATCAGTCGGGCCAGAGGGCTTGAAGCTGCTCTTCAGGTGAGCCTTTTCACGCAGGCCCAGCGCTGCCTCGTAGTCCTCGGGCGACACCTTCTCGCGCTCGTCAAGCATGGCCTTGAGGCCAATGTTGTCGGCAAGAGCTTCCACCTTGGCGGCATCGTCCACAACGCGGACAGAGAAGAAAGATGCAGCAAGGCCGGAGCCGTACGAGTACATGGAGATGCGCTGGCCAGCAAGTTCCTTAGCAGAGACAAACGTGAGGAGCGAAGCCAGTGACAGGTACAGGCTGCCCGTGTAAATGTTGCCCACGTTGGTCGCCGCCTCAATGGACGGCTCAAAGCTCTTCTTCGACGCCTGCTTGGCAACAGCAAGGAACGCCTTCTCGACATTGCGGTCAGTCACCGAGTCCTCGTAGCTCACAGCCGCAATTTCTTTGGGCACCTGCTCCTCTGTGAATTTCGACGGCTTGGCCAGATAGTCATTGTATTGCAGCCGAGCAAACGACTTGGAGGCCTGCTTGCAGGTCGGCGTGTGGAAGGCCGAAAACGCGAAGCGATCCATGCCCTCCTCATTTTTGGACTTGCGATTGTATGCCTGGTACGACTGATCCAAAGCCTTGGTGTAGCAGGCCAGCGAGAACTGGCCGTCAACCACGGGGTACTCTGACGTGAAGTCGGGCTTGTAGAAATCGTAGGCATGCGCCATGTACGAGCCATGCTGCGGCTCAACCACAAGCGGCGCATTCGGGCCCACAAGCATGGCCACCACGCCAACACCGCCCGTGGGGCGGGCGTTACCCTTGGCGTAAATGGCGATGTCGCCAGCTACGACAATAGCGTCGCGTCCGTCCCAGCCGGACGACTCAACCCAGTTGACTGCATTGAACAGGGCGTTGGTGCCACCGTAGCAGGCGTTGACAGTGTCGATGCCCTCAATGTCGGCGTTGTCGCCAAACAGCTGCATGAGCACCGTCTTGACTGACTTGGACTTGTCGATGAGAGTCTCCGTACCGACCTCAAGACGACCAATGTTGGTGGGGTCGATCTTGTTCTTGGTGAGCAGCTTGGACACAGCAGTCAGGGCGAGCGAGTAGATGTCCTCGCGATCGTTGACGAAAGCCATGCGCGTGAGCCCCAAACCAATGGTGTATTTGCCAGCGGGGATGCCGTCGAATTTCTCAAGCTCAGCCTGCTCGACATACTGGCTAGGGATGTAGACCTCGAGGGCCTTAATACCGACGTTTTGCGGGCGCGACATTGCGTTGGGTTCAAGAGTAAGAGAAAAAGAACGAAGTTGCGAGTTGAGGTCTTAGGTTCGCTGCATGTAAGAATACCCCCCTTCCCCTTTTTCACTCGTGCACGCATAATTGGGAGCACCGATCTGAGAAAAAAACCGGACCCTGCATGTCACGTGGTAGGCGCACCGGCAAACTGTGCTTCCCCGCTGCGCGGCCTGCGCCCCTGCTGCAGCTTGGAGGGCACGTCGCCTCAGTCGCGCAGCTAAGGCTCAGAGTCCTTGTCTCCGGACGTGAGCCGGAACATGTTGAAAACCAATGCTCGGCTACTTCTGGGCATTAGATACTTTAGTGCATTCGGCATTTCTTGCGCCGTGTCTGTGGTCCAACCGCAGCGTTGTCTTATCGCATGCAATGCACCAATGCACCGGTTCTGTAAGCTGCCAGCTGCAAGCTGGCGCGATGCCCAAGCTAAGCCAGCCAGACCCTGCCTGCCATGGCCAGAAACCGGAGGTTGGGCGAAGTGCATGGTGCGTCGCCAGCTGCTCACCAGGCGTGTCATGGCGTCATCCCCAGGGTGGAACCAGCGGCTGCCGTGCCACGCGAGCAGTGGAGAACAAAGAAGAAGAAAAGTCGGTCAGTTGTCGCGCGTTGGTGATTTAAAGAAGAACTCGTGTATATACTACAGTTTGGGATACGTCTTCTAGGCCCTACCCAGAACTCGGAGCTTGCTTTGCAGGGCCTCGTCGCTGGGCTCTACTTGGTGAGTCTGGTCTGGAAAAACCACAACGGGAACGCGCAGCTCGCCAGCGTACTTGATCACATCTTTACGAGAGTCGGTGTTTTTCGTGATATCTTCGTATTTATACTCGATGTTCAAGCGATCAAGCAGCGCCTTACTGCGAACACAGTCGCTGCACCAGTCGGCCCCATACACCACGATCTCCTCAGCCATATTGAAAGTTGGGAGAATGGAGCAGGCAGGTGGCGGTGCTCTCTAAGAAAACCACTCCGCAGCCTGCCACCTCTAACGTATCTACCCACTCCCACCAAGTGCCAGTTGGGTTGCTTCGTGGGTCGTCAGACGGCTTACAAAACCAAAGGTTCCGAAAGCAGCTCGAGCTGTGGTGGGCTAACCATTTCTCAGTTTGTGCACGCCTCCCTTCGCCACAGCAGCAACAAGTGCGTCGGAAAGTCGCTGGACAGTTCATTTGCGAACGTCTCCACGGCCCCGTCATGCGGCTCTTCTCAAGGGAGTCTCTTGGACTTCTTATACAGATAGCATGCTTCCTGCTAATCTTCTCTTCGAAAACGATTTACAATTACCCGACTGATACAGATCTATCACATTTGGAACGATACGTACGGCGTGGCCAAGTGGAATTGCAGACGGTGCTCAAGTCGCCCCTGGACGCTTCGCTCGAAAATCTCAACCTGACGAACGTGCGGCCATTTAAAGACCCTGGCAAGTCCTCGGCTTTCTTGCCCGCCTCAATTGAGCAGACCGTGCTCAGTGTTTGGCAAACGGACAATAGCTCTAGCTCGAATGTTTTTTACGGCAACATCTCGGCGGGCTTCCACGGAAGATATAACTTTAAAGGACAGTTACCCATCGTGTCAATGCCATGGCCAGCCCCCTTTATAAACTCTACACTGGGTAATGGCACTTCTGTCCTCCTGCCAACGAGTCGTGGTCGCTTTAATTTGGAGCTTTTGCAAAACAAGCATACAGTAGGCGACACCCGCGAGCTGGCCGGTAACTTCGTACTCCAGAAGCGGTTCCGATACAGTATGCGAGGCGTCTACCTGGGAGATGGGCATGTTATCATGACTACCGACTCGCTCAAATTCAGTGGCCTTGCAGCACTACCTTATCTGATTCCACAGCATAAAAAGCTTCCAAATCTGGTGAACGATTCACGTTCCTTACTGGTGCCCTCATTAAATAAAACACTGCTTAGCAGACTGGAATCACCAGAGTCGTCTGTGTGGACGAGAATAGAGGATCAAGCCTCCAAATGCGAATTTTTGCTGTACGGTAGAATGATCGGTCTTCCCCTGTTGCAAGGTGAAGTCGACCGGATCGATCGCGAGCTCAGACAACCCCGCGGCGAGCCTATCGGGCACATACCAAATATGATCATGAAGGGTGTTCTCTATTCTCCTGACTGTGGAATCTACTACAAGTTTCATGTGCGCGGAAATCGTGCGGAAGTTGACCGGTTTCGATCGAGCCTCTCAACGGCCGTACTTGCATTCGCTACATTAGCGCTCATTGCTCTTTCAGTTTATCAGATGTTCATCAATGATACACCTACTGCAGCCTCTCGAATGTCACTTACAACTTTTTCTCTGATGTCATTGCTGGACATGCACGTGGGACTCGTTCTTTTCCTGCACGATGAGCGCATATCGCTCGTACCAGGTATGGTCATGAAACTATCTGCCTGTAGTCTGATTTCGCTGCAGGTTCGAACTATGGTCAGTATTCTGACCCAAAACAGTGGTGTCTTATATTCATGGCAGAGACCTTGGGCTTGGTCATGGGACTGGCTATATCCGCGCACTTGGTTCCAGCGCCCATCTCCGGACTCCTCTCCAGAGCTAGAGAGTCAGAGTATTACCCCGGGAAATACTTCTTCTCCCCGACAATTCACGGAAGGAGAGGCTCTCGGTTATATTTATGTTTATGGCTTCATTTTCTTTCTCCCAGCTCTATTTCAGGCCGTTCTGGTGCCTAGATTTGAACGTGCAGTAGCTTTTGTGCTCTTTTCTTTTTGGGTTCCACAGATAGTCCACAACGTGGTCAATGGGTATCGCCGAGCTCTCGTGCCCTCCTATATCATTGGGTCCACACTACTGCGTCTCGCGCAAATCTCTGTGCTCTACTTTTTCCATCGCAGAGAGCTTGAAATATCTCGCGGCTCATGGTTTGGATGGGAACTCATCGCCTGGTTGAGTGTGCAGATGCTGATTCTGCTTCTTCAGGGCGAGCTGGGGCCACGTTTCTTTGTTCCTTCTTTACTTGTTGAGGGTATCCCAGTCTATGACTACCACCCGGTTATCACGGCCGATATCGAAGAGGTCTTGGATATCGCCAACGATCCTATCTCGTACACTGTGTCTCCTCAGGACGATGATAGTTCATCAATCGTGTCGGTCCATGATACTCTAACGGAGCATGCCGATGGCGATACGGCGGTCTGCCCGTTCAAGCGAGTGGGCTGCGCAATTTGCATGAACCCCGTGCACCTGGTCGTTTCTGTTGACGGCCAGATGCCGAGTTTGGCCCTGAGTTTGCGGGCGCGTCGCAGGTACATGATCACACCGTGCCAGCATGTGTTTCACACGAACTGCCTATCGGAATGGATGCGCACGCGGCTGCAGTGCCCTGTATGCCGCAATCCACTACCAAGTGCCTAAGCCACTTTCGGGCTATTATTTATTTATTTGCAGAGTCGACGTACACCTCCCCGCTCATTTATTTCAGTTGATATAATACTGAGGATTCATTATGGATCCAACTATATGTTTTCTTTGACCCTTGTTTGGAAACAAAATGCGATTATATTTATTTCTTGTGGGCAGTGAGCTTCTTCAGGTAGAACTGGAGCTCCTCACCCTCGAGAATGTAACCGTCAACGCGGCCGCTCTGGCCAGGGCGCGAGGCGACGCAGGCATACAGGCGGCCGGCGCCGAACTGGGGCTCGAGGCCCTGCGAAAGCTTGGCACCCGAGGCGCGCGACCGGGTCTTGGCAGTCTGTTTGATCTCCTCGCTCTGCTTGCCACGCTTGGAAGCGGGCACACCGTAGTGCGACTCGAAGTACTGACGGAAGGGGGTGGCATCGATCTGGACAATGGCCGACTTCGTCAAGGTGTTAGTACGGACCAGCTCGTTGTTCGAGGGGTGGTAGGCAACGTTGATGACACGGGTCTTGCGGGAGACACCCTCAGTACCCCAGGAGAAGTTGCCAGTATCCAGACGCAGGGCGCGGTACTTGGCGTTACCACCACGGGTGCGGACAGTGTGGATACGCTTGCCGCCGATACGAGTATTGGCAGCCTGGCGGCCCAGCTCGAACTTCCGCTTCTTGCGGATCTGGGCGCGCTGAGCGCCAGTGTGAGAGCGCTTGTGGCGAGAGTCGCGGCTAATACCCATTCTCGATTATAGGATGTCTGGTGCGGTGAGTGGTGATTTTTGGATATGACACCCACCGAGTCGGATCGGGGGGAATGCTTGCGGTGTAGCCCTAAGCCCTATAAAGCTATGTCCCGCCAAGTCTCTGCGTGGTGGGCGTTACCGTTCCCGCCCCCACGCTCGGTTGACTAAGCCAAAGGAGCTTGGTCTCTTTTCAGAATTTGCGTCACGTGTCTCGAGCTCGTCAGATATTTCATCGGATTCTGAGAAAATAAATATCTCAGTCGCAAAGAGGTGTAGTTTGAGCCTTGCTTGGCGTGCTTGAAGCTGGTATTAGGGGTTAATATGTCGGCGACTGCCACTACCGTCGAAGTCGAAGAAGAAAATGTTTACGATTCAATAGAAATCGAAGACATGACTTATGATCCGGTCACCCATACGTTTTACTATCCATGTCCATGTGGAGACCAGTTCCAAGTCTACTATGGCGACCTGGAAAGCGGTGACACGAACATTGCCACGTGTCCAAGCTGCAGTCTCATGATTGAGGTCATCTTTGAGCTTGAAGACTTGGCGCAATACAAAGCGTGAGAGCCAAGGCGCGACTGGAAACCCGGATGCAGGACCGTTATTATTTATTGCATGACAACGCATACTCTTTTTAATAAATACGACACTAATTTACCTTCCATGCTAACCCTTGGTTCTCTTGCGGGTGCTCGGCTCCTCAGACAATGGCCGCTTTGCGCCGTGTGGCGCCTTGATCTTCGTGTCGGACGTGATCCGTCGCGGCGGGTAAACAACGCGAGTGCCTTCGAAGGCGCTGGATTGCGGTCGTGGCTCTTCGACAAAATATGGATGTTTCATTGCTGCCGCCGCAGTGAGGCGCTTAAATGGGTCGTAGTAAAACAGCTGCTGCATCAGATCAAGACCTTTCTTATCCGACTGTCCCACGCTCCTATACCAAGAATCCAGAGAGTTGGGGTACATTCGCATGTTGGAAAGGTGCTGATAGTCTGGGTACGCTGTGACGTAGGGCCACTTGGAAACCGTTGGCGTGCCCAGGATTTCGATCATTTTCTGAACCTGATCACGCTGAAATGGCACCACCTTCTTGCTATCCATTTTGGCCTCTTCGCTTTTGAAAATGGGTCTCAGTGCCAGCATTTCCGCAAAAATGCACCCTATAGCCCAGATATCAATAGCTGGCGTGTAATGCCGAGCGCCAAGCAAAAGCTCGGGAGCCCGGTACCAGATGGTCACCACAACCTTGTCGCCCGAGTAGAGCGGCTGCAGCGGTTTTCTAAAAATTCGAGCCAGACCCAGGTCGCCAATCTTAACCTCCCCACCTGCAGTGATCATAATGTTGGCCGGTTTGAGATCGCGGTGGAGTATCCAGTTCTTGTGCAGATAATCTACCCCGTTGAGCACCTGATGCAGGATACTCTTAACCGTCACGGGAGGGAACGAGCGGCTGTCCGGATGGCTATGGTAATGAATGAGCTGCAAAAGGTCGTGCTCGGCATAATCAAATACCAAATAAATACTCTTATCCTCGAGAATGGTCTCCACGAGGTAAATGACGTTTTCGTGGTGGAGCTCACGGCACAGCGCCATTTCTCGGTATGCCGACTGCGAAATGCCGGTGTAGTACGACACCTCACCCTCTTTGTCGGCCTTAAACTTCTTGATGGCACAAACTCGGCCGTCGGACGTGAGCTTGGCCTTGTGCACGCGGCCGTACGTGCCGGCGGCGATGTAGCCCAGGATCTCGTACCGCTGGAGCGGGTCGGCACGGTTCTCCCGCCGCCGCGCCTTATACCTCGCCATTGGCGCATAAATGCTGCTAGGCGCGGGATACCTTTGCATGGCGCCACTCAACCTCTCGTGATACGATGCGGCAGGTTGTCAAGCTGCGGAGGGTCGGGCACGCTCGAGGTAAGGCAAGTCAGGCCAGGTTGTACTGCCAGGTGGTAGGTTTACTAAGAGCCCATCCGCTCCCCCAGCTTCAAAAGTGATCGGCTACGACAGCCAGCGGCTATGACAAGTTTGGAAACCCAGCTGGAAAACCTGAATGCGCAGTTGGTGGATGGGTTCCCTGGAAGCGGTACCGAGCTCGAGCAGAAGCAACACATAGCCTCTGCACGCGCCCAAGCCTGGCAGTTCCTGAAACAGCTAAAGACGGAGGGTGCAGCGCTTGACGCTCGGCGGAAGCAAGTCGACACCGAGGTACTCGGCCACAAGCACCTGCAAGATACCCTGGATGACCTGGCGGCTAAGATTGAGCAGCTCAAGCACTACAAGGCCGGCTACGAGAACCTGGAGCTCGTGCCGCTGGATGAGTTCCAAGGGGCCATGCCCGATGTGGACATCGCGGCCCTGCCCGAGCATGAGCTAATGGCCGAGCGGCTCCGAGATGAGGAGCGGCGGCGAACAGAATTGTTTACCGAGCGAATGGCTCTGAAGCGTCAGGTGGAGGAGCTGCAGGCGGAAAACAACCGGCTCAGGGGCAAGCTTGTCGCGTCCAAGCGGGTGCACAGCCAGATAGACCGGCTGGCGGGGATTCTTGAGGATATCGGGGACGACTTTGCTCCGGAAGAAGGCTAGACATATTTATTTATATTTGGTTTGCTGTTGATATGTACAAAACCGCGCTACAGCCCGTGGACAATCTATCTACCCCCGCGCAAACTCAGCTTTCCTGGTTCTCGCCAGACTGATCCTTCCGATGCTGGTCCAGCGTAAGATACAGCATCTTGGTGCTCGACTCCAGCGTGTTGACAAGGCCGGCTCCACCAAGCACGGTGAGCACGCCCGCCAGCTGAGCGCGCAGCTCCTCTAGCGAGGGCATCTTGCGGAACTCGTCGAGGCCAGACCGCTCCAATACCGACCCGTCAACTTGACCGCCCAAAAGTATAAGGCGATTACCTGTTTTGTCGATAAGACTCACGAGCTTATCCACCACCGCCGGGTCGAGCACCGGCACAGTGATGATCGCCGACGGGCCGGTTAGCATACTTTGGAGCGGGTGCCGCGTCTTCTTGAACTGTTGATGTGCTGCTTTACTAGCAGGGTCGTCGTGATGCTCGCCCCGTAGGGCTACCTCGAGCAGGTTGGACCGAACGACGGTGAACCTGCCACCGGCGTTTTGCACATCGCGCCGGAAGACTTTGTCCTCATTCTTTAGCAGAGTAGAGTTGTGGACTACCAACACAATGGGACTGGTTCTTAAATAGTGAGTATACATGTCCACCAGGTAGGTCTTTCTGCTGCCAAGTTTCTTGAGTGTAGCACGGGCGGCCCGACTAGCCACACCACCTGCCTCAGCGCCGGAATTCGTCGTCGACATGGCCGGAACTACTACGGTTGAATACTGTCGCACGACTCCAAACGTTGTACGCAGCATTTTGTGTAACCGGCAGCTTCAACCTCTAAAGGTCAGGTTAATAGTACCCATCTATTGTGTTCGGGCGGGTGTACCCATGAAATTTCGGTTTAGTCATCTGAAAAATCGCTGAGACTGAGTCCGCCCAGTGGGACTTAACTGCCGATAGTGTCGTTCGGCTTCTTTACCATCCCCTAGAGGGCCAATGCTAGGTTTGGAAAAGTACAAATGCGTCGGTAATGCGTTGGTAAGATGGTCGCATAGCTATTCGAAAACCTTGAATCTACCCAAGTCCTCATTGCCAAATCGGCCGAATCGCTCGGACTACTCACGCCTTCTCAAGCAGACTAGCGATGACCTATACAAATGGCAGTTGGAGAACGCCAAAGGGCCAACACACATTCTCCACGACGGCCCGCCTTATGCTAACGGCGATCTTCATCTGGGGCATGCGCTCAACAAGATTTTGAAAGACCTGATCAACAGGTTTAATGTTTTGAAGGGAAGGAAGGTTGTGTATGTGCCTGGCTGGGACTGCCATGGCCTGCCCATTGAAATTGCATCTTTGCAAAAGGCCCGCAAGAAGGGTAAAACGCCTCAAACCAATTCTGAGAGGCGTATGCTTGCGGAACAGCTGGCCCTCGAAATGATAGGCAAGCAGAAAGAGGGGTTCCGTGAGTTCGCAGTGATGGCAGACTGGGACTCCGAGGCGTCGATTTACAAGACCATGAACAGCGATTATGTTGTCCGTCAACTGCGTGTTTTTGCTAAAATGATGGAACGCGGTTTAATTTTTCGCCAGCGGAAGCCAGTTTACTGGTCGGTGGAGTCTGCCACTGCATTGGCCGAGTCTGAGCTTCAGTACGACGAGCACACTTCAACCAGTGTGTTCGTTAAATATCCAGTGGCTCAGTCTGAACACCCTCTTTCTCGCGAGCTCGCTGGTGCCTCATTCGTCATCTGGACAACTACTCCATGGTCACTGATTGCCAACAGAGCTATTGCAGTGCACCCCAAAATCACTTATGTTCTGCTCGAGAGTGAAACGCAGGGGCGCATCATCGTAGCAAAAGATCTTGCTACCCAGTTCACCAGTAACGTGCCGCTGAAAACGCTTTCAGGTATCGATCTGGTAGGGCTAGTGTACCAATCACCTTTGACTGATGAAGTTCTTCCTATTGTCGATGGTGATCACGTCACCGATAAATCTGGTACGGGACTCGTGCACACTGCACCGGGTCACGGAAAGGAGGATTACCTCGTCGCTCAAAGGTACTCTTTGGACGTTTTATCTCCTATTGATGATAAGGGCAAATACACTGACGAGTTGCCGCAGGCTGTAGCCGAGCTAATTGGATTGGATGCTCGAAAGGAGGGCAGCCCAAGAATTATTGAAATGCTGACGGCTAAAGGAATGTTATTTGGTCAGAAGACTATAAAGCATAGCGTGCCCCACGACTGGCGCAGTAAAAAGCCAGTGATTATTCGTTCCACTTCTCAGTTTTTTATCAACCTCAAGGACGTACAAAGTACGGCCATGGCCTCTTTATCAGATGTCAAGTTCAAACCCGCCGCAGGGTATTCCCGTCTCAAGGCTTTCATTACTTCTCGCAGCGACTGGTGTGTTTCTCGCCAGCGCGTTTGGGGAGTTCCCATTCCTGTGTTGTATCACAAAGAAACCAACAAAGTTCTCATGGACCCTGAGACTACAGAACACATCATAAGCCACATCGAAAGTCTTGGAACTTCAGGATTGAAACGATGGTTCGAGGATCAGGTGGATATAAGCGAATGGCTGCCTGAACAACTAGCTCGTCAGGGCGTTGGAGCTCAATACAGGAAGGGAACAGATACGATGGATGTATGGTTTGACAGCGGCACCTCATGGACACAAATAATGAAAGATGATATGCCCGTGAGCTATTATCTCGAGGGCAGCGATCAACACCGTGGCTGGTTCCAGTCTTCTTTGCTAACCCATGTGGCAGTCAATAACGCACCTGTATCGCCATATAAGGAACTTATCACGCACGGTTTCATCCTCGATGAAAATGGACAGAAAATGTCGAAGTCAATCGGTAATGTGGTAGCACCAGCGGACCTAATCAACGGTAATCAAAAATTCCCTGCCCTAGGAATTGATGGGCTGCGTCTTCTTGTGGCTCAAACAGACTATACAGCAGATATCCTATTATCCAGTGCCGCTGCTAGCCAAGTCGCTGCAACGGTTAAAAAACTGCGATTAACGTTCAAATTCTTATTGGGAAACTTGGCGGACTATGAGCCACTAGAATCGGCCCCTGACTTGGGGCCTATAGACAGGCATGCAATGAGCCAGCTGGCCCGGTTTGTTGCGGAAATTGAGCGGGCATATGAAGAGCACAATTTTAGTCAAGTGGTCAAAGCTCTGCAGAACCACATGAATGGACATTTATCGGCGTTTTATTTTGACACGTCGAAAGATGTTCTCTATGCTGATGCCATCGACAGCCCCAGGAGAAGGGCTATTCAGTATGTTCTCCTACAAATTCTCATGGTTTACTCTCGCGTGATAGCCCCTATTATGCCACTTCTATCTCAGGAGGTGTGGAACCACAGCCCCTCCACTGTAACTCAAAATCTCGATGCCCCCCTCATGGCAGGCTGGCCCTCCATTGATCCTGCGTGGATCGATGACCAACTCGATAGTGAGTTTGAGCGCTTGCTGCAAGTTCGCAAGGTGGCAACTGAGGCCATTGAAACCGCCAGAGCAATCAAAAAGGTAGGCTCCTCCTTAGCATGTGACATGTACGTTGAACCTCAAGATGGGTCTCCAGTTGGTGGCCTCCTTAATAAGTACGAGAAGCACCTCGGCCACATTTTTATTGCATCTCGAGTGTTCATTTTGTCCCCTCCTTTGAATAGTGAGTGGTCTTATACCTCATACGATGGAGATAAGGGGATAAAGGTGACTGTTGTTCCTCCAAGTCTGAGTAAATGCCCTAGATGCTGGATTTACAACTCGCCTAGCGAAGATGAGCTTTGTAACAGATGTGAAGCTGTCATTGAGCAAAATTATGTTAATTCTTGATGCTCGTTATATTTTATCTGTACATAGTTGTAGCTAGAACTACAGCTCGAAAATAGTTTTGAATCCGTACCAAAGCGATTGAAGATCTTATCGGGTTCTGTCGGGTAAGGGTAATGAAATTTATTTTGTCACTAGTGGAGGCCGAGGTCGTACCAGAACATATCGGGGTCTGTCTCCAAATAATGCGGAGATTTTACTCCTATGGCAGGCACTCCGCAGCAAGCATTTATCGGAAGGTGAAATCGGCTGTTAATAGTTCTGAATCTAAGCATAGTGGTAATCGAAAAGCTCAGTCTGAGTCGCCCTCTAGATTTAGATCAGCCGGTTCGAGTCCCCGAACGGATCGCCCAATTATCAAGCACAGCCTCCATTCACAAAATTTGAGCTATTTACCCCTAGAAGTACCGGATCAACCCCCTGTTCCACGTCTTGCCAACAATGTAGATAGGACACTTTTCAGTCCTGGAGTCCACTTCGTAAAAGACCCGAGAACAAACGTCTACAACTTTGATACTCGCCTCGAGAACATCATGTCGATCAGAGATTTTGACTTCAGAGCAATTCCACCTTATGTTCCGTCTGGTAAAGACGGGAAATTGGCCCAACTAGCAAAGAAAAATGGAAAGAAGTTTGTCGGCTCGACTAGCAGCATGACCTCTGTGCTCACGCAAATCCATTTCATGCTATCCCATCATCGCCCACCTCATTTGATGGGACTTCCAAAATATTTTCCTCAGAGCACAACAAGCTTCAGTGCTTCCCAGCGCGCGCCAGCTCAGTTGAACCTACGATACAATGAGGAAATGGACACCCACTCCGTCAACAGTAGCGAGTCTAACGCAGATGGCATGATACTGACCCTTCTTGGTCAGGCAATGGAGACGATGCTTGTTACAGATGCCAATACATTCCAGCTGTATGATAAGCGCAAGAGCCACCATCTCAGTGACTCCCTCAAGGCGGGCCAAAGTACTTATAACTACACCACGTGCGGCGACTTTTTGATGCGTTCGCAGCTAGACTGTTACGACCCACGTCTCCCAGGTACAGGGATGTTTGATTTGAAAACGAGGGCAGTGTGTGCGATTCGTCACGACGTTGACTACGCTCAGATTCACGACGGCTCCAACTATCAATTAATGAAGCTCAATGGGTCTTTGGAGTCCTACTCGCGCGAATTCTACGAACTTATTAGGTCCGCCATGTTCAAATATTCGCTCCAGGCCAGAATTGGCCGTATGGATGGAATTTTCATTGCGTATCATAACGTGAGAACGTTGTTCGGGTTTGAGTATTTGCCCCTGACAGAACTCGACAAGATTTTCCATACGTCCCATCTTATTCCCGCACAGAAGAACCAGCCTAATTTTGATTTAGAAGCAGAGATGGCTGCAGTGGGTCCCATAATTGCAGAGGCAGAGTTCAAGCTCTCTGTCAACTTTCTGAGTAGTCTTTTCGAGACTATCCTTCGAAGTATTCCTGCAGAAGCTAGGAAAGAATCCATCAATATGGTCTGCCACTCCCGTGGGCCTGGTGAACTCCTTGTTTTTGCGAAACCAATGTTGGACAGTGACCTCATGTCTCCACTGTCCAAGAACAAAGAAATCATTCAAGACATTAACTATCAGATGTTGAAAGATCCTTCCAAGCTGCCTGACCATTTCGCGGCCAATCCTGATTATCTTCCCCCTGATACCCTGGCACTGAGGGTTCAATGCAGCTCAACAATCAATGGTCATGCGGTGCCAGCTTACGCCCATCCCGCGCTCGAACGTGAATCGGACCTGTGGTCTGTACACTACGAAATTTACAAAATGCCAGCCAGTGAGGCACAGTATGAGTTCAAAAGAACTATGTCTCAAATTGTAACTCAGGAGCTGACGTCTGTTCCTGTCACTGAGCGCGCAGATAACGAAGATGAAGCGCGAGAGTTGGCGCTGGAAAAACTCCCAACCCCTAGTTCTCTCCAGGAGCTGTTACGCCGGCTTGATCAAAAGGGTCGTCTGTATAAAGAATGGGATGACTCCAGGGAGAAGACCCTTTGGAAACCCTCGGACCCAACCCCTTATTTATGATTTATTTATGCACATAGGTCACGATAGCCCCTCAAGAATTCTCAGACGCAACAGTGTCTTTCACTTGCGTCACCAGCGATTGGATATCCTCTTTGGCAGCATCCTTCTTGGTTACAATGGACTTTAGCCGAGTAAATGAATCTGGGAACTCAAAAGCTTTTAAAACCCTGGGAATTAGCTTTCCTTTGAGTTTTAGGACACCAGCAGATTGACCGAAATGTTTTGCGTGGTAAATCACTGTCGCAATATGCAGAGTCAAAGCTGGGTCCGTGACCTTTTCAAGCCTTTTTCTTTGAGATTCAACGATCTGCGCTGTGGTCGCTTGCAACTCAGCTGCAGAAAATTGATTGGGATATTGCTCCTTGGCTTGACGAATATTTCCCACGGAATATGCACCACTCTCTGAGGCATACTGCTGCCACTCCTCAAAAACAGCGTTCTGAAGTGTATCATTCAACGTTAGGAGGCCATTCAAATACACAGCAACTCGTAGATCGACTTCTTTGTGGATGGCATTCACAGCTGTCTGAACGGCCCTGAGTACCAACTCGTAATACTCCTTTCTAACGCTAGGAAGCTGTCTGGTGGCAAACTGCGAAATCAAGTCCTTTGGCAGCTCATTTGTCTGTTTAGCGAGTGCGTCTTCCAAATCTTGCTGGCGTGGTAAGGCTATTGAGCTGGCAATATTTCCAGGGTCGTCGGTTGCACTTAGCTTCTTTGTCGCCAAGTAGGAAGCGGCCCTCTCTTCCGCCTCGGTACGAAAGGCTGGGGCTACGTCGGAAAGTATTCTGGTTTCGAAACTTTTCTTGACGAAATATCCTTTGTATCCGCCATCATACTTCTTCAGTGATGTAGGCACAGTACCATCCAACACAAATGGCATCTCAGACTTGCTCACATAGCCGCGAGATTCGATTTTTGCTCTCAGGCCGTCCATTTGTTGCTCCATGAAACTCTTTGCGACCACATATTTACCAGACATTTGAGCATGATTGGCCCGAGCAAATTTTTCGATGTTTCTTACACCTCTAAGCTCAAGCTGTTCGGCTGAAACGTAGCCTTCCTCTGCTAGAAGGTGTTTTGCCTCCTCCTGAGACGCCTCAATTAGCTTGTCAGGGGTGAAGGTATCAGTGCTTCGGTCATATCTTCCTGCAAGGCGATTACCAGCATTCTGAACGAGTAGCTCCCGCAAGGGCTCCGAGGGCTCAATCTCTGCTAATTTTATGGGCGATTCTGCAGCTGAGACTTTCAAGAATAAATCTTCGACTCTCTCGCTCAGAACGTCCATGTCGACAATCAGGTCGGAGAGAAGTTGAACGTGGCTTTTACGCGCAGCCAGCCACCTCAATTGCTCAACAGTTATCGAGTTGTCTACACAGAACTTGAGCTGGGGAGAAAACTCGACAGCCGCGAGTCCGAGTTTCTTGACAAGGCCTCTTACGACAGGTTCAGGAAGCACTGTATCACCGATGTAAACCTGTAAACTTTTGATTGAATCCGACTCATGCAATATTTTGCGAGCATCTTGTGTACTAATTCCCAAGTCAATCGCCAAAAGGGGCAGCGTGGTCGCTTTTTCGCTGGCTTTCAGTATTTCGCCAAGCTCCAACTCCAGCTGGCTATCTGTGACAACTCCATTAGCGGTGATATATAACTCGTGACCTATTTTGCGCTCAAGGTCATCCTTTGACGCTCTTAAGAGGCTTTCCGCATCCTGCGCGGTCCATTTAAGATCTTTCTTCCAAAACCACGAGACCATGCGGTGGTGTGGGTGGGCAAAGAGAGCGAGCCTTAGTCAAGCCGAACTACATGAACATGGGTCCCTTTAGCTGCCAGGAGCCATATTCTGGGGCTTTGTGCAGTATATTTCCTGATGATTTGAGTTTCTATGCGTTTTTTCCCGGCTCAATCATATTTATACTCGATAAAATTACCTGTATGTGCCCTCCCAAGATTGTCAGGGTAGTTTATTGCTCAGCGACAGCATGCATGGCCGGTGGTGGTCTTCAGAGTTCTGGGCAGGGAGGCACCAAACCAAATGTCGAGCCAAGGCAAGGCCGTCCGCCGGGTCATACAGATGCTGGCCCTTAGAGGGCTGCTAGGCGCGCCGCTCCTTGCCCTGCAGTCCCAACCCCTAGACACGCTTGGCGACGACGCGAAAAGACCACGGGTTAGGGCGGCGCCCGATTAGGTATAGTAATTGAAATCTCGCGTCCCTAAACCCGACATCCCTTAAACCAACTTTCGGCCGTCACAAACAAATTCTCGAACATGGATTCCGGAAATGCCCCGCCTCAGGATGCACAGTTTGCCGACCGTGTTCGTCGGTTTTCGGACTTTCTGGACTCCACAGAGGACCACACCGACTACAAGGAGGAAATCAGACGGATGCTCAACAGAGGAACCACTCGCCTGATTGTGAGCCTGGACGAGCTCCGCGATTTTGACCAGGAACTCTGGCGCGGAATGCTCGATGTCCCTTCGGAGTTTTTGCCCGCCGCCGATGAGGCGCTGAAAAAGACGGCAATGACCATCCGCGCTTATAACCACAAGATTGATGAGACCACCCTGTTCTTCGTTGGTTTGCGAGGCACCTTTGGAAGTCATTTGGTCAACCCACGGACCATCGATGCCTCCTTTCTTGGCCGCATGGTCTGTGTTGAGGGTATTGTTACGCGAAGCACGATAGTGAGGCCCAAGATCGCCCGGTCTGTCCACTACAACGAGAAAAAAGGTGACTTTGTAGCCAGAGAGTATCACGACCAGACCACCAGTTTCGACCCGATGCCTACGAGCACTACGTATCCTACTGAAGACAGTGAGGGCAACCCCTTGATTATGGAATACGGTTTCTCTACGTACCGAGATCACCAGACCATCTCCATCCAGGAGATGCCCGAAAGGGCTCCGCCCGGTCAGCTACCCCGTGGTCTGGACATTGTTATGGACGACGATCTTGTTGACAAGTGCAAGCCCGGTGACCGTGTGCAGCTTGTAGGCGTCTACCGCTCCGTTGGTAGTGGCCAGAAGTCCACGTTCAAAAACTTGCTCCTTGGCAACAACGTGGTCCAGCTGTCCAGCAAAGGCGCTGGCGTCATTTCGCAGACCTTGGTCACTGACCTAGATATTCGTAATATCCACGCCATTGCTAAAAGGGAAGATGTCATAGACCTGCTTGCGCGCTCATTAGCACCCAGTATTTTTGGCCTGGACCATATTAAGCGGGCCATTCTTCTTATGTTGCTCGGTGGTGTGGAAAAAAACCTGGCCAATGGCACGCATATTCGAGGTGATATCAACGTCCTTATGGTCGGTGATCCCTCCACCGCCAAATCTCAAATGCTCCGCTTTGTATTGAACACGGCATCACTGGCGGTGGCTACTACGGGCCGTGGCTCTACAGGCGTTGGTTTGACTGCTGCCGTCACATCAGACAAGGACACGGGCGAGCGACGGCTGGAAGCTGGTGCCATGGTCATGGCAGACAGAGGAATTGTGTGTATCGATGAGTTCGATAAGATGAGCGAATCAGACCGGGTAGCTATTCACGAGGTTATGGAACAACAAACGGTTACTATCGCCAAAGCGGGAATCCACACGACTCTCAACGCTCGGTGCTCCGTCATTGCTGCTGCTAACCCTATCTATGGACAGTACGATCCTCACAAAGATCCCCACCATAACATTGCACTTCCAGATTCCCTGCTTTCTCGTTTTGATCTGCTTTTTGTTGTGACCGATGATGTGAACGATTCCCGGGATCGTCAAGTCAGCGAGCACGTACTCAGAATGCATCAGTACCTTCCTGACGGTGCTCCAGAGGGAACGCCGCAACGCGAGCCTGACTTCAGTGGCCTTTCTGTTGGCTCTGACCAACAAGAGGACATCGAGGCAGCCCCGGTGTTTGAAAAGTACTCTCCCACCTTCCATGCCGGCATCAGTGTGACTCCAGGTGAGGTTCCCCAGGTTTTGAGCATCCCCTTCATACGTCGTTACATTCATTATGCAAAACAGACTGTGAAACCAGTTCTCTCTACTGAGGCAGCGCATACCATTGTGGCCGTGTACACAAATCTTCGAAACGACGCGCTGAACGAGGGCCAGCGGAGAACAACTCCCATCACCGCCCGTACGCTCGAAACCTTGATTCGTCTTGCCACTGCTCACGCGAAGGCGCGCTTGTCCAACCGTGTTGAAGAAGTTGATGCTCAAAATGCTGAAAGTATCCTTCGTTACGCTCTCTTCAGGGAAGTTCTCGTGCCCGCGCATTTGCGGCAAAAGCGCGCGCGCACCGCGCCCATTCCTGAACCAGCACGCGATCTGCAGAGCGAAAGTGAAACAGATGAAGAGGATGATATAGAAATGGATGTTGACAGCGACTCGGACAGCGATGTTGAAGGAACGGTTGGTGTCGACGACGATGTGCCTCCTGAAGTCGCCCCTCCTAGCCCGTCTAGGATGACCGCCCGGCAACGTGCTCTTCAACTAATTGCTGACAACAGGCGGGGTGAAAGTGGCGAGCAAGTATTCAGGACTGCCGGAGATGGTATCGACAATGAGCCATTGGTCATCTCGCGCTCACGTTTTTCGCTTTTCAGGCGCCTCGCAGGTCGTCTGCTTGGGGATGCAGGAATGCCGGTAGAGGAGTTGTACGCGAGCGTCAACAACGAAGTCCAAGATGAAGAAAAATTCACAGCCCAGGAGATGGAAGCTGCTCTGAACGAGCTGGTGGAGGACGATAAGATCATGCGGAGCACGAGCGACGGGATTGACAAAATATACCGGGCGCAGTGAGCTAACTTTGGCACTTGAATTGAACTCATGCGCAATTATTAATTAATTTTCTTTGAAATAAAAGTCTAATATATCGTAATGGTCGACAAATTGGTGGCGTCGGCCCCCTCACGTTCCAAGATACCAATGCTTGTGGCTAACGTGTCCACGTGATAGTGTCCCATTGCCTGCTAGCACGAACTTGAAATTCCAACCCAGCCCTCACATCAAATCCCTTCAGCGACTTACCTCACCCTCTCAACCATGGTGCTAGTGACAGTGCCCACGATTGCGGAGGCAAGTCTTCACAACCCAAGGCCGCTGATTCTGCGGCCTTATGGTTTCCCATTCCTGATTGTGTATCCTTTGTTTTTCTGGTTGTACCTCTTTCACTATGACGACTACATTGCCGGGCCCGAGTGGACTTATGTCTACCTTGGCACCATTATGTCTCTGCAGCTGCTGCTATGGCTCATGCCATTCTGGAACGTGGCGCTACGTACCAAGTTCGAAACTGTATCCGCCAATAGCATCAAGGAGGCCACGCTGATTCGCCTGGCCCCTGTGGCCAGCAACGGCGTGCCAGACATTGTTCCCCTCGTCTACGACGATGAAGGTATCCTAACCTTCACGTTCCATAAGCGCCTCTTCATTTATAACAAGGAAACTGAGAGTTTCAGCCCTCTCGATTTCCTTATCGATCAGGAGGGCATTACTGTGGGCGCTTTCCAGTCCTCTAAGGGTCTCAGCTCCAAACAGATTGCTGGTCTGGAAAAAAAATACGGCCCAAACAAGTTTGATGTTCCCGTCCCAGCGTTTTTAGAGCTATTCAAAGATCATGCTGTTGCTCCATTCTTTGTGTTCCAGATCTTCTGCATCGCCTTGTGGGTTATCGACGAGAAGTGGTGGCTGTCGCTGCTTAACCTTTTTATGGTAGTGGGCTTCGAGTGCACTGCTGTGTGGCAGCGCCAGCGTACCATGAGTGAGTTCCGCGGCATTGGTGTCAAGCCCTATCCTATCTTTGTCTACAGAGACAATAAGTGGTCCGAAATCGAGACCGACCGCATCCTTCCTGGCGACCTTGTCTCTGTTAACCGGAGTGCCGAGACATCCGGCGTGCCCTGTGATCTGCTTCTCATCAGCGGTACTGTCATTGTTAATGAGGCTATGCTTTCTGGTGAGTCTACCCCGCTGCTCAAGGAATCCATTTCTAGTAGACCCCCCACCGCCGAGGTCGAGGTCGAAGGGCTTGATAAAAACTCTATCCTCTACGGCGGAACGAAGGTTCTGCAATCTTCTTACCACAATGGCGAGACCGTCATTGACGCCGCTCCTGACAAGGGCGCGCTCGCCGTGGCCACGCGTACCGGCTTTGAAACCAGCCAGGGCAACCTTGTTCGCGTGATGATTTTCTCCACCGAAGAGGTTGGCGCGGGTAACAAGCAGGCCTACTACTTCATTCTGTTCTTGCTCTTCTTTGCTCTTATTGCATCTTGGTATGTCTGGACCGAGGGTGTGAAGGTGGACCGCAAGAGGTCCAAACTGCTCCTGGATTGTATCCTCATCATCACCTCCGTCGTTCCTCCTGAGCTCCCGATGGAGCTGACCCTTCTGGTCAACAGCGCTTTGACGACGCTCCAAACAAAGTTTTATATCTATTGCACCGAACCGTTCCGTTTGCCTCACGCAGGTCGTTTGGATGTGTGCTGTTTTGATAAGACTGGAACTCTCACTGCCGAAGATCTAAATGTTGAAGGTGTTGCGGGCCTCAAGCCAGGTTATGATCTTACCCCTCTGAACAAAATCCCCTCAGAATCTGCTAACGTCTTGGCAGCTGCACATGCCCTGGTACTGCTGGACGATGGTGAAGTCGTAGGCGATCCTATGGAGAAGAACACGCTTACTGCTCTGGAATGGGACGTTCTAAAGGATGATGTTATTCGAAATAAAGCGAAATCTTCTGAACATTTGCAAATTCTCAAGCGTTTTCAGTTCTCGAGCTCCCTGAAGCGGTCTTCATCAGTTGCTAAGCTTGCTGATGGCCGCATCATGGTTGCCGTCAAGGGCGCTCCAGAAACCATTCAGAAGATGCTTGTAAAGGTTCCAGCCCATTATGAGGATGTTTTCAAGCACTTTACCAGAAATGGTTCTCGCGTGTTGGCGTTTGCATACAAGCTCCCCGATTCGATTAAGAAAAACGCGGAAGTTGTGAAGTATTCGCGCGAGGCAGCTGAGGCTCAGCTTACTTTTGCTGGGTTTTTAGTTTTCCACAGCCCGCTCAAAGATGATGCCGTTGAGACCGTCAAGATGCTCAATGAGTCTGCTCATCGTGTTGTGATGATTACAGGCGACAATCCTCTCACAGCTGTCAAGGTCTCTGATCAAGTAGGCATCACTGAGCGCCCCTCTATAATTCTTGACGCACCTGAAGATGGTCCTCATGAACTTGTCTGGCAATCTGTTGATGAAAGCTTTATCAAGCCTGTCTCTCCTGGTGAACCCTTGGATTTGGATCTGTTCAAGTCTTACGACCTGTGCATTACTGGCTATGCGCTTGGTCGCTTGCAGGACCATAAGGATATTGGAGACCTTATCCGTCACACCTGGGTGTATGCTCGTGTATCACCTTCGCAGAAGGAGTTTATTGTCTCCACTCTGCGTGATATGGGTTATGTTACGCTAATGTGTGGCGACGGTACTAACGATGTGGGCGCCTTGAAGCAGGCTAACCTTGGCATTGCACTCTTGAACGGTACTAAGGAGACCATGAAGAAGATTGCTGAAAACAGCAAAATTGAACTTGCCAAGAAGGTATACGATAAGCAGGTCGACCTCATGACCCGGTGGAATGGTCAGGCTCCGCCTGTGCCGAAGATCATTGCTCATCTGTATCCCCCTGGCCCGAAAAACCCTCACTACATTGCCGCTATTGAGCACCGCGGAGGAACTGTAGATGACGCTACACGGCAGGAAATCCTTAGACTGCAAGCGACCCCACAGGCTCGCCAGAATGACAACCCTGCGAACCAAGCTGCACAAATGGCCGATAAGATTAGCGCTATGCTTGGTGAGGAAGAGGAGGCACCTGCACTGAAGTTAGGTGATGCTTCTGTGGCGGCTCCTTTGACGTCAAAGCTGGGTGATGTGAGCGCCGTCCTACATGTAATTCGCCAGGGACGTACCACCCTTGTTGCCACACTGCAAATGTACAAGATTCTTTCCTTGAACTGTCTTATCTCTGCGTACTCTTTATCTGTGCTGTACTTGGCCGGTATCAAGATCGGTGATATCCAGGCAACTATTTCCGGAATTCTTCTGAGCGTTTGCTTTGCCTCTATTTCGCGTTCGAAATCAGTGGACAAGTTATCTAAGCAGCGTCCTCACGATGGTATTTTCAACATCTATACCTTGGGGTCAATTTTGTCGCAATTTGCTATTCATATCGTGACCCTAATTTATGTGACCAGAGAGGTCTACGTACTGGAGCCCAAAATTGTCAAAGTTGATCTCGAGAAGAAGTTTGAACCATCTCTACTCAATACAGCCGTATTTTTGCTCCAGCTTATCCAGCAAATCTCCACATTTGCCGTCAACTACCAGGGCCGCCCCTTCCGCGAGTCTATCACGGAGAACAAGGGTATGTATTATGGGATTCTGGGTGTTGCCGGCTTGGGGTTTGCTAGCGCCACGGAATTTTTTCCTGAGATGAATGAGGCCATCAACCTCGTCAAGATGACTGATAAATTCAAGGTCATGTTGACGATCGTGATGCTGCTGGATTTTGGACTGTGCTTCGTCGTAGAGCACACACTGCGGTATTTCTTCTGGAACTACCATCCCAGTGACATTGCTCTGCGTCTTGACGAGCGTGCCTCCTATGTGCAGCACCGAAAGAAGCGCTGATTGCGCAAATTTTTTTTTCGGCATGCAATGCTCTGGCTCTTAATAGCTGGTGCTCTGAAGCACATATGAGGAGCACCAATGCAGGCAGTGTGCAGGGCTGGGTTCGCGCGGCTTATGCAAAGGATGTGTGAACTTCCCAAGCCCACTCAAATTAAAAATACATACACAAATACTCTTGTCTACCATCTATGGGCAAACGGAGGGCTCAAAATGAAGGGCCCAAGTCTAAACGGAACAAATCAATCACAGTTTTAGAGCCAGGGTGGTCCGGTGTTTTCGTCAGCTGTCCCCGAGGTAAAGAAAATAGCTGCAGAGCCGAGATTACAGAACTGGCTGAGGAGTATATTTCCAAACTGTGGCCCAATACTGAGAACGGAGTAGGTGACGACGACCTTGATAGCGAGCCGGCGGATGTGGAAGATCAAATCAGCAAAGAAATTGCCGCGCTCAAAGCCAAGCGGACTGTGGGTCTTGTCCAGGCACATATGATAGGAATTGAGTGTGTCGTTTTTCTCCGTACAAAGGCACCAATCGATCCTGTCAAGCTCGTCGAGGAAATGTGCCAAGACGCACTAGACTCTGGTGAGAAGAGGGCCAGGTACGTGCAGCGGTTGAGCCCTATGTCTCTGCTAGTACATGCCGAGCTAGAGAACGTTGAAAAGCTTCGGCCTGTCGTAGAGCAGGCTTTCGGCACAGAAGGAGGTCAAAAGTTTGCCATCAGGCCAACTATACGCAATAATAACCAGATTTGTCGTGATGACTTGATCACTAACACAGCGCGACTGGTGGGGCAGGGCAACAAGGTGGATCTCAAAAACTATGACAAGCTAATCATAGTTGACTGCTTCAAGTCTGTGATTGGCCTATCGGTAGTCGATGAGCGGTTCGAGAAGCTGTCGAAGTTCAATTTGTCACACATTTACGAGCTCCTCGTGGCCAAAGAAGCAAAGGCAATCGAGTCGAAGGCTCTTGCCGCCGCGGGACCCGAAGTCGAGCCTGGAAACTCGACGGCGGTGGCGAACGAAGCTGAATCAAGCACCGAGACTGTTCGCAGCCCGGAAGCGGGCATCCAATGATGTTATGTATCGCATGTGTATATTATGTATAGATAATCTATTGTGCCATCTCTGTCAAGGATATGGTCGGCTGTGAACCGTCGGGGTATACATAGGCGCCAACTCCCAGGCTAGCCAGTCGCTGTGATGGGTCGGCAGCAGGCCCATCTGGCCAACTTTCCATATGCCAGCGCCGATCATGATGAGAGAGCAGGCAATATAGACTATTTTGGTCACCAAAATGTCTCCTCGAATTCCTGGGCTGTCGAGCTGTCGAAAGGTCTCCTGGACGGCCAGGATCTGCTGCAGCGGCGACAGGAAAAACATGTAGGCAGTCATGGTCACCGTAACCATCTGGAGCGAGTTGCCCGAAAAATAGCTCATTATGAGGTTCATGGGCAGGCTCTTGGCGGGCGACAGCGCCACCTCCCACGCTCGCTTGATTTTGAGCGCATCTTCGTCGGCCTTTTTCTTGGTCGCTGTGGCCTTTTCCTTGTCGCCAAACAGCGACGGCTGCTTGACCTTCATAGGCTTTTGCAGGTACCCGATTCCCGTGGCCTTGGCCCGGTCGGTGAGCTCATAATACCACTGCGGAACCGTCAATTCCGACATATCCTGAGGTCCTAAGCCCGCAGTCAAATGAGGGGTGGCAGGGTTGGAGAAGCACAGCGCCCTCTCCCAACGGCGGCTGCGGCACCAAAAGTCGTGGTCGGGAGGAACGAGAGAGCCAGCCAGGAAGATTAGGCAGGGTAGAGCCCAACGTCCGTCCTCTTCTCGAGCTGCGGGGCCAGACAATGAAGGTCAAGCACCCGCCGCCAAAGCTGGCCACGACGGCGCCGACAACTGTTTACATCGCCACTAAGACGCCGTTCGTATCGGCGATCAAGCGTGTGGAGCGCAACCTGATCCGGCTGCAGCGCAAGCGCCTCGGCCGGTATCTGACTGTGCTTGGGCTGGGCAGGGCCATTCAGCGTACGCTCGCGGTTGCCATGGAACTCCAGGTCACCGGCTATAAGGTGGAAGTCCGCACAAAGACCGTCACGACAATTGACGAGGAAATCGACGAGCAGCTACCCGAGCCCATTGTGTCCAAGCGCATGGTCAGCGCGGTAGAGCTCCGGGTTTGGCCAAAAGTGGGCAATACCTAATCTCACGCTATGATGTAGTATATATATATATATATATATATATCTCCAGCCCTGCTCAATAAGGCGAATTTTCTTACTCGTTTTTGGATTCGATCTTTGCCTTAGCAGCCGCCAAAATCACCTCAAAGTCCTTAGCCATCTTGCCCCTAGTCAGCGGCAGCTTGTCCTCGATAATAGAGACCGTCTTTTCGTAGTTTTTCTGGTAGAACTGCCGCTCTGCAGCGTATTTGATGCTGTTCAGATCCATTTTTTCAGAGGCGGCAGAACCTGTCTCCAGCGTGTCGAAGTAGTTCTCTGTCTGCTGTAAAGGGCCATCCGTCTGGAACTGAAGCAGTTGCGCGTCAAAGGCTTCTTGGGACTGCGATTTTCTACGACGTATTTTTGGGGCAGTTTTTACCTCGGCGCCGACGTCTCCTACCTCGTGCGGCGGCAGCTTGAACTCAACCCTCAGCACGTCGAGATACGTCTCCTGGACATCCTCATCAGGAACACCATTTTCGTGAATCAAGACCGCAAAATCGACAACATCCTCTAGAGCAATCATGGGCGCATGCCACGTAGCTAGCCCATAAGTCACCGCCTGGTCGCCCTTGGCCAAAAATGCCTTGGCATCGTTGACGACAGGCAGCCCGTCAGGTCCCGTCGGTGCGACGATGACCATATAGCCAATGTCATTCTTGTTCCTACCCATCGGCACAAATGTCTGCGTAGAAAATGGATGCCTTTCCAGAACCTTGGACGAATATTCGTATGCCCGCCAGCTGGAAGGATTGGGATCAGAAGAGCGAACCAGGGCAATAAGATGTTCCGGAGGGAAGCATCTGAAAAGATTCCAGTTCGCCGTGGCAGGGGTTCTGCTAGGAGCGTCAGAGTATCTGGTCTCTATTGGCGAGACCTTGAATAGTTTCGTGGCCGTACCGTAGTTGGCACTTTCGGACTTGGCCGATGCTAGCTGGTGCTGCGATGAAATCACTCCGCCGAACGGGGCGAATGCCTCAGGGGTTAAAGGCTGGGCCACGATTTTCAGATCCGTCGCCAGCGTGGCGAGGGCCATTGCTCGACGAGGGAATATTCGCTCCAAAAAGGCCGAAAGTGATATTCCAAACAAAGTGAAGCGTTCACCCAAGCCTTTGGGTGTGCTCGAGTGACTGATAGCGGAGCTCTCCGCCTGATCAATTTCTGAGTAAGCCTAGCCGTTAACTTCACAGGTCCTGGCTTGAGCAACTGTATCTCCCCAATGTCTTGGTTCCAAAAAGAAATCAAATTGGCGCCGCGGGCCCAGGGCTCGTATTTGATTACGGATGATGTGCTTAAGGAGTTGCCGGAGCTGAAAAATTTCAAAATTGGATTGCTCAACCTGTTTGTTAAGCATACCTCCGCCGGAATTACCCTCAACGAAAACTACGATCCTGATGTGCGCAAAGATATGACGAATGCTCTGGCTCGCATTGCTCCCGAAGGTGACCACTACCTGCATAACGACGAGGGACCAGATGATATGCCCGCCCATGTGAGGGCTTCAGTAGTCGGTGTTTCCGTCGATGTCCCTATCAAGAATGGGGCGCTAAATGTTGGTACGTGGCAGGGTATTTACTTGTGCGAGTTTCGCCGTTACCGGCATGCCCGCACTATCGTAGCCACCATTCAAGGACAAACCAAGTAACACGCAAACGTAGCATCTGTTAAGCCAAACTCCGATAGATCCTTACGGTCATGAACCAAAGATGGGTTTCTAGGAGTTATTTTGATATTTTCAAAAATTGAAAACTTAGATATTTGTGAACAGCCGGCCTTAACTGCTGCGCCTGATCTGAGCCATCAAATAATTAGCAGAGATGCGGCTCTTTCCCCTGCATGCTGCAGACTAATCTGCCTGAGAAGCATCTCGGAGAAACCTGCCACCAGAGCTCCGCAGTGCCAACCAAGGGACACCTAGCACGACTTTTTCGGAAAAAGCAAAGTGAAATAAATTGCAGGAAGAAAATAACAAATAAAAATACTTACTTTCGCGCTCGGAATGTCCGAGGGGCATTAACTAGCTCGGAGTATAATAAGTTGCTGGTTCATACGCAATCAATTAGCTGCAGGTTGCAAATGCACTGGGGCCCACCCACCAAAAAGCGCAACGGTGGGATGTCAGACGTCAGCGGGTATCTTCTCACCCGCTGCACGCTCAAGGACGTCATCAGAATTCGGAATAGATCATCATCAGATCGCTCACCTTGTGCTCTCTACTCAAGACTACCCGCGAAATCTTGCTGGTTGGAACTAGTGGTCGATGATGGCACCTTCCCGGGTAAACTCGGAATCCGAGTGATTCGGCAAAGTTCCTATTAAGCTCTCGAGTCAGCAGCTGCAAAAGTTTTCGGAACCTGCGATTTAGTTCTAGATATATAATTTACCGCTGCTGTTATTTGGTTGGCATCTGATATACGGCGAGCCGCTGCACGGTGCCCTAAACTCAGCATTGCTCATTGCCTCATGCGCGCAGCTCAACATGCCGCCTGCTGCTACCCCAGCAGTGGCTGCAGGTTGCTAGGGAGAAAGTGTGGGGTGTATGCGCATGTATGCGCAGAACACTTGACTAACCCTTCCGCGTGGTTCCGAGTCCCAGGTACAGAATACGAGCGAGGGCCGGTACCGGAGAGTGTTGCGCTCAGCACAGTGAGCCAGCATTCATGGAAAAAAGAAGCAAACCTAGCTGTGATCATAGGAGACCAGATTCGCCCGGAAATTCAAATTCTGGCTACGCTGCCTTATCGCAGAGCGCCTGCATTCGATTTTGCACCGCCACGGAGGCCCTAAACCGCAAGCGGGATGCATCTTGCCTGAGTCAGAAACCCTGAAACTTCCGATACCCCAGTATATATCGCTCCAATAATCCGGGGTATCCGTCCGCCCCGATCTCTCGTACATGTGGTCACGATGTTAGACAAGCTCCCCAACGAACTTCTACTAAACATATTCGAACAAGGCGGGCTTCCGCTACTTACGGGTGGTCCCGCTGAGGCCTGCTCGACTCTCCGAACCGTAAGCTTCGATAAAACTCTTTGGCAGGCGGCCCTCGCGCCTGCCCTACGTCAGGCTTGTCTATTTGAGCGCGACATTGAGCAGATCAAAGATTTGCGCACATGGCACCTTCAACAGATTGCATTAAATAAGGTTTTCAAGCACAAGCTCGATATCCTCGTCCACGCGGCTCTCAACCCTTCAACACAGTCATCGGCGGCTGCTGAGCGTGCAACCATCAGCGTGCTAAGACACCGCCTCCGTCTCTTGCCTATTCTTGATGATTTTTTGCGGGAGTCGCGCTCTCTGACCCATCACTACTGGACCGTGTGGCTGCGGGACGTTGCGCTGCGGATCGAAGGCGTGCAACGCCTGCTGGAGTTGAGTGCCCAAGACAACTGGGGGAACGACCCCGTTGGGGTTCCTACGGAACATTGCCTGGCTCTGTTATTATTGCGCTCTGACAGTTATCACCAAAAATATATGGAACTGCTCTATGAGGTGGACTGGAACCGCGAGTTCAAGACCCAAAGTGGCAAGGCCTGGTCCTCCGCTGACATTGACGAGCAGATCCATTGGTGCATTACGCAGGTCAACAAAAACTCGGACTGTCTGGCTCGGAAGACCGACTTCTTCTCGGTGTTGGTAAAGAGCTGTCTCTTCTCACATATCATGGGTAGGGAACTTGGTGCAGACGTAAAGCTTCTTTGCTTCCCTATGTCCTCTTACTGCTGCGTGCGCCGTACAGGAGGCGACTTCACATTTGTCGACTTTTCGCGTAACGGGATGTTGCGGTCGGTCCAGGATATCCAGAACCGTCTAGAGCTAACCAATACACCGCGTGAGCAGGTGCGCTACGGCATCTCCTTGTATGATCTTTTGGCCACTACCTATGTGTGGCACACTATGCCTTCAGTATCAAACCGGAAGTCTGTTTTGGACCTTATTGAGCATGCGGCTATGGATGTGCGTGTATATAAGAGCAAAGTGTTTCCGGGCCTGTACGCGAGGCTCGTGAAGTGGGCGATTGCCCGAAGCGTGTGGGACGTCGAGAAGCTAATCAGTGGCTACGTTGAAGAGCCTGAGGTCGAAGCCTCGTCGAACGAGAACTTGTTTGAGGTGGGAATGGTCTGTCGGTTGCGTGGCGTTCCGCCCGGACCCGAGGAGTGCGTAATTCTTGAGGTTGCTGCCGACTCATGCTCGGTTCTCCGCGGCTCTGAGATTCTCCGCGTGTTGCCGTCTATGCTCACGGCCGGTTATGATGGCAAGGTGATCACGCGCTCTGGCCTGACGCTCCCTGATCTCGAGGGGCTCAATATGTTGATGCTAGGCGAGCACTTCATGCATTATGACGTTCGGATGCAGATGTTCACGAACGCACACTAGCGTGTTGGCTCCGTTTGCTTTGCCCTAATTTATTATGACCGTTACGATTTTGATGATATACTATGACTCTACCGTCGACATTATTTCTCTCTTTAATTCATGCGCACATGTGTATAAATAACGAACTTTGATCAAATTTAGCGAAGCGGAACACGCTGCTAAAGCTAGATCAAGCAACTAAGCTGGGCTGTTGATCCTTGCCATGTACCTTGACGACAGTGAGGCGTCCTAATGGGATCACTGTGCAGACTGTTGGCATCTGAGCGGCCAGCAGTGTGACGGCTTGGCTGATTTCGCGGGCACTCAAGCGGGTGGGGAGACTCTGGCCCAGTTTGGCTGTAAGCTCCCCAAGCGTATAGCTCTGACTCGAGCCTCCAAGAGAACGCAGAACCGCTTTAATGGCAGGGAGTTGTGCGATAACGAATTTTTCCTGCTGCTCCTTGGCCAGTTCTACGCGGCTAGGCTGGGCCTGTTTGGCGAGAATACGCTGTTGGATCGCGCTCAAGCTCGGTGCGTCTCCCGCCCGCCGCCCAGCCGCGACTTTCGAGACTCTCCCTTTAATTATTTCTGGCGTCTGTCTCGAAACAGGTAGTTTGCCTGTTGTTTCGCTGCAGCCTTCGTGCTTCCGCTCGATTTTCGATGCATTTCCGTCTCCCATGCCATAGGTCTTTAGCAGGCTTGCAGCAAATGCTTCTCTCCGCTGGGCAGACCTTTGTGGCAGATCTGGCGCTTCCATGTATTCTGCGGAACGCATCTTGTAAAACTTGTACAACCCCGGTACGGCGTTTTCCATCGCATCGGTGTCGGTACGCTTTAAAACGAGTCCGGTCGACTTGAATACCCGGGCAACTACAGTCGAGAAAGCTAGGGGTGTCCTCGATGTGCTATGGTGGAACTGCAGCACTGCCTCGACGGCGGTGAACTTTTGCTCGAGCGACATGGTCGGTTGTTAAGACTGCAGGTAGGACGCGAAACGCGTCTGCACGTTAATTAGTGTTCTCCTAACCCATGCCCGCGGGAAAATGGCTGAGGTATTTGAGCCGATGTAAAGTCGAACTGCGTGAAGGTGACTCTGGGACTCGAAAATAGCATTAATTGCCGCATCCTAGAGCAGTATGTGAATAAATCAGCTGCCTGGGCAGGATGCCCCCTGCAATCCCCTTTACTCCTGCGAATCCCTTTTACTATCAGCCGCGCAGAGTTGCCACGTGACTACCCACCTTGCGTCAGGCAGGTAGCGATCAACAGCTAAACCTCGCGCAGTGAGGAGTTTCTTTCTTAGCTTTTACATGAATGCACCTGACAGCATATTTTCGGAGCTCTCTATTTTAATAGACAAGCTAGAGCCCTCTCTCATCTTTATGCGATGTTCAATTGAGGATATGGAAATCGTAACCCGCGCCATTGAAGCCACAGGTGGAGCCATCTCAGCATTCAATGACGCAGTCAAGATTAATTCACAGTTAATCAATTTCCAAGAAGCGCCTAGTAATATGAGCTTGCAGTCTTCTTTGCGCGGTGATCAAATAGGGATTAGCGACGGCCCCGCTGGAGACCTGCCTCTTGCGCAGCTACGGAGGCTGAGCATTAGTCCTGGGCGGCCAGAAAAATGTAGCGCACATTCTCCGTCTCGTGAATGCTCGATACCACGTTCTCCGCGAGCGACTGACGGTGGTCCAGCTATACAGGTCGTGGGTGCACCTAAAAGCTGCAATCCAGCCGAAGTAGTGGCAAGACTCCAGCGAAAGTCACGAATATTAAGACCTACTGGCATTAGAATTAGAAACGTTCCTACTAAACTGTAGATTGCTTGTCAAACTTGCTGATTTAGGTGCCACCGACGTTCGGTGGCTATGCACCTCTATCAGCCAACGTATGGGACGTATGCATTAACTGGTGGAAGATATTCAATGTTTTGGCAGAATATAGCACAACTCCTATCTTTTAAATAGTGAAACGGAATAATTTTGCTGAACATGATAAAGGAACTCGATTTCCATAATTTCACCGTCTGCGCTACGAGGCCCGCGGGAAACTCTAAATACTCCGGTCGCATCGCTGGCTCGGCCAGTAGATAATGGCCTGAGAGAGATAATCAGATTAGATTGATGAAGCAGAGTAGCCAAAAATTTGTTGCGCTCTCTTGAAACAGGCAGAGAAGACACAAGCAGCCCTTCCGAGACGCTGCAGGAAACCACCACCCTTGACCTTTCAAGCACTTGGTAAATAAGTTCAAGCAAAGCATCTGCTTTCACCAACCCAGAGCCCAGCAGTACATCGGGGTGTTCTAATATGACGGTTTTGGGTGACCTCTGCCTGATATTCGAGGCCAGCTTTTTGAGATCTAAAGGAACAAACTCGCGGCCGTTGACGGTGAAGAGCTCGGAAGAAAGGTCCAGATAAGGCACCGAGATCTTGCTCTTTAAATCCGTAAATGCGCTCGCATTCAAAAATCCAATAAATAAAGAACTCGCATCTAGCAGACTAGGTAATAACCACTGCGAGTCGACTTTAGGGGTATCCGTGATCACCGTCACGCTTTGTGAGGGTCCTAGTAGCGGCCCATTCAAATGATATTTTAAATTCGAGAGTTTCATAGACGAGACTGCCGAAAAAAGCAATTAACTGGCGCCTGCGACCACGAACTTAACAACTGTCTACGGTCTGGTCAGTTAGATCCAAGCGACGCAGGTGACAACTTGGGGTCGGGCTGACAAATCGAAAAATTCATTAGTTGCGGGCGTACTTCTTTCATCCCTATTATCCCGTAGATATCATGTCTTTGCCCGCTCTGCCCGATGGCTGGAGTGCCGCTGGCAACTTCAAGGCCATTGATTCCATCACGGAGCCCATCAAGCGCTCTGTTGAACCTGTCGGACCCGGTTTCCTGGCCCATGCTCGCCGCGTGCTGCGCAACCGCACGTTTTCTGAGGATGAAAAGCTGGAGGCCGCGCGTAACGTGAAAAACGTTGAGGACGTTGGAGATGTCGAAGAGGATGAACCCGAGGACCCCGAAATGCTTCGCCATGACCCCAAGGACTGGAAGACCGTTGATCAGTACGCCGTGCTCGGCCTGTCCAAGTACAGATGGAAGGCCACTGACGAGCAGATCCGCAACGCGCACCGCCGCCGGGTTCTCAAGCACCACCCCGACAAGAAGGCTGCTGAGGGCGCCGGTGACGAGGACGGCTTTTTCAAGCTGATTCAGAAGGCGTTCGAGACGCTGTCCGACCCTGCGAAGCGCCGCCAGTGGGACTCCGTGGATGAGAAGGCCAGCTCGCCTGCCCCTACGAAGAAGACTACCGGCGACTTTTTCGAGCGCTGGACCAAGTTCTTTGAGTCCGAGGGCCGCTTCTCCACGAAGCAGCCGGTTCCCGCCCTAGGAACCGCGGACGCTACCAAGGAGGAGGTCGACGCGTTTTACGCCTTCTGGTACCACTTTGACTCGTGGAGGACCTTCGAGTGGCTTGACGAGGACGTTCCGGATGACTCGTCGAACCGTGACAACAAGCGTCATATCGAGAAGAAGAACAAGTCTGCCCGTGCCAAGCACAAGAAGGAGGACATTGCTCGCGTG
Source organism: Wickerhamiella qilinensis (assembly GCA_030556915.1). Classification (NCBI taxonomy): domain Eukaryota; kingdom Fungi; phylum Ascomycota; class Dipodascomycetes; order Dipodascales; family Trichomonascaceae; genus Wickerhamiella; species Wickerhamiella qilinensis. Next base: position 379,607 of record JAKTUW010000001.1, read on the forward strand.
GCCAAGGCTGTGGACACGGCCATGGCCGAGGACCCGCGGATCCGCCAGTTCAAGGAGCAGGAGAAAAAGGCGAAGGCCCAGCGTAAGTGGGACCGCGATGCCGGCTCTCGCGAAGCTGCCGAAAAGGCGGCCAAGGAGAAGGAGGCTGCTGAGAAGAAGGCTGCCGAGGAAGCTGCGGCGGCCAAAGAGAACGCAGCTACGGCCAAGAAGGCCAAGGAGGCGGCTAAGAGCGCCAAGAAGAAGAATAAGCGCGTGATCCGTGGCTCCGTAAAGGAAGTCAACTACTTTGCCAGCGGCGAGCCGGAGCCTACCGACGTGGCCAACATCTTGACCGATGTCGACAACCTGATCGAGGCTCTCGACGACCTGGCTCTGGGCAGCGCTGCCGAGGCTCTGGGAGCAACACCCAAGGCTGACGCGGTCCGCGATTTCTTCACTGTTGGCCTGAAGGAGAAGGGCATTTCGGCTAAATACTTTGCTTAGTTCGTAGTTTCACTAATCAATGCCTGTCTGTCTGCCAGGTTCCAAGCCCAGAGGCTGCAGAGGTTTTCAAAAATTACTACAGCTTATCCTGTATGCTGAGTTTATGTTGATTTAAACACGCAAGATATGTTTTTTAGCGAGATGACGGGTGGCTATCGCGACTTGGGCCGCTCTTCGTCCCGGCGTCATTCCAATCGGGACGGGCCCCGATGGCACGCCAACTTGGATGGGACTCCGCAGGCTCCGACTTGACCACGTGCATGAGGCCCATAGGAGAGTCGCCGCTGGATGCAGAGTTCATTCCGGTGAGCGAGTACCAGGCGTCGACGCCTGCGTCGTTTGCGCTGAGCGACGCTCCTGTGCTCTATTTCAAGACACGCTGCTCCGCCGCGGGGCTGCTCGACGGCCCATGCACGCTGTGGGTGGCCAGCGATGCCATCCAGGTGTGGCAGGAAGAAACTCGCTCGGGTGTGGCCATCAAGTACAGCGAGGTGACGCTGCACGCCATGCAGCGGGCATCGAACAAGCTGTACATCCAGATCGAGGAGCCGTCCGAGAGCGTGAGCCTGCGTGAGCTCACGTTGACGCTGCCAGCGCTGGACCAGCTAGACCGGCTGTATGCAGCCGTGACTGCGTGCATCGAGAGCGAGACGCCCGGGCTGGACGAGCGCGGCGACTCGCTGGGCTACGAGAGCAAAAGCGAGTATGAAAACGAGGACGGCGATGGCGACGGCGACAAGGCCGGCCCCCGCCTGAGCCCCGGGGCGCCCGACGATTTCGGCCTCGACCTGCAGTCTGGTCAGGGCGACGACGAGGTGTACGACCACCGCGCCCTGGACGACGGGCCCGCCAAGCGGGCCGCCGCAACCGTGAAAATCCGCAACGGGCTTTTGGGGAAAAGTAAGACACCGCACGGAGAAGACTACGACGACGAGTTCTAGCGGCATCACCAGTTTGGGCAGGCGTCTTGCTGGCGCCTTTAATTATTAGCTTGATTCAACACCGCGTCCGCCGGAGCGTACAACAGGCGCCGGCACACAAAATTATAATTTATAATGCAGTAATATTCAGTCCATTTACGATAAGTGTTTTTGCTTTTGTATGGCGGAGTTCACGGGCGAGCGAGCCGGTCGGCCATGCGCTGCAGCCTGGCCTCGTACTCGCGATCGCTGGTCGCGCGCTTGATGCTGTTGCGACGGGTGAGGCTGCCCTGCTCCTGTGATTCCGCGGGAGTGGGCGGCAGTGACTCGTTCTCGAGATCGGCTCTCCTCGCCTCGTCGAATGTGTGGATGGCTTTGCGCACGCCCTCTGAACCCAGCATGAGTGTGCCCTTGGGAAGCTGATTACCGGACAAGCTCTTGAACTCCGAGATAGACTCAGATTCCTCGCGCAGGACGCTAAACATACGTGACATACGCCCAATAGCCAGTACCTTGTTGCGGAACTTGCGCATAACTTCATCACGCTGCCCATCATCCCGGGCTGCGCCGACACTGCTATCAGCCGCAGGAGCTGCCGCGGCCGTGGCCACGGAGGCAGCGGCGGACACGCGGTTGGCCCGAGCTCCTCCAGACGGGAGCGTAGAAGACTCTAGCACCTTTTTGCTTACTTTAGAGTCGCTGGGCCGCAAAAGCTCCTCGCTCGAGCATGTATTAAGGATGGCGAGCAGCATCTCCGACACCTTTTCGCCAACAAAAGGTAGTGACCATGTGAAAACGTCCATGAAGTTGGGCAACCAATACGGGTGTGGGGAGGAGTTGAACTGCCTGATGTTAAGCACGTTGTTCTCGTACTTTAGCACGGCAGCCTTGTTATTGTAGGCGTCCAGGTAATTGGGGGCCGAGAAAATGGTCATGACAGTGGGGAACCCTGTGGCAGCAGACTTACGGTACGTGCGGTAACCGGCGTCCTGCGCCTCATGGGCCCGAATGACCGACAAGAGCTTGTTTCGCTCCAAGAAGGTGGACACGGCCGAATAGGTATAAAAGTAGGAACAGCCACGCACCTTGTTGTGAATAAAGTTGCCCGCCGTATCGGGCTCTTCGCCAAACTCCTCATGCGGGTCGGCCCAAAGAAGATCACACATGAGGCCCTTAGTAGGAGGCTCGCGAAACCGATTAATACGATCAATGTCTTTGAGAGTCTTGAGCTCTGGCGAGATACCACCATGTACGCACAGAAACTGGCCGTTCATGACAGCCGCTAGGGGCAGTGCATCGAACGAGATCATGCAGGCATCGTAAATCTCGGCTGAGTACTTGTGCTCACACTCCTTTTTGAAAGTGAAGTAGTTGGTCAGATGCCGGCATTCGTGGTTACCGCGAAGCAAATGGAAGCGGTCCGGGTACCACATCTTAAGTGACCATAAGTACAGAACACATTCGATGCTGAAGTAACCGCGGTCAACGTAATCGCCCATGAAGAGGTAGCGGGTTTCCTTTGGATCTCCACCAATCTCGAAAAGCTTGATAAGATCATAAAATTGGCCGTGAATGTCTCCGCAAACTGTTACGGGAGCGTCGACATGGAGGACGTTGGGCTCTGAAGAGAGCAGCTTGGTACCCTCTTCAATGATAAACATAGCCTGCTCATGATAGAGGCGCCCTTCGTTAAACAAGTGCTTTTTCAAAAACTCTAAGTTTGGCAGCTTTTGGCCGCGGACATTGACGAAGAGCTCGGCATCCGTTGGAAGCTTGGCGACAGGATACGCCACATCTTTGGCAAATCGCTCTTTGGTATTTATTTGCAAGCCGTCGCTCATCACATACACACTGGGGTCTGTCATTCTAAATGCTGATAACGGCAGCTGCTAACTGTCTTTGAACGATTTCCGTCCAAATCGCACTTGAAGTCAGGTTGGTCCCCGGCCGACAAGAGACCTTAATTTAGTAAGATAAGGGCAAGGGCGCGTCAGGGCCTCTTGGAAATGCCTTGCTTCCTCTTGGCCGTCGGCTGCGAGAGCGCGCTGCAGAGCGCCTCTGCTCCACCGCAGCGCGTCAGTCAGTCGCAGATCACCGGGGGCCCTTACCCAGGAGCAGCGAGTAGCATAATAATACAGGACCGAGCCTAGCCTGACGACCACCGGAAGCCCAAGCCGGCCGGTGAATAACAATCTCGAGCTATGCCAGAAGAAGACGAGGTGGACCCGTGGAACGTACGCATAGACAAGACCGGCTGTGCTGCAGAAAACGAGCGCCTTCTACTGTGCCACGCGGACACAGGTGACTGGCGCAAGTGTCTAGCGGAGATGCAGGCCTTTAGAGCCTGCTGGACCAAGCACAAAAACAACCAACGGGTACATACCGTGGAGGCTGCGAAAAGCGACGCGCGTGAGGTCAATCTCACGAGACAATTGCCGAGCACTAAAGGCTAATGTCAAACAAAGGGGCAGCATTTCCGCGAGTTGAGCCCCGCCGGACAGCATATAACGTTCATAATCCAAGCGCTACCATTGGTTTGCCTTTCACCTCCCGCTCATGCACAATTTTAAGAAGACCTGCATGCCGTTTTCCACTCTGCTGGCATATCAGGCATGGTATGGGCCCTTAGAGGCGAGATTCTGCAGTCCTATCACGTGACTGAAATATTTGGGTACCTTAAATCCTTCAGGTATACCTAGAAAACAGGCAAATCGGTACGCTGCGCTGAGATCTCTCGATCGCAGAACCACTATGAGTTTCCCGAATGCACCCGATATTGTGAAGACCGACGCAGACTCGTTGTTTTTCCCCGACGAGAGCCAGCAGGCTCGCTTCGAGCTTGGGGTGGCCAGCGCCATGTTTATCTGGGACGACTTGAAGGCCGCTGTGGACAACGGCTGGGGCGGTCCCGAGTCTGCCCAGAAGCGCGAATGGATGGTTGGTGCCATTGTGGATCTTTTCCAAGGGAAGGAGGTTGCCGAGGAAGACATTGAGAACCATCTGCTAGCTATGCTCGAGGACGAGTTTGAAATCCTGCTTGAGACGGGCAGCGCCCAGCTGGTTTCGCGCCAGGTTCTGGGAATTTACCAGGACGTCAAGGACAACAAATACGAGCAAGTCGAAGCGCTCTATGAGCGGTTCCAGAAGATGGGGAACTCGCAAATGAAGGTGCAGCTCATCGACGATCCTGGTGTCGAGGTCAGCGAAGACGACTCAGACTCGGATGACGACTCAGACGATAACGACAACACGGCGCCCATGGACGTGGAAGACAGCTCGAAACCGCCCAAGCCGGAGCCTGTGGTTGATGAGGATGGTTTCGAGCTTGTGCAAAGACGGAGACGCTAGCAGGGATCACAATCGCATCTAATAAATAATCATTACAAACGTACGGTAACAGTGACAGCCTAAGTCCGCTGCCCAAAAAGCTTGCTAACAAGTGTGTCGGCCAGTGCATCAAGGGCACCTTTGGGGCGGCTGAGAGATGGCCCCGTATGTGCCGTCTCTATCTTAAACAGATCAATGTAGGTACTAGCCCACACCCCCAAGCCTGGGCGTTCCGAGTCTGTTTGATAGACGCGGCCCCACAGAACAGAAGTGTACCACCGAAGGCTTTTTTTATCCCACGTGAAGGCAATTGGCTCGTGGACTGACCCGCGCATTTCAGTTGGCAGCTTTGACAGGCTGATAGTTTGCCTGAGCCATTTTGAGCCCAGCTTTTGGCCCATGTTAGCCCTGCTCAGTTCCCCAAGCATGAGCTTGTTTTCTTCAAAGTGCGATTCAAGCGCCAACTGTATGCCTCGCACAACTGATTCCCTAAACACGTCACTAGCCTCATGTGCGGTAGTCACTAATTGCAGGGAATCCAAAAATGCGACGAAAGATTTGGCAGTCTCTGGTGTAAAAATTAGGAACGGGGAGCAATTGTATAGAATGTCCAGAAATACAGGAACATGCGCATCAAATTGAGCAAAGGGCTGAAATAGGCCAATGACCTCGTTACTCGCAAACTGTACGCACCATTCTTGACTGTTACTGAGAGATAGCAGAACGTAGCTGATCACTCGAACAGCATTTTGCGAGTTTGCTGTATAACGATGATGCTTAACTTGTTCCGCCAGCGCTTGACAGAGCAGCTTGCTTGCCTCCGTGTCTTTCGTCACCAGGAAGCGAAACTTTTCGTTTGCTTGCACCAATTCCCAGACAAAGCTAACAAGCTCGACAACAGCAGGCTCTTTTCCAAGCTTGGCAATAAGGTGCTCAGCAAGAAAGTCCAAATCTTGTACTTGATGAATTTTTGAGAGAAGCATCCTGTACTTGTTGAACTTGTTCTTGTCTTGAGGTAGATGGGTCACCATTAGCATCAATGTCTCCAATGAAGCTCTGGCTAGCTGCCGATTATTGTCGGGCACAAAACCTTCCTCAAATGGGCGGTTCCAGATGGGTTGCGTGTACCGCAAGGCAGTATTCAACAACGAGCATAAAATATACATCACATTTTCCGTAGGCACTCGGCTCACACATATGTCCAAGCCATGCGGCGCGCTGTTGTACAGCGGCTCGGAACACAGCGAGAGAAGCAATCTCAGAACTTCGATTCTTGCATTAATGTTCGACTTCGTACTCTGCAAAGTCACTGCTGAACCTATTCCGGCGGTCCAAATTCCTTTAGAATGTAAAGGGATGGTAAATCCAGGATAATTCAGCAGCTCGCACGTCCGGACCACGAGCTTGGCCCCTATTGCATCTGCATCGCCCCAAAGAATTTTGTCGCGCCAAGCTTTCTGGGATTGTGAATTGGCTTCGAAAACGTATGGAAAAAGCCTTGTCAAGATACGAATGTTGCTGAGGAGCTGGAGCTCCGAGCTAGGGCCCAATGCCGACGGGTTGGTGGCTTTGAGTAGACGTTCGTATGTGAGTACAAGCAGAGTTTCTAGATTTTCCGGGAATTGATCTCGAAGAACCCGGATTTCTGCACCAGTTATGAGCGAGTACAGTATTTGCGGAGAGCTCACGCTCGGGCCCAGAATAAAATTCCAAAACGCACTATCATCTCGTGGAATATCATTGACTGACCAGAGTGTGGCCAGTTTGGTGCGAGTAGAGATTTTGGACTCCGAAGCGCCCATTGATCCGGTTTAATCAATTTTATGGCCCTTCCACGTTCACGTTGTAGTCTCAATACGTTTGAGCGTTGACTCGAGTGTTCAAGAGACGACCGTCTGACTAAGTGAGTTGAGCTGCATAGGGTGAAATAAATTTATTTCGCAAGCTCCAACGCAAGTCAGACATTAACTGTTACGAGACAATACAAACGTAAAACAGCTGTTGACGGCAAGTACAGGCCAAATTATGTCTGTTGTACAACGAATTATAGAGACTCCGTCTAATTATGACGAAATTGTTGGCTTGATCACGCAGCTTGAAAAGACACCTGATGCCCAGCCTACGACCATTCATGGTCTGGTTTCGTCCCTCGTGCAGATTTTTGGACATTTGGCAAAATCTCAAGCACTAAACATTGACAGAACTGAGAGCCCCGCGGGCAAGAGAACTGCTGAATGGTTAAACGAACAGCTAAATGATTTTGGTGAACTTTTGCTAAGTCTTGCCGTTAGCAGTAACGCTCTGACAAGCGAAACGGCCTTCGACGGTGCCCTTAAAAAAGTCATGATAGATTGGAAATACCGCAGAGACTATTCACAAGATTATGTCTCCAAGCTTGTGAGGGCCACGTTGCTGGCACCTAATGATGCATGGGCTAACTGGTTGAAATATCTCGAGTACTTTGACGTGCGATACTGGCTGCTCAGATCCGTGCCTAGCGCAATAAACAAAGAAGTGACTACTGAATCGGAGGCTAAACCGCAAGTCCAAATCGAGCGTCTCCTGAGCCTTTTCGAAAATGTTGACGTGATCCCTTCATCAGACAACGAGTTACGCAACTACTTGGGTGGTCCTCCTGCGCTCACGAAGTTCATTATCAAGCAGTCAGGCAACCCGACCAAAGTCTCTGCGCAGAAGCAGGTATATCAGAGGGCTTGGTTGGCTGCTATGGAGTTGCCAATCAACCTTAAGTCGCTTAAGCAGCACCTTTCGGTGGTCCATGCGTATGTGATTCCAAATATGCACAAGCCCCAGCTTTTGATGGATTTTTTGACTGACTCCTATAATCACGGTGGTTCCATTGCTCTCCTTGCATTGAATGGCCTGTTTATGCTCATCCAGAAGTACAACTTGGACTACCCGCAGTTCTTTACAAAGCTCTACTCTCTGCTTGACGATGGCAGCTTATTGGTTTCAAGTCATCGTGCGCGCTTTTTGCGTCTTTTGGACCTTTTCCTCAGTAGTACGCATCTTCCTGCCACTATTCCAGCTTCTGTGATGAAGAAATTAGCTCGTTTGGCTCTTTTTGCACCCCCTGGAGCAATTATCGCTATAATCCCCTTCATTTACAACCAGCTTAAAAGGAACCCTACTTGCATGCTAATGATCCACCGCGATTCTGAAATTCAGGGACCTGAGGCCGATCCTTTTGACCCTGAACAAACTGACCCCTTGTTGACCCGTGCTCTTGAGTCGTCTTTGTGGGAAATTCAGTCTCTGACGTCGCACTATCAGCCGAACGTCGCCATGCTAGCGAAAATTATGTCGCAGCCTTTCCGCAAACCAAGCTACCAGTTGGAACATTTTCTCGCCCATTCTTACGAGACTCTTTACATGACGGAATATAATCGCAAAGGCAACGGTATCCCTGCACTTGAGTTTGAAGAGGTTCAGCTATTTGACACAGATTCCGTGCAGCCAGGGTTCCTGTCATCGTGGACGGTATGAACTCACTGCCGCATGTTCTAATCTATTTATTGTACAGTTTATATCATATATCATTAACATGGATGTCATTTAGGTAGGGGCGCGCTGTAGCGTCTAATTTCTGACAGAAAGATCTCATAGAAGTACACTGTAAGAAGGGAAGCCGGTGCGGCCTTGAAAATTGCAATTGAAACGCCCTTAAAAAGTCCCCTAACGCCTTCGGTAGTAAGAATGTGCCTGGCTGTTGATATAAAGGTAGGGTGCACCCCCAGCGTGCCGTTACACAGCTCGTACAGCCCGTGGGCCTGTATACGCTTTCGAATCGTGTCAATAGGAAATACAGACATTTTACTCACCACGGCCGCAATCGCAGATGCAGAAAATATACTTGGCACCCAATTGGGTAACCTTTCCTTGTCCAATGCATTTCTTAACAGACTGTAGCTTGCAAAAAAGGTACCCATGTAGGGGAACACTGAAGCCAATGAAGGCCCAAGGCCAAGATAGAACCCATGAAGACCTTTCTCCTTGAATGTATTGATGATGGTTGATCGGAGAGCTGGGATTTTAGTCTTGTTTGCAGCTACTCTGGTCCGAAGGAAGTCGAGCGGATACGTAACGCTTGTGGCAACCATTCCTGCCGTGCCCCCAGAGATGAACTGTTTCCCAGCCTCAGGAATTTCGGAAGTGGGGTGCCATGCATTTAAGCCATTGTTAATAGCCCGTAGAGAAAGGAATTGCGCCGAGCTGTAGGCCACGTACAAAATCTCAGCAGGAGTGTTGCCCTTCCAAAACGCTCGGGGCCCTTCGCTTCGAATAATATCTCGGACAATATGCAGTGTGTACCCAGGAGAATAAGGGGCAGAGAGGAGCTGGATGCGGATTTTCAGCAGATCAACTGGTGCAATGATAAACCGAGTTACCAGGCCCGACGCGGCACCTGCCAACACTGCCTCGGATGCAGTGACATCCGACTTGGAGCTGAGGTTGTTCATATGGTTACAGTAAGGCCTGAAGATCTTGGGTTTCTCACGACTTAAGATATCGCATTGATTGGGACAGTCTCAATTTGGAATTTCAAAAACAAATTAGAAAGTAATATTTAGCAGCTTCAACGAAAAAAAAAGAGGATCGGGCTTGATCTGCTGACTCGTACTGTAGACTCGGGTTCCTCTCTTAGTCAAATCCTCTGGACCCATTTGACAGTGCCAGAGCCTGTGAAACTTTCATAGTTGCAGGGGGCGTGACCTGGAAACATGCCGGCGATTTTGCAAAATAGTGACGGCTCAGCGGATTGGCATGTTTCTCATGGTACAGGCGAATCCGACACGAGAATCATATGCTCAGTTAATGGTCCCTTAGAGGTAAAGTTTCGTGACGAATTACCCACTCAGGCGACGTTGGAGCTCGTCGTGCAGCCGGCAGCGGGTTTAACAACGATTCGAGAGGTTCTGCTTCAGGATCAAATATACGCGACGCTGGAATCTGTGATTTTGCGGAAGCTGCTTCCGCAGTCGCTGATTCAAATCGTGATCCAGGTGCTGGAAGCTGGCGAACCGACTCAACATACGATTTACGAGCTTGTTGGCGGGATCAACGGCGCTGTTTTGGCATTGGTGAGTGCAGGTGTCCCTCTCTCTGGGCTAGCTGCTGCAAGCGCTCTGGCCATTGTGGATGGCCAGATCAAAGTTGACCCTGTGCTCGAAGAGATAATCAGCGCTTCCTCGACACATGTTGTGGCCATGGCGTTCGATAAAGGCCCGGAAAACCTCCAAATCCGTCTTGTTCTATGCGAAAGCCTTGGAAACTTTACCGAGAAAGAGCTTCTAGAAGTCTTGAAGGCCGCCGAGGTGTCCTGCAAGCAGGTGTACCAAGACCTGCGGGCTAGGATAGGTGCAGATGTGGAACAGAGCTTTCCATGGAAGTCATAGCAAGTCACATAGAATCTTTCATGGCAGAAAAGTAAGCTTTTAATTTATTCATATCTGAATATAGTATATACGGCAATATTACTAGACACAACAGCACACTTAGACGCGGAGGCGGTTGAACTCAGCAATAACATCCTGGAGCCCCTTGATCTCAGCCTCAAAGCCTTCAAGCTTTTTGATGTTCTGCTCGCGCACAGATTCTTTGACTTTGGTCTCGTAGTCGGCGACCTGAGTTTGCTTGATGAGCTGTGCTTTCTGCTGCTCAAGTTTAGATACCTTTGCCTCAGCCTTCTTCGTCTCCTCGTCAAAATCAACGTGACCCCTGACGACCACAAACACTTTACATTCGGGTGTCACAACACCAACCACAGAACCAGCAGGGGTCTCTGGGTTCGAAGTTATCTCAATATCTTCAGCGGCTTTGATAAGGCTCAGAATAGACTGCTTCTGTTCAGTCACAGTCTCAAGCTCTTCACCAGAAGCCGAAATGACTATCTTGGCCTGCTTGACGATGTTGTACTGACTCAGAAGCGAGCGTGCACTCTTCACGACCTCAAGCACAAGATTATAAGCATTTTCTGCCTTGGTATCATGGGCCTGCAGGTTGGGGAAATCCGACTCCATTATACTACGTGCAGTTTCGGTAGACCTGCGCGGGAACCGCTGCCACATCTCTTCAGTGATGAATGGCATAAACGGGTGGATTAGCTTGTGAGCTTCCACCATGCTAGTGTACAGAGTGTCCTGGGCACTCTGCTTCTCCTCGGGCGTACCCTCCAAAATCAGGAACTTGGAGTTCTCGATGTACACATCACACAGCTCATAGAGCCAGTAGTTATAGATCACACTAGTGGCCTCCATGAACTCACGATTCTCCAGGTGCTCAGCGGCTTGCTTGGCAGCATTAGATAGCTTGGCTAAGATCCACCGCTCAACCAGTGACTCTTTGCCCGTAGGCTTACCTGTATCAGGCGGCTGATAGTCAGGACCAAGACGCATTAAGGCAAATTTGGTAGCTTGGTACATCTTATTGCAGAACTTGCGGTAACCTTCAATACGGTAAATATCAAGATTGATATCACGGCCACCAGTGGTGTAAGCGCACAAGGCGAAACGTAGCGCGTCGGTGCCGCATTGGGGGATTCCGTTGGGGAAGCTCAGTTTTTGGCCAGCTTCGGCCTTCTTGACCTCCTTAGGATCCAAATTTCCCTGAAGTAGCTTATCGTGCAGAGCTTGCAGGCTCGTACCGGCGATCACATCTAAGGGGTCGATAACGTTACCGAGAGATTTGGACATCTTACGACCCTGTGCATCACGAACCAGCGAGTGGCAGAACACCTCAGTGAAAGGCACCTTATCAGTAAGCTTGAGACCAAGCATGATCATGCGAGCCACCCAGAAGAAAAGGATATCCCAACCGGTCTCAAGGAGGTTTTGAGGGAAGAAGTCCTTAATATCCTTATTCTTTTCAGTCTCCGGCCAACCCAAGGTAGAAAATGGCCATAAGCCGGAGGAGAACCACGTATCTAGGACATCTTCGTCCTGCTCGAGAGTGAATTTGCGACCTGGATATTTGGAAGCGGCCTTTTCTTGGGCCTCTTCAAGGGTCCGGCCCGCAATCCAATTCTTTGAGTCGCTAGTGTTCGGACGAGGCTCGCTATCAAGTACAACCAAGTACACAGGGCAGCGATGCCCCCACCAAAGCTGGCGAGAGATGCACCAATCCTGGATGTTCCGCATCCAGTGGAAAAACTCATTTTGGCTAGACTTAGGGCTGATGGTGATCTCGCCATCCTCAACAGCTTTGATAGCGCGCTCAGCTTCGGTTTTCTGGCGCACCCACCATTGCGGCTTCATAAGTGGTTCAATGACATCGCCAGACTTTTCACAAGTAGGAACAGTCATGGGGTTATCTTTCTGCTCGATCAGCAAACCTTTGCTCTCCAAATCTTTGAGCACTTCAATACGTGCCTTGAAGCGCTTCATGCCGTTGTACTTGGAGCCGGCATTTTCATTAAGAGTACCGTTCTCGTTCATGATGTTGATAAACTCGAGCTTGTGTCGAACACCGGTCTCAAAATCGTTAGGATCGTGTGAGGGAGTAATTTTGACGGCACCGGTTCCAAACTCCATGTCGACGGCAATATCATCGGTGATGATGGGAATCTTGCGGTCCAGTAGCGGGTGCTGCACAAACTTACCGTGCAAGTGGGTATAACGCTTATCCTGTGGGTGCACCGCAACGGCGGTATCGCCAAAAATAGTTTCTGGACGGGTGGTGGCAACAATAAGCTTCTCATCCGAATCAACAACGGGATATGCAAAGGAGGTAATCACGCCGAACTCGATTTTCTCCTCGTAACCAGGCACGGAGAGGGCAGTACGTCCAGGGACCTCTTTATTGATCACTTCCAGGTTAGACAGCGTTGTATTCAGATGCACAGACCAGTTCACCAGGCGTTCAGCACGATAGATAGTGCCATCCTCAAAAAGACGCACAAACGCTTCATTCACGGCCCTGTGACGCTTCTCGTCCAGAGTGAATGTCTCGTGTGACCAGGAGAATGAGGCACCCAGAGCCTCCATTTGTTTGCGGATGCGCTCGTGATAGTCCTCTTTCCATGCCCACACAGTGTCCACGAACTTTTCACGACCGAGGTCATGCCGGGTCTTCTTCTCCTTGTTCCAGAGCATTTTCTCCACTACGGACTGAGTGGAGATGCCGGCATGGTCAAAGCCCGGCACAAAAAGCGTAGTCTTACCACGCATCCGGTTGAAGCGCACCAGAGTATCCTGGATAGACACGGTCAGTGCATGGCCAATGTGCAGGGCACCGGTGACGTTGGGCGGAGGAAAAGGCACGGAAAAACGCCCAGCGGGCTTGATGTTGCCCTCGGGAGTGTACTTGGGCTCAGAAAACCCTTCCTTTTTCCACCAGGCGTACCAAGATGACTCGACGCTCTGCGGGTTGTACGCCTTGAGGGCGGGGTCGTCCAGGGACACCAGGATCTTCTTTTCACCGGGGATAGTCTTGTCGACAAACTCGGCCACGGGCTCGGCGTCCTTGACCTTCTTCTCTTTAGACTTTTTCGCGGCCCCATCGCCCTGGCCTTGCTGCTGTTTGGCCTGTTTGGCCTGAAACTTGGCCAATTTTTCAGCCTTCTTGCGTTCTTTTTCAAGCTCCTTCTCCGTCTTGGGACGGGCCGGCTCCGCGGCCAGCTCGGCTGGCTTATTGGACATGGTTCTTCCTAGTAGCAGGCGTCGGCTACAAAGATTCAGTCGAGTAACTGCAAAGGTCCTCGTAGTGGATAAGCGTTATTGGGAAACGGTATGGAAATATATACCGCTTCTCATTTAGTCACCCCGACTCCAATATTTATGGGTTAGGGTACACACCACCTTACAGCCGGCGCCGAGAGCCTTGCAGCCAAACGAGTCAGATCTACAGCTCGCACAGCATACAGCGCTATGTAACAACTCATGAATATCAAATATGCATAACATATACAATATAAAAAATATACAAAGCATAAACAGAGAAGGGAGCCGCACGTCTCACTTGCCGTTACGGCAGAGGTGCGCGCTAAATAGTCATTGAAATCATCATTTCGTAATTGCGTCATCGAACTCGTGTTATGGAGGTAGAGGTGCAAGATGTAATGCTGGCGGCTTGAACTGTACTAAGCAATAGCCCCAGAAATGGCACTCTCGAAACCCAGCTTTGGAACATCAGGGGCCTCGGGGCTTGCGGCTGGCGTTGGAAGTGCCTGTAGACGCCCCTGAATCGAATTAATCACACCCTGAATTGCTGTCGAGGCCGGCGAGTCCGGAAATGCCTCCAAAAAGTTCTCTCCAGAATCGCTGCACTGGCCGATCCGCGGGTCGAGCGGAACAGAGCCAAGGAAAGGAACGCCCATCTCCTCAGCGAGCTTTACCCCTCCGCCCGTAGTGGGAATAAATATATCAGACCGGCCCTGGCAGCTCGGGCAAACAAACCCGGCCATGTTCTCAACAATGCCTAGAATAGGAATTCCCGCTTTGCGGCAGAAGTTGATCTCCTTGCGCACATCCAACAGAGCCACCTCTTGCGGCGTAGTCACGATCAGAGCTCCATCCAAGCCGCTCGGCTTCATGTACTGGTTGAGGGAAAGGTGCACATCGCTCGTACCTGGCGGCGTGTCGACAATCATATAGTCTATGCCGCCCCATTGAACGTTACGAAGGAACTGTTTAATCAGACCGTTGGTTTTCTGACCGCGCCAGATCACAGCCTCGTCACTGTCCGGTAGCATGTACGCGATGCTCATAACGCCCATGTTGTCTGCGGCGTACACAGGCGTCCAGCCTGCTGCAGAGGAATGGATTTGCTCCCCTTCGGTACCCATGATGCGCGCAAGAGAGGGGCCGCAGAAATCAAAGTCCAGAAGCGCCACTTCGTTGTCTTCATTGTACGCAAACGCCCAGCCTAGGAGGGCGGCAAACGTGGACTTACCCACACCACCCTTCCCGCTGAGTACAAGAATCTTGTGGTCGACTGACTCTAGCGCTTTTGTGATAGCGGGAATATCTGGATCCGGTCCTTTGGGGGCGGTGGCACAGATTTCTTGATTTGGGCAGCCCTGGCAGGCGTCGTCAAACCCGGCTTTTTCTGACTCTGTGCCGGGGCAGTGCTCAGGAAGATTGGGATCGGGCATTTCAAAGCCCGGAGGCGTTTGGGGCTGTCCAGTTGACATACTTTGCACTGAAAATACTCCTCGCAGAGCGCTACACAAGCAGTTTCAAGACGAGGGCCGGGATCGGGAACTGGATTAGAAATCCAAATGAACTTTCTGCTTATTCACCCTGCGTAGGCTGGCTGGAGCTTCTATCGGAGGCAACTTGGCTAATGGTCTGATCGAATTAATTCGAACACGCTCCTATCACCTGTTTGGGGTCCGAGTCACTAAAATTCAAGGAAAAAAGCTGGGCACTATCCTGTGCCAACTTGTAGACTGCTACTTCCAAGAGCGAGCTCACCCAGCAGCGACGCCCTAACCCGCAGCGAAGAAGCCTAATGAAAGAATTGTGACGCGTCGGGCAGCTCCCGGAGGCCTACTGCCGCGGGAGCGGGTAAAGGGTATGTGGGCAGCAGCTACTAACCGAGCGACCGATTGTTTACGCAAAGTCCAGGGATCGATTGCCATGTGCCAACACTATCCGAACGCTCAGGTGTCTGTGCGAACGGTCTGCTGCAGAAAGTTCTACGACTGTCCATCATGCCACGAGCACGCCGAAGACCATGCTCTGAAGAAAACGCTGGATGTCGCTCTCATCTGCAAGAAATGCAGGAAGGCCTTCCGCAAAGACCTCCGGGACTTTGACGCCGAGTCCGACTCGTACTGTCCGCACTGTGACAACGAATTTGTTTTATTTTCTGCCTCGCCTGCCGCTGTGGCCCCTAAGAAGGTGCCGGAGCTGGCGTCTAGCACCGCGAGTGACGATGCTGTGCCCGTGGCCCTCCAAGGCTTGGACGCGCGAA
Organism: Wickerhamiella qilinensis; assembly: GCA_030556915.1. NCBI lineage: Eukaryota > Fungi > Ascomycota > Dipodascomycetes > Dipodascales > Trichomonascaceae > Wickerhamiella > Wickerhamiella qilinensis. The sequence goes on from JAKTUW010000001.1 coordinate 395,272, forward strand.
TGATCCGCGACGGCGATGTGGACGACGAAGACTTTGGGTTTGCTCGTGACTATTCGCGGCGGCTGGGCTGAGGTTCGAGCGCCTGCAAGAGGACATGTACGCGCCTTGGTGGCCGTCGGGCCAAGAATACGGTCATGCATATAACTGACAAAACTAGACAACAACACACACGCCCACACACATAGACTATGATCTTAGACGATTAAGCTAAACGGGAGAGGCACGAAATAAATCAGGCTTTGTAAAACAAACCATACCGCCTCTCGGCGACACGTTCGTCGCGACCCCCGAAAGAACTCCTAATTATTTCACGACCCAACCCTTCCTCCCACTCCCTCCCATCCTACCTACTCCTGAAACCATGTCAGTGGACGGGTCTGCCGAGCCGTCGCCCGTCATGTCGCGGGCTATGACGCCGGTCACACTCACACATGAAGAGATCTCGAATCAGCGCAAGGGTTACCTTGTTGACACGCAGCAGGAGCATTTGGATCGCCAAGGCGTCGAGGACTCGGCCAAACGCTTTCGTTACCTTATTGGCCTAACAGACCTGTTCCGCCACTTTATCGATGCGCGCGCACAAAAGGACGAAAAGTTTGCGCAGATCCTGCACGAGGCATCCATTGATGCGCGACCCAGGGCTGGTGCAGGCGCAAAAGTCGGCGACCACCGGCACCGAAAGACCGAAAAGCAGGAGGACGCGGAGCTGTTGAACGACGAGGTCGACGAACCCCAAGCTATGGTGTTCACGGAGTCTCCCGCATACATCCAGGGCACCATGCGCGACTATCAGATCCAGGGCCTCAACTGGATGGTATCGCTCTACGAAAACAACATATCCGGCATCCTGGCTGACGAAATGGGGCTGGGAAAGACCTTGCAGACTATCTCATTTTTGGGATACCTGCGCTTTATTCGCGGCATCTCGGGTCCGCATCTTGTGTTAGTGCCTAAATCCACTCTGGATAATTGGCGCCGCGAGTTTGCCAAATGGACCCCCGAGGTCTCGACTTTGGTCGTTACGGGTGACAAAGAAACGCGCCAGGATCTCATCACCAATCGCTTGCTCACGTGCGAATTCGACGTGGTGATCACTTCGTATGAGATTGTCCTGCGCGAAAAGTCGCAGTTTCGCAAGTTCGCTTGGCAATACATCGTCATCGACGAAGCCCATCGTATCAAAAACGAAGAGTCCCAGCTGTCACAGATTATTCGCATGTTCAGCTCTCGCAATCGCCTGCTCGTGACGGGTACCCCTCTTCAAAACAACCTTCATGAGCTTTGGGCTCTGCTCAACTACATTCTGCCCGACGTATTCAGCGATTCGCAAGTGTTTGACGACTGGTTCGAGTCCCAGGGTGGGGACCAAGACCAAGTGGTTAAACAGCTTCACAAGGTCCTCCGGCCATTTTTGTTGCGTCGCGTAAAGAGCGAGGTGGAACACTCATTGCTGCCCAAAAAGGAACTCAACCTCTATGTTGGCATGACAGAAATGCAGCGCCAGTGGTATCAAATGATTCTTGAACGCGACATTGCGGCGGTGAACGGTTCGATTGGCAGCCGCGAAAAATCACGCCTGCTCAACATTGTGATGCAGCTTCGCAAATGTTGTAACCATCCTTATTTGTTCGAGGGTGCAGAACCTGGCCCGCCTTACACAACTGACGAGCACCTCGTCTTCAACTCGGGCAAGCTGCTGGTCCTCGATAAATTATTGAAGCGTCTCAAAGAGCAAGGCTCGCGTGTTCTGATATTCTCGCAAATGTCTCGAGTACTGGACATTTTAGAAGACTACTGCTTTTTCAGAGGCTACAAGTATAACCGGATCGATGGATCCACCGACCACGAGCTGCGCATCAACGCCATCGACGAGTATAACAAGCCGGGTAGCGAAAAGTTCATTTTTCTTCTTACAACACGTGCTGGTGGCCTGGGTATCAACTTGGTAACTGCTGATACTGTGGTGCTATTTGACTCTGACTGGAATCCGCAGGCAGACTTGCAGGCTATGGACCGCGCACACCGTATTGGACAGACCAAGCAGGTTCATGTTTATCGGTTTGTAACGGAAAATTCAATTGAGGAGAAAGTGGTTGAGCGCGCTGCAAAAAAACTGCGCCTCGACCAGCTAGTTATTCAACAGGGCCGGGCTCAAAAGGAGCAGCAGACTCAGGCAGCGTCGAAGAACGATTTGCTAGATATGATCCAGCATGGTGCTCAAGGTGTTTTGGATAAGACAAACGAGGGCATAGGCGAGAATTTTGACATTGACGATATTCTATCCCGAGGAGAGGAGCGCACCCAATCACTCAATTCTAAATATGAAAAGCTGGGGCTAGATGACTTACAGCGATTTGACGGTGGCGAGAGTACATATGAGTGGAATGGCAAAGATTTCAAGGCGAAAAAAGTCAAGGCCCCTCTCCTCATTAATCTATCTCGACGGGAACGCAAAGAGATTACTCCGTTCAGAGAACAGCTGCGGGCGCAATCGGTACCTGAAAGAAAGGCACCGCGCCCTCCAAAACACATCCACCTGCAAGATCACCAGTTTTGGCCACAGAGATTGTATGACCTACAGGAACGGGAGGCTGCATGGTTCCGCCAACAAAAAGGCTACAAAGTCCCGCTGCCCGAGGGCTCCGATGAAGATCGGGAGGAACGCGAGCTGGAGCAACAACTGGAGCAGTATGAAATTGACAATGCTATTCCTTTGACCGAACAAGAGCAAGAGGAAAAGAAGGCGCTGAGCCGCAAAGGTTTCAGTAACTGGAGTCGACGTGAGTTCACGAGCTTTATCAACCTCATGGTTGTGTTTGGCCGCCAAAATGTGGAGGACATTGCCGCGAACCTGCCAGAAAAGACTATTTCTGAAGTACAGCTGTACCACGAGGTATTCTGGCGCCGGTACACGGAGATAGAATTGTATGAGCGGTACATGTCGCTGATTGATGCTGGACAGGAGAAGGCCGAGAAGCTAGAGCTTCAAAAGCAATTTCTGAAGCGCAAGGTGGAGAGCTGCGACGCGCCGCTTCAGCAGCTGCAGTTTGACGTGCCCAACTCGCATGCCAGCCGGCGCACGTACACCGAGGACGAAGATCGGTTCATCGTGTACCAGCTATATCAGATCGGGTTGGATGCACCGAACCTGTTTGAGCAGGTGCGCGAGGCAGTGCGCGAGTCCCCGCTGTTCCGATTTGACTGGTTTTTCCTGTCACGGACACCGCAGGAGCTGAGCCGTCGCGCGCAGACGCTGCTGGCCTCTATTACGAAAGAGTACGAGGAGCAGGAGCGGCCATCCAAGAAACCAAAGCGGAGCATTAGCTAGCGCAGTCGAGCTGACTACGTGGTTGTTTTTTTTTTGCAAAAAGATAATAGCCGGATATAAAAAAAAAGATAATACGAATTTAGCCAAAAATTATGTATGCTGTATGATGTGGAGTCACTCGGAACTGGCAAAGGCGCACGGGGGCCCCGCTGACGCGCAGCTTGGGTCTCCAGGCGCAGCTGCCAGACGCACGTTTGGGAGGCGCATATCCGCATGTGAGCATGCCTTGCTACTTGGCCACGTTCCCATAAACTTGTGCGATTTGCGCAACGGACGTGATATTACCTTTGAATTAATGCTAATAGACTATAAAAAAGAGTTGCAAGTGTTTTCGGGGTTCAAACCTTGGCGGCCTTGGGCAGCACCTTTTCGATCTCGGGCTTGAGCGAGGCCGGGGCGGTGAGCGAGCTCCAGCGCTCGACAACTTTGCCGTCGGGCGAAATCAGGAATTTCTCAAAATTCCACTTGATCCCGGAGAAGCCCATGAAGCCAGACCGCTCTTTCTTCAAGTAGTTGTATACCGGGTCGGCCTTGGCGCCGTTCACATCGATCTTATTGAGCACGGGGAAGGTGACACCATAGTTGACAGAGCAGAACTGGGCAATCTCCTCAGCAGAACCAGGCTCCTGGCCACCAAACTGGTTGCACGGGAAGCCAATGATCTGCAGGCCCTTGGGGGCGTACTCCTTGTTAAGTTCCTCGAGCTCCTTGTACTGCTTCGTGAAACCGCACTTGGAGGCGACGTTCACAATGAGGACAGCCTTGCCCTCCAGGTCCTTGAAGGGGAAGGGCTTCTCCTTGTCGTCGAGAGGAGCAAGTTCATAAAAAGATTTGGGAGCAGACATTGTGGATATACGTCGAAGCTGCGTGGAGAAAGCCGTTATATATACCCGTTGCCCCAGCATGTACAATTACGTGAGACGATCTCGCCAGCCCCAGATTTCCCAGCCGCAGCACTCCCAGTTACAAATGGACTGTTCTAGACCCTGCCCCAGCCGAGGTCCTGGCAAACCGCTTACAGACACGATCCCCGGGCTGACGCCTGAAACGGCACCCGAGCCGGAGTCCAGGCGTGCGGCCAGATCCAGCTTCAGTCGAACGCTGTTTTCGAGTTTGTAGATTTCAAGTACAGATATACAATTGATCTATGCAATAAAATGCTCTCGCCTGGGACCAGCCATATGGAGCAGCTTAAGAAGAATGGAGCAGGGATCGCAAATCGCTAAGGTTGCGGAACGGATGGGCCTTGGCGAGAAGGTGCACTGGGGCGCTAGCTGGGCACAACTGCCTAGTTAGGATATTGCTCAGGATTCTCGCTCTCGAGGCCCGCCGCCTCGGCCTTGAGATTCAGCCAAGTCACAGCTTTCAGCGCTGGTGACGTTTGCAGCGCCTCGAGCGCCGACTGCAACTTGGCCGTTTCTACAAGCACACACACAGCATCGTAGCCGCCGGCGCCAGGAACCACGCCATTGATCACGCCCTCGATCTGCGACGCGGCGTCGATAATCGCCTGCTGCTCGGGCGGCTCAATGGGCACGTTCGCCAGGAGGCCCATGAGGCGTAGCTGCTCGCGGATTTCGGACAGTCTTGTTTTCAGCACAGCAGGCGAATCTCCAGATTCCAGCGCGCTGACCAGAGCCACGTTTGCCTGCGACAGCTTGGAAAAAAGAGGTTGTGACTCGTCCGGCTTGGTTTTGGCCCACTCGAGAACTTTGCGCACCATGGACGGGGTCTCGGACCCGCCGGTCACGTCGCCCATTAGCAGGGTGTACTTGGCCGGCACGGCCACGCGGCGCACTTTGTCGTCCCACGATGCCAGGACATTCTGCAGCAGCAGGCCGCGTGCGGTAGCGGTTGTCGGGTTGTCAAACTGGGCAAATATCGGGCTGAAGCGTGAGTATTGGATGGACCCGTAGACGGCAGTGGCCACGTCGAAGCCCGAGCCGACCTTCCCCTGCGCGAGCGAGTGCGCGACCTGCGCAAGCTTGTAAACAAGCTCGAGGAACCGGTCGGATAGCGGGCCCGCCGCGGACACCGTCGGCTCGGGGCTGGTCGGCTCGTTCAGGCTCAGCACGGCAGCCGTGGCCACGACGCACAGCGCCGCGGACGAGCCCATACCCGTTTTGGGGACCTGCGTGATGGGCACGCCGTGCATGCGGAACCGCGTGCTGTTGTGCGGCTCCGCGGTGGCCTGCGAGTGAGCCTGCGAGTGAAAGCCCGCGTCCGAGTAGATGGTGATGGAGCCGGGCTGAAGCGCGCCAAAATACGCGTGACAAACGGTGAGCACGGCGGCCACAAACGGGTTGGGGTGCGTCTGCTCTACGACCGCAGGTGGCGCCGCGGCGACATCGTAGATCCACTGCGAGGCGAACTGCGGGCTGCGCACAACGACGCAGCGCGGCAGCTCGGGCTGTTCGGGCCAGGAAGCCGGCGCGGCGACCGCGTGCATGCGCGCCGACAGGGCAACCGAGAAGCCCGCGTACTCGGGATACAACACGAGGTAGCCGCCGGCCAGCAGGGCCTTTCCGGGGGCGGAGAATGCCGGCATTGTGCGCTGGGCGCTGGGGTTCTTGGTCGTGTGTGTGTGTACTTGTGTGTGCCTCCCTCCCTGGCTGCAGCTAACGCGCGTGGGAGAAACCAGCACGTCGGCGACCAGCGAGCCGGGTTAGGGCGGATCAGCTTAAGGCGAGTGGAAATTTCAAGTGGGAGATATCCTAGTGCTCAGAATGGCCAACGACGGTTGTCCGGTGGACCATGCGGCGTGGGCTGCCGGCGGGGCTGCCGGCGGCGCGGCGGCGGGCCTGCTAGCGGGCCAGCCGACGGGTCCTGCTGCTTCTCTGTCTTCTGCGGCGCCCGCTGCGGCGCCCGCTACCTGCCCGGTCGACCACGCCAACGGCGGCGAGGGCCTGCCGCCGCTGCCCAACGTGCCCGGCTCGCTCACAGACACGCGCGAGGTGTCGTCGATCCCGCGCGCGGGCGCAGACAGCAACTGGGTATACCCGTCGCAGCAGCAGTTTTTTTCGGCGATGCGCCGCAAGAACCACAGCCCCGAGGCGCGCGACATGCCCGTGGTCATCCCCATCCATAATGCCGTGAACGAACGTGCGTGGGGCGAGATCCTACGCTGGGAGCGCGGATGGGGCGCTGATAAGTGCGGCGGGCCCAAGCTCGCCCGCTTCTCGGGCGACTCGTCCAAGATCTCGCCGAAGGCCCGCCTCAACATGCTGCTCCGGGGCGCAACCAAGCCGTTTGACCGCCACGACTGGGTCGTCGAGCGTTGCGGGACCCAGATCGAGTACATCATCGACTTTTACTCAGGCACGCCGGACCCGGCCAACAGGGACCGCCCGTCGTTCTATCTGGACGTCCGCCCGAAGCTCAACTCGGTTGAGGGGGTCAAAATGCGCCTATGGAGCCTGTTCAGCTCATAACCTGCAGAGCGCTATCGCCTGTTGAAGCAGTTTAGGTTTCCACGACATATTCAAATACGAGCATATTACGACTATATACAACGTTGAGACTCGGGGCAAGTCCCCGGGGCAAGCCTTCCCCCCGCCCCCTCCCGGGTGGCCAAGGACCTAGCCAGGGAGGCACCCACCTACCTTGCCCAATTCGGAGTTCACGGGGGACATTCTCAGGGGGGCTGCGAGCGGCATCTAGCGGCCCATGAAACTCTGCCCCATCTTCTGCATTTGCTCGCCAATCTTGGTGTTGACATCAAAGTACTTGGCCACGCAGCGGTCCAGACACAGGCCCTCCTGCTTGGACAGTTCGCCGTCGCTGTAGGAGGTCGAGATGCACTTGGCGTGACACCCTCCGACGAGGCGGTTGAACATGTCGGTGACCATGTCGAGCTCCGCCTCCGCGGCCTCGAGCTTCAGGTTGTCGGAAACGCCCGCGTTGGGCTTGCCGCCCAGACCGAGAAATGACATTGAAAAATTCAGTTAGTCAGGCACGCTCCGGACAAAGTACGGAAACCAGCTGGGACAGCGCGCGGCAAGGGTCGCGCCGAGCCCAGCTAAGGTGGGACCAAGCAGCTCGCAGCTGCGGAACCAGGCACTGCGGGGAGGAGAACGAGAGAGGGGCGGCACTGGAGTTCCCGCGCCAGGAATTCTCGCGTTCCAACTTACCGGTACATATGGCCGGCATCGCATAATTCGAGCGCTACTTCAGCAACGTGTGGTGTTTATAGCAGAGCCTTGAGTTGCGTTTCGTGCCCCTGACTGCTACGGCTTGGCGGGACCTGCAGGCAGCTGCTACTAGGCCAGGCCCCTCCCCACCCCCTCGGCCTAACCCTCGAGTGGGCTATCCGACCTTGCCAGCACACGACTCTCGACGTTGCAGCAAATGCGGTCGTTTATTTTCATGCCTGCGCTGGCCGCGGCAGCGCAAGTTCTGGAAAAGCCATTTTCCGACAAGGCGTGGTCTTTCTACGGCGAAGCCAAGCCGGGCACCGACGTCGTGCGCCTTGGGGCCTCGTCCAATGCGGCTGGCGCCGTCTGGCTCGATGAAAAAGTGCCCTATCCGGAGTGGACGCTGGAAGCGACGGTCCGCACATTTAAGGGCTCCTCGGGTGGGGCCGCCCGCTCCGGCCTGGCTCTGTGGTATACCTCTGAGAAGCTCTCGCCCGGCCCCGTGCACGGCTCCAAGGACAAATGGGATGGCCTGGCCGTCATGCTAGACTCGCTGGGCTGGGACGACCATGGCCGCAACGGCGATTCGGCCGGCGCGGTGCGTGGCCACCTGAACGATGGCTCAGTTGAGTTCCGTAACTTTGATGAGGCGGCTGCACAGGCATTCGCGCTGTGCCGGCTCAATTATAGAGAGATCGGCGCCGCGCCCATACACGTTCGAGTTGGCTACGGCCGCGGCGCGCTGGTGGTTGCTGTACAGGACCAGAAATGCTTTGCCACCAGTAAGGTCGTCCTCCCGGGCGGGTACTTTGGCGTCTCGGCCGACACCGACGCCAGCCAAGACACGTTTGCTGTGGAGAGTCTCCGGGTGACGCCCGGCCTGAGCGATGACTTGGCCAAGCTGTTCCCTGCCGACAAGCTGGAGCCCCGCAATAGCTACAATGAACGGGCTGACGCCGAGGCGGGTATCAGTACTCGCGCCCCTGCTGCACCAGCGGCGAGCACAGTTCCCTCGACCCCGCGTAGTGAACCGGCGGCACGCGATTACTCTCCCGACATTGAGGCTCTTAAACAGACAATTTCGCGACTGGATGAACGCCTGGGTAGTCTGGACACTGCCCACTCGCAGACCAAGGACAAGGTGGAGGCCCCGGCTGTCGACGCAGAGGCGCGGCGCGCCGCATCCGACGCGCGCACGCTGGTTGACGAGCTGGGCGGCCGGATCAGTCGGCTCGAGTCGAACGTACAGGAGCTGCTGGGCGCCGTGAGCAGCCTAGCAGGCAACTCGAAGGAGTCGGCCATCAAGGCGGAGCTCGATGCGCTGCACGGCAAGGTTGGCCATATTTCCAGTACGGTCGAGCAGCACCAGAGCATTGCGTCACAGCTCCAGGGGCAGCCCGCGCAGAGCGGTGGCGCTAGCCTGTTCATGGTCGTCGTCGTGGTCGTGGTCTCGCAGGTCGCTTTCTACGTCTGCTACAACGCGTACCTGGCTCGTAAAAACCGCCACCTCAAGCTGTTGTAAAGCGCCTGCACTGCGCCCCCTCGCCGGCGGGCCCAGCGATTGGCAAGGATCGTTGCGCCCTCCACACTGCATCATCGGTATCTATATGCCTATGTATTTGACCCAGCAAGTACAAAAATAAATATCTGTTATCATATCCGCCGTTGCTGCTGCTGCTGCTGCTGCTGCTGCTGCTGCTGTTGTTGTTGTTGTTGCTGTTGCTGTTGCTGTTGCTGTTGCTGTTGCTGTTGCTGTTGCTGTTGTTGTTGTTGCTGTTGTTGCTGGTGTTGTTGGTGCTGATGTTGTTGGTGCTGGCGCCGGTGCTCGATGTGCTGGACGTGTGACGCGTGTCCAGGGTGGGCTCCGGGGTGAGGCGACGCATGGACTTGTCCGTGGGCGTGGCCGGGCACCTGGGGAGGGCCGTGGCCAGCGCCCGCGTGCGCGTGAGCGTGCGCTTGAACCTGGGCTTGAGCCTGGACTTGGGCGTGGGCCTGTGCCTGCTGAAACTGGTGGGTCTGCAGCTGCTGAGCGTGCTGAGCGTGCTGAGCGTGCTGGGCGTGCTGGGCGTGCTGGGCGTGCTGGGCGTGCTGGGCGTGTTGGGCGTTTTGGGCGTTTTGGGCCGCCTGAAGCGCCCGCGCGCCGTGGGGCCCAGCCTCGACGCGGGGATCGTACACCCGTGGGTCTGGAATGGTCACCGTGCGGGTCTTGGCCACGTCGAACGCGCCGACGTTGGGTCGGATGATGGGAATGTTGGCGGCGGTGCGCGGCTTGCGCGGGGGCTCGTCGTCGCTGTAGTCGTAGTCGGCGACCTGGAGCTGCGAGTCGGTGTATGCCTCGCGTTCGGCCTCCAGAATATCCTCGTTCAGCTCGAGCTTGCGTTTCCAGTAGCCGTCCCACAGCTTTTCGCGTTGCTTACGGGCAGAGTTGAGGTAGGCGCTGAATTCGTGCGCCGACTGCCGCGCCGTAACCTCATCTTTTACCTGCGTGCGGTCCGCCAACTTGCCGTCGAAATCGATCACACTGTCGATGCCGCCGCCATAGAACATCTGGACGTCGGACTTGGCCGCAAAGAACTTGTACATGGGCTGCGGCGCGACGTGCGGCGGCGCGACGGACTGAATGTAGGCAATGGCCGCTGCCTCGGGCGTCATGTGCATCTGCGACATACCTGCGCGGCCATGCGGAGCCTGGCCGTCGTGCCGGTACTGCTGCCCGTAGGGGGTTTCTTGCATTATCTCGAAACCAGAGTGACAAGTACGAGATCAGGTTGGGAGCAGATAATTCCCAGCCAAAGGTAGACCAGCCGAGAGATTCGCTGGACTCCGCAGCCCCGCAAACAGGCCTTACTCCCTGGGTAAGGGCTGGTGCCTGCTCGCAGTACAAAGCAAAACTCGACATCTATGCCTTGGCGCTCGGTGCTGCAGAAATCATGCGGCCAAGTTGGAAATAAGCTGGTGCATGCCGCTCAGGAATGTACGGTAGCTCAAGAGCCTACGCGGTATTCCTGTTTAGATAGGCTTTCTGAAAGTGGAAAGTAATAAACAAGCACAACCAACTTCACGCACGCGGGTTGTAGGGGGCACATGCCAATCTCAAGTGCGCTTGTAAATGGGTGGGTGGGGATATACAACAATTTCTCCCATCCTGCTACTAAACCTTTTACCTCCATAGCTATGCAACCTCAAACGAATTAAATAAATTAACGGCGGTCGATAGTCATTGCTTTTTCTCTGAGAAATCGAAATCGAAATCGCCGCCAAGCCCTACCCAGGCTCCGCCGACTGGGCTTACTTGGGCCTCTTCTTGCTCGGCCAACATGGCTTTGGACGGGACAAAGTACTTAGTCGGCCGGCTCCCAAACATCCTTTTCCGCTCTATGCTGCTTGTGGACGCGTACCTTTTTGCAGCCAGCTTTGTAGAGTCAGGAACCCCACTAGCCCCCAGGCTGATCGAGCCCACCTGCTCGCCCAGGTCGGCCATCTTTGGTGCAGTGGGCACCAGCGGTTCGGGCTCATCAGGGTTGACCACACGCAGGACAGCTCCATTCTCATAACCGTTAAGAACAAAGTGCGCTTTCCGTGCGCGAGCGTCAAACTCCAGAGGGTCGCAGACTGGTGATTCGAGCGACCAGTCAGAATCCATACTCTGCTCGCGCAGCTGCATTGGCTCCAGAGGCTCAGTAGCTGGTGGACGGGGTTCGCGTGGCCTGATATACGAGCATTTGCGAGTGAATATTTCTATTGGCATCACATCACTGCCTAAGCTTTGACTTCGTTTGTGAATTGTTGGCCCCTTTGTCGAGGGTCTTCGAAAATGTGCGGGAAAGACTTTGTGAACAGGGACGGGCGGGGGAACACCTGCGTCAATGTCAAGATCCGGTGACCGGCCTCCTTTTGCGGATCGTACATCTTTGGTAGATAACACGCGCCTTATCAGGCCAGGGTTGTGTTTTAACGAAGCAGAGTGTGATAAGCCATTGGTGAACTCAAATGACTCGGCGGAGCCAGGCGACCACGATGCATACATGCTCTCGGGGGACTGAATCGACGCTTGGACAGACAAACTTGGGGATGGGTTTACGAGGCACGCATCTGTTGTACCAGCAGGAGAGCGCATAACGACGCGCGAGCAGATGCTGTTATGTGGCGATAGCGAGGCCTCTGACGGCTCGGAGCTATCTGATGACCGGCTAGGCTGTAGCAGAGGCATATTCCTAAAGACTTCGTCGCGCTCACAGGCAGAATAACTTTCAACAGGATACTCAGGTAGCTCCCGGTTTTTTGGATAGAATTTGGTTTCCTCTGTTGGATACTCGGCCGCAGTGTGCCCGGCTTCGCTGTACTGACCTGACGGAAATGTATAAGCCATAGTTTGCTGGTATGGCGATTCGGGAATGTTTTCAAGTGATAAGTCCGGGAATGAGTGAGAATATAGATGGGGAGCTTCTACTGACCGCTGCTTTGGCTCCTTTGTTTTAATGGATGGCATGGAAAGCCTAAAGAGTCTCTTTTTGGCGGCGGATGGCGTGGCTGGCTCAGGCTGAACAACCCTGTCTAGCCCGGGTGCACTCGCTCGCCGCAGGCGCATGTCCAGCCTGGTCATAATCAAGATGGAAAGATTGAGAAACAAGCAACAGTCTCTGTTATGATGGGTCCAGGTCTTACCTGTGTCAAAGTTACAGGGCCAGCCAGCTGTGTTCAGCAAGTCCAGCCTCCGATGCAGGAAGCCGCAGGATCTGCACGGAGGCTGCAGGTAGTGGGGCCTCAGCTCTGGTCACATTCCTTGCGCCACGAAGACCCTTGGGTCTGCACCGTACCGAAAAGTTCATAATCAACTAAAAGAATCCTAGTTCTGACTTGAGCTACTCTTTTACTGTACAAATGGCGTCCTGGAATCCTGGACGAGAAGGGCCCGGCGATGCGGGAGGCTGGATCTGCAGGTCACCATGCAGGTCTCACAGTACGCGTGCAGCATTGTGGTGCGGTTATGGGCCGGGCAATATATTCCATGCAGGCGAAATGGGGCCCGCATCCTCTAGCCCGGTGACAGACTGATGGTCCCCGAGCGTGAGCCACAATAGTACTGGTGCTATGACCACGCTACTTCTGTTCTGCAAATAGGTGCGGATAACTGTTGGCCGCTGTAGGAGCGTGTGCCAGAAAACTGAACTGCAGTGGGATCGTCCGGCCAGGTGTAATAGACACACGCCTTCTCTATGAGACCTGTCGCGGGGTAGGGTACGAACCTCCATCAAAGGCTCGTGCGATGCAGCCCGCAGGATGAGGTACGAGCAAAGCAGACGCGTGGTAGTCGCTCGTGAGTTTGAAGCTATAACAGAGTGCTATTTCTAAACTTTTCGCTCGGGTGGATAGCTTGACGTATTAGGCACCTGGATTGACTCTAATGAGGCGCTGCGAGGAAAGGGGCAAGTCTACTGGGCCAAGGCTTTCGACCGACGGCCATAAAGCTTAAGATAAGACAGCACAATGAAGCGCGTAATCTGGTCCTTGGACATCATGGTAATGCCCTGTGAGAAAAACCCTTTTAAAATCTGTGACTCGGCACCGTCGAAGAGTGCTTTAAAGCCGCCCTTTTGTACTGTGCGGTACAAAGCCACATAAAAGGGCAAGTTGGCATCTTGCGTTTCCACTTGGTTGCGGGTCTTAGCCAGGATAACTGGGTATGTAATGATAGTGGCAAGAGACTTGGCAATAGCAGCAATCAGAAAGACCTCGAGGGTTGTTGCTTTGTTCTGCCGGTGTCGCGGGATCAGCCGGGCAAATAGCGACTGATAAAAGTAGTAGGTGAGCGATGGGTTCACCGACAGCAGAATGGTCGGCTTATAGCCGGCCCAAAAGCCAGTGATGCCCTTGGTTTCGTAGATCTCCTGGGCAACCTGCCAAGCGGTTAGCTCTTTACCCTCGACCAGAGCCGCCGACTGCTGGCGGATGGCGACGTTGCTGATGGGCGTGGTAAACGCCTTGCAAAAAACGCCGGCAAGCGAGCCAATGACCAGCTCTTCGCTTACAGCCAGGGTGCGTGGGGTCTTGCCCGACGCGTCCTTGATTTGCTTGAGGCGGCCATTGCGAAGGTAGTCGTAGGAGAAAAAGTAGAGAAAGCTCTGGAGAAGCGTGCCAGCGGTGTCGCTGAGAACGCCCTCGTAGAACTCGGCAATGCCGCCCGCTTGGTACGTTTTCACAAAGGCGTCGGCAATAGAAGAGTAGTGTGTATCGCTCTTGATCTTGTTCTGGACCTGCAGGCGAGTGGTCACCAAGTCCAGGGGAAACACGCAAATGTTGGCAAACGCGCCGCCGGCCGCGCCGCTTAGGGCATTTACAAGCGTAGGAACGCCTGTGGAAGCCATTGTATTACGCTCGCCGCGTTAAGCTTGATGGATTACGGCCGTGACAAACGGGGGCCAGCCCGTCACGGGAACAACGCTTATCAGGCAGTGTTTCTCGGCTCGTGGCTCGGCAGTGGTTTGGGCAGCCACTTACGTGTGTGTAAGCCAGAAGTTAGGAGCGCCTCCAAAAGCTATCCGCTCGCGCCGGACAGTGGTTATGTAAACCAGGCGAGTCAGGCTGGCTTTCGAAATAGAGGAAACACAGCGACCGTGCGAGGCATGCATGCATGCATGGAAGGAGGCACTAGGAGGCACAAGGAGGCACTCAGGGGTGGTCGGTTCGCCCTTCAAAGGCCAAGGGTTCGACGACAACTTTTGAACGGCGACTTGTGAGAGACAGCACAAATCAGCGGCTTGCTAGTACTTGCTCAGGCGGGTTCCACCAGGGCGGCAGCAGCCCCGCCGCTCCGTGTGCGGCACTGCCTGTCGCCATCCCAGTCATCACCGCCGTCACCGCCGTCACCGCCGATCTCCCACCCCAGCCCTGGGCCAAATCTTTGACCCTCTTGACCCTCAGGTACCCCTCCCATAAGTACCCACTCATCTTCCCAGAGACGCATACACACACACCACCACCACCCCCTCTGAACTAATCCGTACGGCACTGGCCGTAAGAGCCAGAGTCCAGTTTTCCCGACCGTAACCGCCTATCCAACTATCCCCCTAGACTCTGCGCGCGAACAGCCTCCCCGCTAGCAAGATGGAGAACGCGCCCAACTCCAGCTCGGCTGCCATTCTCATGAAGCAGTTCCGCGAGCTCACGAGCCCAAAGAAGGCGATTCCTTCTTTCCACATCTCCCTGGTCGACGACGACATCTACCGGTGGAACGTGGGTGTGGTCATTCTCAGCGAAGACTCGCCCTACCACGGCGGCTACTTCAAGGCCCAGATGGACTTTCCATTCGACTATCCGTACGCGCCTCCGACGTTCCGCTTCACGCCGGCCATCTACCATCCGAACGTGTATCGTGACGGGTATGTATGCATCTCGATTCTGCACCGCTCGGGCGATGCGACGTCGGGCGAGCGCGACGGCGAAACGTGGAGCCCCGCCCAGTCGGTGGAGAGCGTGCTTATCTCGATTGTGTCGCTGCTGTCGGACCCCAACATCAACTCGCCTGCAAACGTCGACGCCGCCGTTGCCTGGCGCCAGAACCGCAAGGTATACGACGAGTACGTGGCCAAGGACGTCGCTTCGTCCAAAAAGAATATCCCTGAAGGCTTCACCATGCCCCTGGCCGGCTCGTCGGCGTATATTCCGGCTGTCGGCGACAGCAAAGACGAGGCCCCGGACGAGGACTTCTGGTACGAGAGCGAGGTGTCGGACGAGGATGACTACGTGAGCGACGACTATGAGATGGGGGAGGACAGCGCGTGAGGTGGGCCGCCCTCGCCTCCTAGCCGCAGCGTGCCCTTGCGCCCCTTGCGCCCCCTATTTATCGCCTGTTTCTGGCCAGTATGCGCTTGCAGTTGACCAATATGCTCCTAGCTATCTTTTCCCCCATAATCTATGCAGGCTGTACTTATGACCCTACGATGTTTTAGCTGCCGCCAACCTTAGGCGGGCCACTCTTGAGCGCACCTCGCAGCCGAGTCCTCCAGCTGCGGACTCGGGTACGCCGCGCCGGCTGCCGGCCCGGTTTTATTTGCCGGCCTCTCGGTGAACTTTGAGCGTGCTAACTTATTTTGCTCGCCGTGCTGATTTACCCCTTGATTTCCCCGCGCTCGACCAGGGCCCTCCGTTTTAGACCCTTCTAGTCAATTTCTCGTTCTCGGAACCTAGCAGAGCACTCCCAGTACCCTGACCCCAGTTTCCGCTTATCCGGCTCCGGCTTTCTCAGAAGGCTAGGCCCAGCTGGAGGTTCTGCGCATGACTCATCAGGAACTGAAATAAAATTCCGGATCGGATCCTTATCAGCAGTCTTTTCCGATCGTGGCCCACCTAGACCCACCCGTTTTACGTCGCGCAATGCTCTTCGTACTGCCGGCAGTGCACTCGCTGGAGCAGCTTGAGCTTGGCTCCCCTAGTGGCGCCGTGCTCATTGACTTAAAAGATATTGCCCCTGAGGAACTCAAGGTTCTGCTCGCAGAGCACCTGCTCAAGGTGCACTTCCATGTCCGCGTTCCGGTTGATTTTTCCGCCGACGATGCCACAGCTCTACTGAACGCTGGCGTCCACAGCATGATGGTCTCCGATACTCAGGCCGCCCAGTACATGGCTGCTGGTGTGCCTGCTGAGCGCCTGGCCGTCTTCGTGCCCGACGAGGCCTCCGCCCGCGAGCTTGTGACCCAGGGCCGCGTGGGCGCCGTAGTTCTGCCTCCAGCTAGCCCCCCGGCCGTGGCAAGTGAACTGGCCAAGTTGGCTGACAGCCTCGTTTCCAAAACCGAGAGCTTCGTTCGTGTGCTCGTGGACGGGGCCGAGGCCATCTACGCCAGCATTGCCCCTGCCGTGCCCATCATCGACTTTGAAAAGATGACACCCGACCCCGGAACTTCACCTAATAAAATCCCTATTGCCGACATTCTTGTCAGCCGTCTCCAGACCGACCGCCGCGATGGTCTGTACTACACATCAGTGGTAGACCAGTACAACAGGCTATTGGGCACTTGTTTCTCGAACAAAGAGAGTATCACCGAAGCTATTCGTACGAAAACTGGGGTCTATTGGAGCCGCAAACGTGGCCTTTGGTACAAGGGCGCTTCCTCGGGCCACACCCAGCAGCTCATCAACATCAAGGTCGATTGCGATGGAGACGCGTTAATGTTTTCTGTCTATCAGGGCGGTAAGGGCTTCTGCCATCTAAACACTTACTCCTGTTTTGGTGCCGCAAGCGGCTTTGCCAAAATGGAATCGACTGTTCAGCAGCGTCTAGCCGACGCTGAGGAGGGTTCGTATACAAAGCGCCTGCTCAATGACCCCAAACTGCTTAGCTCCAAGATTATGGAAGAAGCTGAAGAGCTCTGCGATGCCAGCACACCTTCAGAAATTGCATGGGAGGCCGCAGATCTCCTTTATTTCTTGACCGTCAAGCTGGCAAAAAGTGGCGTAACACTGCGCGACGTGGATAACAATTTAGATGCCAAGGCCCTGAAAATTACACGGAGAAAGGGCGATGCCAAACCCAAATGGGCTGAAGTCATCGATAGCAAGAGTCAGGCAACCCCCAACGGAGCACCAACCCCGGTGACAGGATCCCTTGGTGCCACCAAAAGTAACATTTCAAGCAGCTCAATTGCTGCTGTAGCAGCTACCGCGACTGCTGCTGCCACTGCGACTGCTGCCGTCGCAGCTTCAAAGCTCTGGCCATCTGGAAATGTTTCGTCTCCCGAAACTCCTGCGGCTCACGCACCTTCTGTCGATTCCGATGATACTCCCATTGCTATGCATGTGTTGAATGGCAACGAAAGTGCGCAGGTGAAGGTGGCCCTGAAACGTCCTGCTCAATCAAGTAAAGTATTCGATCTTGCTAAGCCTATTATTGACCAGGTTCGCGAAAAGGGTGACGTGGCTCTGTTAGAACTCACAGCTAAGTTCGACAAAGTGGAGCTGAAGACGCCTGTACTTACAGCGCCGTTTCCTCCTGAAATGTACGCAGTGGAACCGGAACTTGCCGATGCCCTCGATCTCGCGATCGCCAATGTTGAAAAGTTCCATGCTGCGCAGCTCTCGGACTCTCTTGTTGTAGAGACTGTGCCCGGCGTTGTCTGCTCACGCTTTGCCAGAGCGATTGCCAAAGTGGGATTGTATGTCCCTGGTGGTTCAGCTATTCTGCCTTCCACTGCCATCATGCTTGGTGTTCCCGCCAAGGTAGCAGGCTGTAAAGAAATTGTGTTTGCCTCTCCTCCACGGGCAGATGGTACGCTATCGCCAGAAGTTGTTTATGTTGCTCATAAGGTTGGAGCCTCGCAAATTGTCCTCGCTGGCGGGGCCCAAGCCGTGGCCGCTATGGCGTATGGCACGAATTCTGTCATCAAGGTTGACAAAATCCTTGGTCCAGGTAATCAGTTCGTGACTGCAGCAAAAATGTTGGTTCAGACAGATGTTAACGCCCAAGTAAGCATTGATATGCCGGCTGGTCCGAGCGAAGTTTTGGTGGTTGCTGATAAGCACGCGAGTAAGCCATTCGTCGTCTCGGACCTCCTTTCTCAGGCGGAGCATGGACCCGATTCCCAGGTCATACTGATCTCAATAGGCTGGTCGGATCAAGATGTTCAGGAGCTCCAAGCTGAACTGGATCGTCAAGCGCGTGCTCTGCCCCGTTTTGAAATTATCCGGCAGTCTATCGGCCACTCCACAATAATCAGGACCCAAAACGCATTGGAAGCCATCAATTTGTCTAACCTCTACGCACCCGAACATCTCATCCTGCAGGTTGAAAATGCTCGTGAGCTCGTCAGGTATGTTGATAACGCTGGGTCGGTGTTTGTTGGTGCACTTTCTCCTGAGTCGTGTGGGGACTACACTTCTGGCACGAACCATACTCTTCCTACGTACGGTTACGCGAATCAGTATTCTGGCGTCAACACAGGGACTTTTCTGAAATACATCACTAGCCAGGAGCTTACTCCGGAGGGCATGAAGAACATTGGCCCAGCCACAGTATCGCTAGCACGCAGAGAGGGTTTGGATGGGCACGCTAATGCTGTTTCAATCCGTCTCGCGGCGCTAGCTGATGCATAAAGTGTAATTATATTAGTCAGTACCGTATTGTCGTGTATTTGTATAATTAAGCTACGAACGGGAACGGACATGCTGTACGTTCGATGGGGTATGATTTGTTTTGCCAGTCCGCATCGTCTAGTTGCCTTATCTCTTGCGTGATAGAGGCTTGAATCCATTTGAAATAAAGTAATTTCTGCATTCCACTTGGTAAAGGGGGATCAAAAGGGCGAAAAGCCATACTAGTTTTACGGAGCATACCCAAGTACAGCCGACAGATTATGTAGTAACTCTATCCTTCTGTATTGGCTGCGGCCATATCTAGGTGAAAGCAAGACTTCCCGTCCGATCAGTCATATTGAACCACCTGAGAGCCTTACCAAGTATTGTAGTGGGAGACCATACGAGAACAGAAGGTGCTGCAGTTTTTGCCAGCATATTGCATATTGCGCCCTTCGTCGATGTAGATGCAGCCGAGCATGATGCCTCGGAGAAATCATAAGCCCAACCAAAACACTTCGTGTAACAAGGTTCTACTACTGCCAATTAGGCGTCATGCGATGTGGCTCTCTGTATTACGTGACCGGCAATTTTTCCCTCCATCTGCAAAGATGGCTACACGTTCATGCGCTCGAGCCTCCGCCCGAAATGGTAATATTCACACAACATGCGCCTGATTCGTGTGGTGCGCTTAAATCTGCTTATCAACGGCATAAGTTTAATGGACGAGAAGGAGAGATTTAGAAAGTGGGATAGGGCCACACTACTCAAATCAAATGGCGGTCATAGCAGCATAGCAGACTCTCTCTCTTTCTCGGTTCTCGCCCAAAGCTCACCCGCATGGGCTCTGAGGGGCCGCCCAGCGGAGCGCAGGCAAGGGGCAAACTTACAACCTGGTGGGCTCGTGACGAATATCCTCCGAGGAAATACAACAACAACGGAAGCATGTACATGAAAGAAGGTACGAAAAAGAAATGGTACTGTGGGCTCTTTGCTATCGCCCCTGCTGGGATTGCGCGTCGCACTATCTCTGCGGCCGCGTAGATATGACTGCAGGATTATGCACAGCCCTTGCATATGTCCAGAAATCCTTAAGTAACCTGGTTCTCCACGCTGGCTCGTCTGGAAAGATGTTCACTCCTCCAAAGCACGGGAAAATCCCTGGAGCCATTATGAGCGTTCGAGGCTCTAACGAGACCTCGGGGTGCTCTAGCTCGCTCTGGGATGGTGCCAGTCTGGAGCTGTGCCATCTACAGGTGTACGGCGAGTATTACCCATTACTAGCTTCTCTGGTTGTCTTCGGTCTTTATACTATATATGCTGCGGGCCCTGCTCTGGTGCGCAGAATAAGGAGCCTGGTGCTGCCTCGTAAGACATCTACCGAGTACCGGCCGTTGTTGTCGGATGATTCGCTGCCGTCATATTCTTCTGCGGGCAACACTGCCACCCCTTCTGCTGTGCCCTCTCGTGCAGCTAGTCCAAATGCGGTGATTCCTGTCTCCACGCCGGACTCTCCGATCGAAAAACCAAAAGAACGCTCTGATCCTTCGGCCTATATCCTGATCAAGGGCAAGTCTATAGCAGACCGCTTCCGCCTCCTTTGCGAGTTGGTGCTGTGCTTGGGAGAGGTACTGTTCAGCGTGCTCGCCTGGGTCACACCCTCAGTCTCGAACTGGTATCTTCGTTATGCTCCGAATGTGCCTCTGGTATATCTAGCATTCTCCCTCTACGTTTTTGGGCTAGTATTGTACCGCCTCCTAGGCATCAACCACGTAAAATCTCTCAAAGGTTCGCCGTTTACCCAATGTGCTGTTCTCTATACCATCAGTTTTGCGATTTCGGCTACTAATGCTTACGACACCGCTTTCTCTGACCGAGATGCTCCTAGCAAATCTTCGGCCCTCTGGCTGGTCTATGCTTGGCTCGTAACGGATGCCCTCAAGTGGCTCATTATCATCACCTCTCCTATGGGCGATGGCCATGCTCGTGTGTACATGAAGCCAGGTGTCGACCCGTCTTTGGAGCCTATTGGTTCTCTTTTTAGATATGCAGTGTGCTGCTGGAATGTTGAGATGATTTTCAACCGTAACCAAGAAAAAATGGAGCTCGAAGAGGTTTGGGAGCTGCGGGAGAGTGCTCACAGTTACAAGATATTCCAAGAATTTGACAAGTCTGACCCTAAGCGCAATGTGATATTGCGTATTTTCCGCGTATTTTGGGTTCCGGCGCTTCTTAATTTACTCTTTGGCTCACTGGGAGCCGTGCTCTCATTGATACCTCCGGTTTTCATCAACCTCATTCTTCGCTACATAGAAGCACCTGAAGGTGTTCCAAGGAATGTTGCTTGGCTATTCGTTATTGGTCTTGCAATTGGACTGCAGCTGCAAAATGTGATAGAAAACCAGGCTTTCTATCAGGGCCGACGTCTCTCTGTATTTGTGCGTTCTGTACTCATTGGCGAGATCTATCATAAGGCGCTCTATCGTGAAGTCAGCTCTGAAGGTAATAGCAATGAGGCGAGCAAAGATAAAAATGACAAGGCCAACTCAGGGGATGATGATGAAGACACCGAGTATGTCGCGGGTAACGTGGGCTCGATTTTGAACTTGATGAGTGTCGACTCGTTCAAAATCGCGGAGTTTGTAGCTTACCTGCATTTCTTGATTGCTAGTCCCATCGCTGTGGTTGTGGCAATCTACTATCTGTTCTTCGTTCTTAGCTGGAGTTCGTTCGCCGGCGTTGGCGTTATGGTTGTCAGCCTTCCGCTCAACTACTGGCTAGCTTCTAAGCTTGCGTCCCTTGACAAGAAGATCATGGCAGTCACTGATAAACGTGTGGACAAAACTAATGAACTTCTGTCTGCAATTCGGATTATCAAGTACTTTGCCTGGGAAACCCAATTTGCTGATCAGATCTATACTTTACGTGATAAAGAGCTGAGATTGCTACGGTCTCGGTTTGCATGGTGGGTTGGCGGCAATTTCGTATTTTATGCGCTTCCCCTCGCCTTCACTGCTGTTTCCTTCTTCTCGTACACTTATCTTGAGGGCAAAGAGCTGACAAGTTCTGTGGCATTTACTGCTTTGTCCATTTTCAATGTTTTGCGTTATCCACTTGAAGACCTCGCTAGCAATGTCAGTAGGTACGTCTCTTCAAAGGTGTCTGCCGATCGGATTCAGGAATTTCTCAATGTCAATGAGACTCCTAAATATCAACAGATCAACCCTGATCAACCTCGAGGGCCAGATTCTCCTTCATTCGGGATCGAAAAGGCTAATTTCAGCTGGGATAAGAACGGCGGTGATTCTTCAGTTTTTAAATTGAGAAACATTGACGTCAGCTTCAAAGAGGGTGAACTCAATGTTATTATCGGTCCTACGGGCTCCGGAAAGACTTCTCTGTTGATGGCCCTTTTGGGTGAAATGTACTTGGAATCGGGCCACATTTTCCTTCCGGTGGCATTACAGCGTAGTCGCGCAAAGGTTGATCGTGCGACAGGTCTCACAAATACAATCGCTTATTGCGCTCAGCAGGCTTGGCTCGTGAACGATACAGTACGCAACAATATCACGTTTGCTTCACCTTTTGATCAACGCCGCTACGATGCAGTTGTTGAGGCATGTCAGCTTACAAGGGATTTCGAAATTCTTGGCGATGGAGACAAGACACTGATTGGAGACAAGGGAATCACACTCAGCGGTGGTCAGAAGCAGCGTGTTTCGCTTGCGCGCGCAATGTATTCGAACTCGCGATACCTCATTCTTGACGATTGTCTTTCTGCAGTTGATTCTCACACTGCTGAGGCTCTATACAGAGTTGCCCTTACGGGTCCTATCAGCTTTAACCGGACCGTCATTTTGGTCTCTCATAATGTTGCACTCGCTGTTTCTCAAGCTGCTCATGTTGTTGTCATGAACAACGGCAACGTTACAGCGCAAGGTTCGCCCTCTCAGTTGAGCCAAGAGGGTCACCTTGGTACCGACGACCTGATTATGAAGAGCGCTCAAGAATCGCTAATCAGTCGTGCAAACTCTTCCTCAAATTTGTCCAAGCTCAATAGTCCAGAGCCCGGGGCACCTGGGTCTGGTCTTAACCCGCCTGACCAGGTAGATGACAGCGCTCTCCCTGAAGAAGAGCGCGGTGTCGGAAACATCGCACTTTCTACTTATCTGAAGTTCGCCGGCTCCCTAGGTTCTAAGCCATGGTGGTTCCTGCTTGTGGTATTGGTAATCGGTGCGCCAGTCGGCGAATATGCTCAACAATTTTGGATCAAGCGCTGGACGACCGGTGCCCAGTCTCTTGCTCATACTTTGGGGTTTGTCAGTTTGAATTCTAAGATTGCTACTTTTGATCACGCAATTGCTCATACGTTGACGTATTGGATCGTTGGCTATGCTCTCATTGGTATCTTCTCTAGTATTCTCAGTTGCGGACGAGAGTTTGTGGCCTATCTTGGATCGATTCACGCGTCTCGAAAAATTTTCCGCCAACTCACCCAGTCTGTTATCCATGCGAGAACAGGCTTTTTTGACTCTACTCCAATCGGTCGCGTTATCAACCGTTTCAGCAAAGATATTGAAACTGTCGATCAAGAACTAATGCCTGGTGCTCTGTTCCTCGTGCACGCCTGCTTGAATGCCGTTGCTGTAATTGTTGTTCTTGTCTACTATATCCCTTTTGTCGTGCCTTTCTTCGCGATTGTCTTCTTTCTCTACTATCTTGTTGGCCGGAAATATCTTAACCTCTCCCGAGAACTGAAGCGCATGGAATCGACTTCCAGGTCTCCCATATTCCAGGAATTCGGAGAGATTCTGACTGGTTCTGTCACTATTCGTGCCTTTGGAGAAACAAAGAGGTTCCTGAACACGAATCGGACATCTGTGGACAGGAACCATCGCCCTTACTTTTACCTTTGGTTAACTAACCGTTGGCTCGCGTTCTTTAGCTTCGTGATTTCTGGTATTGTGTTCGTTTGCACTGCTGCCGGTCTTGTTTGGAAGTATAATGTTGTCAGTGCTGGTACCGCCGGAATTGTACTTTCCTATGCCACTCAGCTTGGAGATCAGGTCCTTTGGATAACTCGCATGGCATCACAAGTGGCGATTGATATGAACTCTGTCGAACGCATTGAGGAGTACGTGGAAATTGATCAGGAAGCTGCTTCTGTTATTCCCGAGAGCCGACCCCCAAGGAATTGGCCACAGAAGGGCGAAGTTGAATTCAAGAATCTCTCTCTTCGGTATGGTGATGATCTACCTTTGGTTATTAGGGAGGTTTCTTTCAAAGTAGATCCCGGAATGAAGGTGGGCATTGTTGGAAGGACGGGCGCGGGCAAATCGACAATTATCACTGCTCTGTTCCGTCTTCTCGAACCTGCGGGGGGTAGCTTGATTATTGATGGTATCGACATTACGACTATTGGTCTTCAGGATTTGCGCAGTAAGCTATCCATCATTCCCCAGGACCCCACGCTGTTTAATGGCACCATAAGGAGCAATATTGATCCCTTCGATGAGCACACGGATGACGAGGTCTATAAGGCCCTGAGTCGAGTCAGTTTGGTACCTAAGGGAACCACAGCACTCTCTGCAAGCGAGTACCAGGCAGCAGAGGATGAAAATGCGAATAAGTTCCTTAATCTAGAGGGGGATATCACAGAAGGTGGTAATAATTTGAGCCAGGGTCAAAGGCAACTTGTTTGTCTTGCTCGTGCCGTATTGCGTTCTCCCAAAATCCTCCTGCTGGACGAGGCAACAGCGTCTATCGATTACGACACAGATGCCAAGCTTCAGCAAACGATTCGTGAAGAATTCTCTGATGTGACAATTTTGACAATCGCCCATAGACTGCGTACAATTGCCGACTATGATCGGATCCTGGTCCTTGAACGGGGTGAACTTGCCCAATATGGTCCACCAGCCAAATTGCTGGAAGACAAGACAGGCATTTTCTACGGCATGAGTGAGAAGAGTGGCGAGCTTGATGCCTTAGTCGCGTTAGCGAGCAGAAAATAATTTTATAGTGGCTATCTATCTATTCATTGTACCAAGCTGGGATTTTGTATTTGCCGCCTCTGAGCTAGCTAAAAGCTGTAGCTAGGGAGTGTGCAGCAGCCAATCGGCTTCAACTGTTAGTTAGCCGCCACGCGCCATACAGCAAAAAGCGGCCACAGTGACGTGTCTAACGTTACCTAGGGCGCACATGTCGGCGCCCTCAATATGCCTCAGATGCAACACGGGTTCTTGGCACACCTCTGGTAGTTGTATACAAAACCTATTCAAGGGTTCATAGCCAGTAGGAACTAGATAAGCAAAATGAGTCTGACGAGAGGATACTTTCTCTGAAATTCTAGCTAGAGGACGAATGAAAGCGTCCTTGCTCTTGGTGACTGGATACACAAGCATCTCGTATTCCTTGCCCATAATGTGCAGGCATATGCACGACTGCGAATAAATGCATGCATTACCGTGACTGAGGCAGCAATCACCGGCGCAGCTCACGTATACGCATGCACCGGGGCGTGCCGTGGTCTCAATAATGCCTAGCCCAAAACCAAAATGTTTTAAGCGTTCCATCCACCAGCATAGTCTGTTTACAAGTATGCGTCTGCCGGACTTAGGAGGCGCATGTTCTATCATACCCACGATCCAAATGCGTGGCATCTCTACGGGCGCTGGATTTTACTGGCCATTATGGTGATTCTCACAGTAGCACTTCTGGTTAGAACACTGATGACTTTTATTATACGGGGCCGTAACCGCGACGCCGAGAGGAACGCAGGACCAATCGGAACAGGCAGTTCGCTGCAAACTACTATCAGCCGGACAGGGCTACAGACGGCCAACAGGACCACACTAATATCAGACAGCCAAATCAGACAGATAGCCAAGAAACGGTCTTGGCTCCCCCAGCCTACGGTGCCCCTCCCCCTCCTGAGGTACCCCCTTCGGCATACCACGGCAAGTTCTGAGCTACGCTGTCCCTGCCCACGAAACTGAGCTGAGCCGAGTTTCTCAAAATTGCTTCATGCATGCATTCATTGCATAAGATAGCGTAGCCATAGTTATTTCTGTGATCTATTACTGTACAAACCAGTTCACAAAGGCAAGTAGGACTTGAGGCTCCGTCGTTCAATTACTGTGGTTGCATGGCGTTCAGGTAAGGGTACCTGTCGCTAAATTGACCCACACATGCTTGGCAGAGGTGATCACTTATAAATGCTCTTCTACCATGCTTTCAGAAAACAAGCACCACTACGTGTAAAATGTGTTCACTCTAATTCAAATTTATATTTATTAACAATAAAACCACCGCATCATCGCTTATTCTGATGTAGAACTTATTTTGACACTATTCTAGAGAAGACACCCATCTACTCCAAATTAGTGTGCTAAGCACAAATCGGACAACAAAGGCTTAATCTCAGTGGATCGT